>OX451739.1:881459907-881859907 GCA_948472305.1 Vicia faba
AAAAATTATGGAATGAAATAGACCTCTTGAATGACATTTTAGGATTTCAACCATTTAAAATCTCCAAAAATTGAGAGAGTTATGAATTGTTGAAGTTGGCAAAAAATCATGAAATGACCTATAATCTTTTGTATCCTTAAGGAAACTTCCATCCATTTTATCACTTTTCACATAAAATAAGGCATAAATTTCACTTCCTCAAGATCATTTTGGAAAAATAATGGGCTCAAGGAGATAAAAATTGACCATGTTATGATCATTTGAAGTCACACATGGAAAATTGGGGATTCATCTGGTGGACTTGTAATCTTTTTTCTTCATAAAGTTTCTTCCACATGAAAACTCCTTGTAACTTTTGAAGTGATTTATTTATAACCATTTTAAGAGAAGGATTTCTTCGGAATCACTTAAAAATACCAAAATATGAGCAAGATATACTTCTTTGAAGTTCAAAACCCTAGCTCCTAGATCAAGAAAACTGCCTTGAGGAACTTTGAAAATTTTGAACAAACTTCTTGTACCAACACAAATGCTTTGTAAATATAAGTTGTTGAGGATGATAATGAGATAGAAACCACAACCACTTCCATATCTTGAGAGTTGAGATAAATATGCATTTGTGACCAATGGGAACAAAGCCTTGTCCAAGCATGACAACTTCTCCAATCAATCCCTTGTGCTTTTGAACCAAATTTGATAATCTTGAAATGTGGTGAACCAAAATAACCTTGCCATGCCATTTCCTCCAAAACAAATCCAATGGTGAGGTTTGAAATTCTCAAGCTTTATTGACTAGGGAATGAAAATAAACTCATGAACCCGTGGAGCAACTTGCTGAATCTTATTGCCTTTACCTACATGAGTAACAAGCAAGAAAAACCAACATTGCATTTTATTAATCAAGAGAAGAAATCTAGACAAAAATATTCATGATCACAAAAGAAAACCAGTCAAGGTGCTTGGTGATTCCTTAAATAGAAAAGCTAAATATAGGGAGGGGACCCAAAATCCTAATGTGATCTTGTTGTGATGGAATCAACATGGTATGATGAAGGGATCTAAGGGGGGAAATTTGGGGTACAACAGGGATACCTTGGATCGTTTCAGCCTTGTTACAAGTTTCAACACATTCTTTAATAATAATCATATCAGAGAAAGAAGTAGAGGTACTAATAAGCATGTGTTAGAGATAAGGACCTCATAGAGTACCCATGAATAAAAAATCAATCAGTTGACGATCCAAGAGAGGAGGTTGGACCCTTGCTTCCAGTTCACACCACCTTTGGGCATACTCTTTAAAAGACTTTTCAGATTTCTGTGTCATCCCTTGAAGCTGAGTGCGGCTAGGAGTCATGGCGGTATTATAATAGTAATGTCTTAAAAAGGCGTCAGCAAGCTCTCCCCAAGTACTGACATAAGTTCTCTCGAATTGCATATACCAGTCCAACGGTGCCCCTGTCAGGCTGTCTTGGAAGAAATGCATGAGTAACAGTTCATTTTTAGCATAAGCTGGCATCTTGCGACAGTAGGAACAAAGATGAGTATATGGGCCGAGGTGCCTTTATATTTGTCAAAATCATGAACTCTGAACTTGGGAGGAATAACTACCCTAAGCACGAGGCACATTGCAGCAGTATTGAATCTCGAAGTCTTGATACCTTCCATAGCTTTGAGATGCTCTTCAAGAGTATGGTATATCTTTGTAGTTTCAATAACTCTAGCAGTGAGATTCATGTAGGGCTCATCATGATCAATGACACTCTGATGATCATCAACATCTTTTCGAGGAATTCCCGTAGGGGTCTCAACATTCACATTATTATTCCCTACATTTGCAAAAGTTGAGGGGGAAGAAGTGGCAAGCTTGGCAACACTTTGATGGAGCTCCTCTTGACCCTTGTGACAGCATGAAGGGTTTCCATAAGCTAATTAATTCGGGTGCCCATGGTGTCCATATCTTGGCGAAGAGCATTCTGATATTCTTTGAAGAGATCCATAAGTCTTCGTTGCTTGCTTCTTCTACGGTAGGGATGTAGGGAATTCGTCTTTGTTGTTCACTGAAGTCTGATTGAAAAGGGACCCCAATAAGTTTTTTTTTTGTAATAATAAATGAACGATAATATGAATGCATCTTTTATCTTCATTTCCGAGGAAATCCAAAGACTCGTGTATCCATAAGTATCTTTTAACTATTTTTATTTTTGAAGAGCTCAACCAACAAGACTTGTCTTTGGAATTCCATAGATAAGAGATGCATATACATAATGGTATGATGTCATGGTATGCCATGGCATGGGATCTCAGCTCCACATATTCTGGATAGCCTCTGTATAGTCCTTTGCATAAACTGAAAGTAACAGGATCAAAGGTATGATGTCACTAGCATGGAGTCAAGGTAACCAACCATAAGGCATGGACTAATGGTTTATCACTTCTAGATCAAGGTTCTAAGGAAATACCAGAGTCTACATTCCTCTTTCGGATATTACAAACATCCCAATTACTTGGTAATTAGAAATATTCTCAAGAAAAACTCGTCTGAGTGCAGCATCACGTGATAACTACTTCTGAATTACTCCGTTATAGTCTCCGAACTACATCTAAAAGGCCAATATGGGTTAAGGGTTCTACAGCTTCTAAACTTTGCAGGCTCCCAGGTCAAAAGATGCAATGTCTTCCTGATTACTCGGTAAACAAATACTACAGTCAAAGGGGCCTCCACTGAGTGGGAGATCTCATGTCTCCTTTTTCGGGATTATTTCATCAAAGTTAACATGACTATATCATCCATCCTAATCTTAAGTTTTCCCAAGTCCGAGTATAGGACTTATCAAATGGAATCACCCACCCTAACATCACAAAAGATACAACATACCCAAAATAGGTGAGTAGCAAAAGTACAATGTAATATATACAAAAGAATGCAATAAAGCAATAAAGAAATAAAGTGGTAAAGTGAATAAAGTAAATAAATAAACACCCAAATAAGAAAACAAACAAAACTAAGATTGACTCGCATAGGGTCCCCGACAGAGTCGCCAGCTGAAGCAACCGGAAAAAAACACAGAGCCGCCACCGAACTTTATTTATCCTGAAGGAAGGGGAAATATAAAAAAAAACCAAGAGGATGGATAAGATGGTCTTGAAATCAAAAGAGAGGGTACGAAATTCGATTATGCAAGGGGAAGGTATTAACACCTCTCATATTTGTTGTACTCAACGGGATCCATTTTGATTATTTTTTTCTTATGGTGGGTCTATCCAAAATTATACTTACTAAGGGAAATGAAATGGTTTTTATTAGTGTGTTCGTGAGGGTCTCACAACCCTTTTCCTACGTATCCCGTGAAGGAATCAGAACACTATAGTTCTTCTAGAAAATGTTGGTTTGTTGGTGTCTTTTTAGTGAGCGATGTTAGCGTACACATTCTAGCAATAGGCACGGCTTGTATCGCGGTAGAATGGAGATAACATGCCCTTTTGAATAAATATTTGATTTATTGAGTGTTTTTTGGTAAGTGTGTAATGAGTTTGAATAATTATTAATTGTTTTTTTTGGGTTTTTTGATTTAAGAAAAGAAATTTTTAGTTTTCAATTATAAAGAATGCAAAAGAAAAGTCAAATGGAAAAGTATACCCTAATATTGTAATGCAATTAATAGACTTAGTGTTGAGTTTATTAGGGGGATTCTAACCTAAAGATGTCATCATGCATAGGTTGATCCTAAATTCTAATTCAACATTAAGTGACCAAAATGAAATTTAATCACCTAATTGTTGGCTCCTAAATTCGACACCTTTGTTTTGATTGATGTCAGCCATAAAAGCTGAAAGATGTCTTCGACTGGTTAAGTCTGTCGAAATGCCCGTCGAAAGATGGCAAAGTACTTAGAAGATTTCTTCCAAGGAAGAAGGCTGATTGCCTTCGACGTCGAAGGAGTTTCTCGTCGAAGATGTCTCTTGACGAAAGTGTTCGATGGTCCAGAGTGGAGCAGTTTGAAATTCAAGCGTTTGGAGGGAAAACGGTTTCCAGCAGTTACCACGTACAAACGTGCAAGGATCTGGAGCGTCGAGCGTGGAGAACGTGCCAAGTGGATTGATCTCGAAGCAGTGTAACTGCCCGACGGTTACTTGGGATGTTTTAGTATAAATAGGAGTAGACATGTAGTTTCTCGCGTGTGTTCACAATTCTATACAAAGTCACTCATATAGATTCGAGTACCCAGCGTGTGAGAAAGAATTGTTGAGAAATGTATGTGTGAAACACCAATTTTATCAATTAAAGTCATTTACTTTTCCAGAATTTTACTTGCTTTTCTCCTTTACATTCCTGTCGAACCTTTACTTTAAAGCCTTGTTTATTTTACCAAGTCTTTCCTTTATGCAATTCATTTAAAGCCAATTTATTTAAAGCCTTATCCAATTCAATCAAACTTCAAAATCAACCTATGTCCTGGGATCAATCTGATCGATCCTGCGAGTAACCAAATAAGTAACCATTTGGAGGATCAGCGGTTGTTTACCAAAACCCAAGGTAAACACTAATACAATATCCTAAGGGAACATGGCAAGAATTACCCAGCAATTAAACCAAAATAAAGAAAATAAATTCTAAATAATTTTATGATTTTCAATAAAGTAAACTTAATTTTTTTCTTTTTATATGAAGATAAATTAAACCAAATTAGGATAATAATATTAATTAAAACAAAATATAAGTATACCCAAGAAGGGAAAACAAAGGGAATGGAAAATAAAACTAAAAAAAGTTCTCTATGAGTGTTGAACTCAAGACCACTAGTTCACACACCCATAGCCTTTACCACTACATCATGTTCACTATTTGTTAATATTTCAATCAAAAAACAACAAGAACAAAACAAAAACGAATAGAATGGGCTTAGGGGTAAGCCCAACAAAGCTAGGGGATTTAAATAAATAATAATTAAAAAACTTGCAGTGGACCGGGTCGGGCAAGACCCGGATCTAGCTCTCTTATGAACTTAACTAACCTAGAGGCTTCAAAGCCTCGTCAATCTCCCTTATCTCTCGCCTAAATCGAACAACAACCAAACTTTAATCGTTCCTTCATTCTTTTCTCGGACCTTTCCTATTCCTCTTTCGACTCTTCATCTCTCAAACAAGACGCACGCTAGAAAAAAAATCCTTTAATCTCTTATCCATCGCTTACTCTATTCGCCATTTTATACTTGTTATGTTTTCCCAACCAACAACAGGTTTATAAGAAGAAAACTCAAACCTTTATCTAAGTCTGAATCGATGGCGGAGAGCATTAACACAAATCGAATGAAAAGAAGAAAGAAAAACAATTGTATGATAACAACAAAACTTGAAGAACATAACGCAAGTGTTATCGTGTATTTCTTTGATATATTCGGGTACAGTGATTTTCCTTTGATATTTGAGCTTATGAATCCTTTCTCCTTCTGATTGTGTATATTTGTGGGTAAGGGGAACAAATCTAAAAGACGTAAGCGGAACAAATGTAAAAGACGCTTTACTAAAATCAACGTGTCATTGGCTCAAGCATTGCAACACATGTTGGAGGCCAAGTTGGTTATGTTGAAGGATCCTCCTCAGAATCCCAACACTGCTTCCCCAATGTACAATCCAAATGCAAGGTGTGCATACCACTCCAACAGTCCTAGACATGACACTAATAGTTGTTGGACATTGAGAAATAAGATTCAAGACTTGAACGACGAAGGAGTGCTGGAATTTACACAAGATGGTCAAGCTGAATTCTTCTACCATCCCTCAAAGGCATACCATCAGAAGTGACAAGTTCTGACAAGGAGGCTTTTCGTTAATTTGAATTGTCAAATTGTAATTTCCTTTTGATTTGTTCGAACACTTATTTATGTCAAACTTTGTTACTTCGTCAATGCATTGCATATGTTGGTCATGAATCAATTCATTCGTATTCACTATATTTAAACCATGCTTTTACTTCTTTTGTGATATTCAACTTCTGATCAAAAGCTCTAAGCCTTTAGAGGGAGGATGAATAAAACGATACCATAATTTATATAGTATGCTTTTGGACAGACCTGGGTGATGACGTACATGCGTTCTTTCAAATACTAAACAGTGGAGTTATAAGGAAGATAATCCCTAGTCAACCTCTTTGAGCCTAAGAAGTAGGAGTTTTTCTTTTCTCACAAATTAAAACCCTTAATCATAACCTGGGGCAGGGCAGTTTTGTCAGTTATTTATAATGTACATTCAATCGCAAGATTTCTCTTCATACACGACGAATAGTATTGAAGATACCTTTCTAAAACAAAAGATGGTGGTGGTTCCACATAATCATTAAAACATGCAGTCATTATCTCTCAAAAGAAAAGTCCGCTAAGTCAAAACCTATGAAGGAGACTTAAGAAAAAAACGGGGGCATCCCGCTGACTGTAATCGTAAAAGAAACAGTTCAGGCAAAAGTAGGGATAATAAAAACAAAAAAAGAGGTTGATGCAAATCCTCAACAAAAAAAAGAAAAGGTTATAAAATTGACTGCCTTCTCAAATAAACTTTTAGTATCCGAACCATCACCGAAATATCAGGGCCAAGATTCCAGAACTCAATTGGGATCTAAACGCACCGTTAACTAAGTATAGAACTGAAGAACATCACGAATAACAGGTTGGGTACAAATAAATTTCGAGCCTTTATCCTTTGTTTCTTAAATCGTGAACCAGGCCACGTTACAACCCCTAAAAGTCCTAGTTGAAGCATGGGTTAGTTCGAAAGCATATTGTTACAAAAAGGTATCCTAACTCTTGTAAGGTTTTCTATAAATCATGAGTTGATATCACATTCTTGCAAATTTTATTTTACTAAAAAATTAATTTTCAAAAACTTCAAGACAGACATAAGCTTTGCATTTTTTAAAATACCATTGCTTGCATATGACTATTTGTTCAACGGTATATAAATTCGCATGACGGATATTCGATGAACATAAATCCTCTCAGTGGACACAATCACCTCAGATGGAAAGACATTTCCAGTAACAAGCCTTTCATAATCAAGGGGCATGGCATGGTGTCTAACTGATCTGGGGCAGTCAAGTCAAGATTCAAGGAATCTCTCAAAAGTGCCCAATAGCCAGGGGCAGATCTCCATCTGAATCACTTATGGAATTAAACATGCATTCCAGCAAAGGGTCACAAATGATCAAGCAAACATTTTTTGGCAGTGTTACAACATTTAATACTATGGACAGTGACAATTCTCGGCACCCTATGAACATGGACATAGTCGGAAAATACTACACATGAAAAAAGACCTGCTAGGTTGACTGGCCTACGAAAAACCAAGGGTATCCTGGCAAACCAAAGGGGTTCGGGGAAAAATTAGGGATATACATAGAAAAATATATACACCCAGCAAGTCAAAAACCTGAAAGGCGGCTTGTGCAAAAAGGGGTATCTCGGTGGACTAAAAATTCGAAAGGGCGGTCCAGGAAAAAGTTAGGGATTAAAACGTACGACTATGTCGCGTCATGTCATCATTTGTCTATCACTAGAAGACTGACCACCCTGATCAACATCTACTCGAGACTCCAAGAGCTAGGATAACATTCAAACCATCTGCAAATCCCCGCAGATACTTTCTCCAACAGGTACAGAGGAAGGGGAATCTTACTATAAGATCACTGCCATATCCTTAGCATACAGCCTAATGATGTGAGGTGTTCTTATATCCCCGGTGGAACAATAATCCCCAATTACTGCCTCGACAGCTTAAAGAGTTCCCTAACCTAGGTCATAAGCTTTTCAGGATTCCCCAGTAGGATTTCATAAAAATCCCCAAGCAGTTCTTGGAGTTTCCCTTCCTCAACAAAGTTTATTTCTCTAACAACGGAAGATCATCTCCCAGTAATTCAACTTCAACAAAATTTGAAGACCTACATTCTTCATCCCCAGCAGCAATTAGGGATTTATTTTCCCTAAGTTCAATAATACAGCAATAGAGCAACTGACACGTTCATACATTGCATTCATAAACCATTTTACAAGCCTCATAGCATATGCAGCACAAATGCATATATCACAATCACATTTATTTTGAGAGCATCATTTGCACTTCATGCATCATAATATTGTATGCAGCTAATTCTTTACCTTTTCAGGAAAGATCGACAGATGAACATCGTCAACAATTTTCAAAAGTTCCAAATTAATACCTTTAACAAGCAAGGACAACTATCTGTGGACGACAGATTGTAGATTAATACCTGAAACCAGATAGGAAAACTATTTACATGAGCAGATTGAAGATTAATACCCGAAACCATACGGGGAAACTATCTTTCTTTCTAAGGTCATAGATTAATACCTAAAACAGCCAAGATAACTATCTCAATGACCGACAAAAACAAGTTACAGATTAGTACTTGTAACAAGCCAGGACAACTATCCGTGGATGACTGATTGTAGATTAATACCTGAAACCAGATATGAAAACTATCTACATGAGCAGACTGAAGATTTAATACTCGAAACCAGATAGGAAAACTATCTTTCTTTCTAAGGTCGGAGATTAATACCTGAAACCAGCCAGGACAACTATCTCAACGACAGACAAAAACAAGTTCCAGATTAATACCTGTAACAAGCCAGGACAACTATATGTGGATGACTGATTATAGATTAATACCTGAAACCAGACACGAAAACTATCTGCATGAGCAGATTGAAGATTAATACCTGAAACCAGACGGTAAAACTATCTTTCTTTCTAAGGTAAGATATTAATACCTGAAACCAGCCAGGACAACTATCTCAATGACCGACAAAAACAAGTTCTAGATTATTACCTATAACAAGCCAGGACAACTATCTGTGGACGATCGATTGTAGATTAATACCTAGAACCATACAGGAAAACTATCTACATGAGCGGATTGAAGATTAATACCCGAAACCAGACGGGAAAACTATCTTTCTTTCTAAGTTCAGAGATTAATACTTGAAACCAACCATGACAACTATCTAAACGACCAACCAAAGAAAGTTCTGGATTAATACCTGAAACCAGATTGGACAACTATCTATGAACATCTATTTGTAGATCAATTCCAGAAACCAGACGGGGCGACTACCTACATAATCATCCTGACAAAATCTTACACGAGTTTCTTCTCTTAATCTCCAGATACAGTTTAACACAGACTCATCCTGAGGCAATCTTACATGATTTTATTCTCCTAAATCTCCAGATACAATCTATCATGGACTCATCCTGAAGCAATCTTACACGGGTTCCTTCTCACAGTTTCCAGATGCCGTATAACACTGACACATCCTGAAGCAGCTTTACACAGACTCCTTCTAATACATTTCCAGTTAACAGTTAATTTCATCCTCCCCAGCAAGTTACTGTGAAGCCTGGAGTTCAACCAGAAAATAACAAACTTTTCCAGAGATAATACCTTAGTAGAGCCTTGGAAAACTGAAGTTCCTAGACTCTATTCCCCACAGAGTTTTCTTCAAGCAGGAGAACAACAGAAATCAGCATTCCTAAGCGGACTTCTCCTCAAACAACTGGAATATGAATCCCCACAAAGAGACCTCTTATGAAGTCAACATCTACTTTGGATGGAATCTTTAATCCCATCTCCAACAACTCTCATTCATCTTCTCCAAATGGCATCTTCAAGCCCATTCCCTACACAGTCAATCATCACATCTTGCGAGTGAAAATTTATGGGCACTCTAGTGTTCAATCATCTTCCACCTTTAGATCACAAATGGCAAACAAGTCAATCTAAATCTTCAGCTTTAAGAAGATTGAACATGGGCATCTTTTGTACCCCAAAATTTTCCCTCTCGTGTTTTCCAAGATCTTCCCTTGTATGGGTGGTTACAAACGCTTGCTTAGAGAAAATAATTTTTTTTGAAGATGGTCAATGTGTCTTTTGATTGGCACCTTAACAAGGTACTTCGATTGGGCCTCTAAAATCCTTCGATGCAAGCTTAGCTCACCAGTCTTTGATTGGGCATTTGGCCTCCTTCGATACAGGCCTGATTCACAAGCTTCGATTGGGCATTGGGCCCTCTATGATCAAGCTCAATTCACAATGCTTCAACTGTGCATTGGCCGCTTCAGGCTTTCCTTTGATTCACAAGGCAAGAACCCCCTACAAGTTTGCTTCGATTCACCACCAGTGGCCTCCTGCATGTTTATTTTGATTCACAAAGCAGTGGCCTCCTGCATGCAAGCTTCGTTTAGGAAAAGGCTTCTTCAGACTTACCTTCGATCCATAAGGCAAAGGCCTCTTTATGCTTTCCTTTGATCCACAAGGCAAAGGCCTCTTCATACTTGCCTTCGATCCATGAGGCAAAGGCCTTTTCATGCTTGCCTTTGATCCACTAGGCGAAAGCTTCCTCATGCTTGCCTTGGATACACAAGGTAGAGGCTTCCTCAGATTTGCCTTCGATCCACAAGGTAAAAGGCTTATTTAGACTTGCCTTTGATCCACAAGGCAAAAGGCTTCCTCAGACTTTCCTTCGACCCATAAGGCAAATAGCCCCTTTCAACTGACCTTCGATTCTTAAAGAAATGGCTATCTACATGCAAGATTCGACAAGGCAATGTCTATCTTCAAGCCTACTCTGACTTCACCTCTTAAAACATTCAACACACAGTTTTCCATACTATGACACACAAGATGGTCCCTTCCAAAGAAGCATTAATATGGTCCATTCGAAGAAGCATTCAAAGGTCCATTCGAAGGACATACAAGTAGTGCCTTCAAAGGACATATATTTGGTCCATTCGAACGATACACAAATGGTGCCTTCGAAGGACATACATTTGGTCCATTTGAAGGACATACAAATGGTGCCTTCGAAGGACACACATTTGGTCCATTCGAAGGATACACAAATAGTGCCTTCGAAGGACATACATTTGGTCCATTAGAAGGATACACAAATGGTGCCTCCGAAGGACATACATTTGGTCCATTCGAAGGAAACACAAATGATGCGTTCGAAGGACATACATGTGGGGAATTCAAAAGAGCCAGGGGGAGAAATATATCCAAGTTTACTCAAGATTTTAAAATGGAAAGAATTATCCAAATATGGCCAACTTTCAATATGTTGGATTTTTGTCTCATGGACTGGAAATCCTTTGTCTCTTGCCATACTTGCTCTCCTCACACCCCTATAAATACAAGGCTAAGGGCGCATTGCCAAAAGGACGAAAAAATAGAGGAGATAAGAAACACATTGCCAAACGAAAGCATTTTGGCCTATACACGCATCAACCAGACGAAAACCTTGCTTCCGGGTACACACACATTGCCCCATATGGGCCACACGAAGTATGCAAGAAATACACCAAAACTGCCAAAATCGAAGCTCACTTTGCAAGCCATATCCATCCAAAACAAAGCATCCCATTGGTAACAAACCTTCGATCTTAAATTCATCTCATGTATAATTTAATTTTGATTGAAACAGATTCCTTTGAATCTCAATCCAGGAATCCCTGTCCTTTTGGCTTGTGTAGCATGCATGTAGGAATTTCTATATATATATATATATATATATATATATCTGATTTGTTTGGTAAATGGAATGTTACGATTTTCTTTGTACTAACAATTGACAGACAACTCAAATGGAGGGGGGAAAGTGTGCAATCGAAAGGGCCTGGGTTCGATATCCATACCTCACAATTTTGTTTTTCTAACTATTATTCTGCAGATCTTGTGCGTTGCACATCCAGACGCTCACTATACATCCCCTAATCCTAATCAGAGGATCACATCAACTTAGATCCAGAAGATTCCAAACGTGTAGAGAATCATACACCTTCAAGAGATGTTCTCACTGGATCTAAGAGGAAATCTGGGCCTTGTGTTTTACAAAACATACACCTTTTTTGTTTCCATTCATTCCCTCTGCCCATTTGTATTTTAATTTTTTGGTTTATTTCTTTTAATTGCTTTATTTTTTTTATTTAATTAACATTAAAGAAAAAACATCACAAAAAATTAGGTTAATATTTTTATTAATCAAATTAGTTTTGAAAAGTAATTATTTAATTATTTAAACCATTTTTCTTTAAATTAAAACCAAATAGATTTAGGTATTTTAGTTTAATTTTATTCATATTTTAAAAAGAAAACAAACAAAATTTTTTTTTTATACCTTAGGATTTTTAGACGTTCTTTTCCATTTCACGCATGTTTACATTCATATTATTGTATATGTCTACTAGATGTAATAGAATAAACTAGGACTTTACATTTACTGCTTTTATTTCCCCCATTTTTGGACTATGTAATTAATCCCCCTCCCCGAAGCTTTTGTAATAGCGTAGATTTAAATTTTGCATTTTAATTTCCTGTACATATTAACTGTTAGATGTATGGCAATAGGATTGTATGGTAAGAAATTAAAGGCAACATTAGCAAACCTAACATCCAAGTAAAAAAATAACTGAAACCAAACACTCTTGCACATTCGCACCTCTATGGTACTCCCACTTTGGTTGCCTTTCGGAAAAATAGTCACAACTCTCAAAACGTGAGAGATATTAGTGGCTACCCTCTAGTTTAAAAAAAGATCATAAGTCCCTCGATGACCCTCTCGACGTTGCCTCGGTAAACAATGATCTTAAAACCCTAGGGTAGTTACTAAGGTTTCTTGCCCATTTGCCTTTGTGAATATAAAACGTACCTTTGAATGTCCCTCAAACATCCAAACGACTAGGGCTACCTACTCACTAATAGTAGGATATCACTGTCTAACGGAAAGGAGGAAAAGAACGACCCTTTCGAGTAGAGTAGATAGTTCCTAGATGCTATGCTCAAAAACAAACTTTTTACACCTACACAAAAACATTTCAAAAACATTTGCAAAAACGCTTTATCAACACTCTTGAGGACTGATACCAGAGTTATCATAAAGCGAATCGTCACACTAAGGCACTTTCAAAAATACTTTTCAAACACACAAAAAGTACAAGGTATTTTCCAAATGAGCTAAGTATCTAAGAGCCCGTAGATAACTATGAATGGAAAGGGTGCTAACACCTTCCCTTTCCATAATCTACCCCCCTTACTCAAAACTCTCGAAAGGTCTTTTTCTTTTATTTTCACCCTTTCCTTTGTTGGATAAAAGAAAAGTCGGTGGCGACTCTTGCTTACCGCAATATTTGCAAATACAAATGCAAAACCAGTATAAATAGTCGGTTCTGCCACCGTATCACATGTACCAGTAAAATTCTCATTCATCTTTGATGTATATCTCATGAACTTTATATGGTTGAATTCGTATTAAAAATGGAGCAACTTTCATATTTATATTTTTTTATTTGGTTGAGAAATGAGGAAGTTATAAATTCAAAAAATGGTGATGAAGAAGTTGGCGCGGGGTTGAAGATGAAGTCACATTAAAGAATTGGTTTATTTTAAATTTAATGAATTTTGTTCTATACACGGATGAAATAGCCACCCCAGTGGCAGGAGGAGCGCGCGTAAGGCATTGGTATTAAGGGTCATGAATTCGAGCCATAGCGACACCTTTTATTTCTTTTTTCTAACAGTTTTCCATGTTTTTGTTTTGTTTGATAGCGCTTGGGCCCCCATGGTCTGGGCTTTGTCCTTTTTGCTGGATAGCACCCCCTTCTTTCCTCACAACACCACTGGCCCAATACATTTTTTATTTTTATTTTATTTCTGACTCTAGCAAAAACAGCCCTTGGGCCTAATCCAAACAAAAACTGTTTTTTTTCTTTTAAACCATCCAATTCATTTAAAAAACCCTCTGACTTATAATTTATATTTTTATTTTATTTTATTTTATTTTATTTTAACATTATTATTATTATTATTTTTAATCAAAAATACCAAAAATATTTTATTAAATACTTAGACTAATTATCTTTTATTTTATTTCCTTAAATATAAAACCCTAAAAATATTTTCTTAACAAATTTAACTTCTTTTCTTAATTAGAATAAATTTAAATTTAGTGTTTATTTTTAATTTGTTCTTTTAATTAAATCAACTTAGACCATAATTAATTTCTTTCTTTTTGTTAATTTGATTATGTTAAAACAATTTTCATATAAAAAAAATGAAAAACAATTTTATTTTGTTGTACATTATCTTTACGTTGTTGTATATTTTTTATTGTTATTCATTATTCAATATGGTTGTAATAGTAATTAGGTTTTAATTGCTTTATTTTTCCCATTTGTAATTTTTATCCCCGTTCCTAAATGATGTAATAGCGTAGAACGTTAAAATTCCGCAATTTATCGTTTCAATATTATTGCTAGTAATTAGGGTTTGTATGGAAAGACTTAAAACCAATACTAGACAACCCTAATTCAAGACAAAAATACGTGAAAATAAAACACTTTGCACACTTGCACCTCTAGGGTTAACCCACACTTGTTGCCTTAGAATAAAACATTCATATCCCTCGATTACAAGATCGTAGTCCCTCGATGACCCTTCGATGTATCCTTCGGTAAACAATCTTAGACCCTCACGAAAAATTGCTAAGGTATCCTTAAATGTTGCCTTCTATGACTGTAGAATGACCCACGCCTGTCCCTTCACATCCAATGATATGGTTGCTTAATAACTAATAGTAAGAAAACACTATCTAAAGTAGGAGGAAAGAAAACTAATACTTTTTGAGTAGATAGAACGCTCGTAGTTTCTTGCTCACAAATAAAACCATCTTCACAATTACACTTTTAAAACATCTTTCCAAAAACAAACATCTCTTTGAACTATTTTCAAAACCAACACTTTGTATACATTCTTATAGAGACTAGAATCATTACAAAGTTTTCCAAAACAAAGGCGTTTTTAAAATACTTTCAAACCCACACAAGCACATTTTTACAAAGCATTTCAAAGTGATCTAGCAACTAAGAGCCCATAGATAACTACGAATGAAAAAGGTGCTAACACCTTCCCTTTTTATAACCTACCCCCCGAACTCAAGAAAATTCTCAAAAGGTCTTTCATGTTCTTTTTACATTTTCCTTTATTGGATAAAAGAAAAGTCAGTGATGACTCTTGCTATCCACAACAATTGCGAATAAAACGCAAAACATCCAAGTCAGTTCTCCCACCATATTACAGAACTGACGACTCTGCTAGGGATATCATAAACTTAAAAGTGGGGTTACCTTAGAGACTAGATCACCTTTAGATTCTTTCATTGTTTGACTTGCTTGCTTTACTCTTAAAAGGGTGTTTTGAGTTTTGAATAGATCCTCAACCCGAATATGGGAACATCATTAGGTAAGTAGCAAAAATTGTGGAGATTGTATAATATAGACCGATATGGTTAAAGCAATATCTACGTTAGTACGACACATTTGTGAGTACTGGTATCCCTTATGGCGAACCAAGGAGAATACAGGGCCACTATTTGGTGTCATAAAGCACTGACTAACCATAGAACCTTTAGTTGAACAACTTGGCCATTAGGAAGTAGTGAGATAGACGGTTTTGGTGCAGTCTGAAGTTGGTTGATACTCGATACTACGCTCATTGTGATCGGACTTTCAGGATATTTCAGTCACTAAAATAGAGGCTTGTGCTGAAATAATGCCTGATGAAGAAAGATCAATGATATTGAGATTCCCTAGAACCCGGTTATTTTCTAGGACAGGTTAAACAAACTAAAATTCAAGAGGGTACTTACCTATGAACTCCATGCAAGCCTAAACCTAAGGACTTATTTGTTTTTCCTTTATATGTTTATTTGTACATAACATCATGTCATCATACCATAGCATTTGCACTAACCATTTCAATGACCTAGAGATTTATCTTTGTTCTATTTTGTTGGATATGGCTTCCATTCGCAGAAATACCATCTAAATCAAACTTGTTAAAGTTCCTTCTCAACTCAAAGAGTTAGCATCAAGGGTTCCTGAAAATTCTCCGTTTACCAAGAAGTATGGTCGACTCCTCAACTTAGTTACGTCACATTTTGAAGAAGACATGGTACATGTGCTTTTTCAATTCTTTGATCCTAAGCATCATTGTTTCACATGTCCTGATTACCAATTGGTTCCTACCATGGAATAGTTCTCTCAACTATTGAGAGTACCTATTCTTGATCAAATACCCTTCACTGGTATTGAGAAAGACCCAAGACCTGAGGAGATTTCTCTAGCCTTACATTTGCAACGATATGACATCGTGGCTAATTGGGAAACAAGAAGTGGTGTTAATGGTTTTCTAGTCAAGTTTCTGTTTGAGAAGGCTCAACTGTTTTTGGATGCTCTGGATTTGCAAGCTTTTGAGGAAGTTTTGGCTCTTGTAATCTATGGGATGGTACTATTCCCTATCTCAAACCAACTTATAGATGTGAGTGCGATCAAAATCTTTTTATCTCATAACCCAGTACCTACCTTACTCGGAGAGATTTGGCATTCTCTTCACGCTCGTACCATAAAGAGAAGAGGGATTCTTATGTGTTGCACTCCATTGCTGTCTAGGTGGTTTGTTTTGCAACTTCCTCGATCAATTTTGAAGAATGAACAAGGCATGAGGTGGCCTCAAAGGTTCATGTCACTATCGTATTCGGATATTCATTGGTGTTCTTGGTCTTTTGAGGAGGTTACCATTATTGATCCCTATGGGGAACTCCCTAATGTCCCACTCCTTGGCATTAAGGGATGTATCACTTATAATCCTTGCTTGGTTCTATGACAGTTTGGTTATGCTCGAAGGGATGGTCCTCATGATGCGCGCGCCCAAGGTATTGTATTTGACTATGAGAACGATGTCCAAGGTTATCGTCAAATATTTATGCGAGCCTGGGGCATGGTAAATAAGGTTGATAGCAAAGCTTTGGGGTATTAAAACTCCATTCCATTGGAGCCTTATCTCAAGTGGGTGCGAGCTCGCGCTTAAAACCCCATGATGCCTTATGTGGCCATATTACCAATAATTGTGGAGCCTATCGCCAAGGGGGATATTCCTTATACCGTTCTTCATCCTGACATGCATACTACTCTCTAGGAATTGCAAAGATCGTGGATTTAACTCAAGGGAGAGCGAGACACCTTTGACGCCCAATTCTACTCAAGTGAGAAGAAAGTGTTGGAGCTCACAAGATAACTTCACGAGGAGCGAAACTTGAATGTTACATCAGTCCAAAGAGGAAGCGTCAATGGGAGACCTGATTCTTTTGTTGTACAGTTTCATTATGTTGTTTTTCTTTCATTGTAATCCCAAGAGGAAATTTGTAACCTTTGACCTTAGTAATACAATTAATGTTTTGTTTCTTCTTTGTTTTAGAAAATTTAAATCTTAAAGGTCCTTGAAAACATTGCATACACATAACATGCATCATATCATAAGTAGGTTTTCCGAAATAGGTTTCCTTATCTTTCAACTGTTTATTTCAGTATAAGATGGATCTCGAGAAAACTTTCAATGACTTGCAGATTCAACACCCTCAATTCCAAGAGACTCTGCTCAACTTAGCAAAAGGGCAGCAAGAAATGATGACTCTTCTTGTTACGAAGAAGAAGACAAAAAAGAAAGTTGTAATCAACATGGGGGTGGAATTTATCAAATCTCTGAAGATGAGGATTTTACTGATGAGCAATACCCGCCGACCGACAATAAATACAAGCAACTAGAAGATAGACTAAAAGCTGTGGAGATCCAAGTTTTGCCTGGCTTGGAATTTGAAGACTTGAGTTTGTTACCTGGGGTAGTCATTCCCTACAAATTCAAGATCCCAGTCTTTGCCAAGTATGAGGGAGTTTCATATCCAAAACTTCTTTTAAGATCTTATGCCCGTAAAATCCAGCCACACAACCACATATGGGAAACTATGGGTGCACTTTTTCTAAGAGAATATATCTAGGATGAAGTTGGAATGGTTTTACAAATTGGAGGGAACAAACATCCATACTTGGGAGGATTTGTCCTCTGCCTTTTACCGCCAATATCAATATATTACTGATCTTGCGCCATCTCGAGTGCAATTGCAAGGCATGACCATGACTTCAAATGAGGGCTTCAAAGAGTACACCCAAAAGTGGAGGGACTTGGTTGGCTGGGTGCAGCCACCTCTAATTGATAGGGAATTGGTAGATATGTTTATGGGGACATTGACTAGACCATTTTTCAACTTGTTGATTGGAACTTCATCATCCGGATTTACTGAATTGATCTTAACTGATGAGAGGGTTGAAAGCGGGATTAAAAGCGGGAAGATACCCATGGCCTCCACCTCAAATGTTGTGAAAAATACATTTATTGGTTAAAAAGAGACTAATGATGTGTATGGGTCAAGAAACCGTGCGAAGAATGAACGTCATCATTCAGTAGGGGCAGTTTTGATCTCCAATCCAACTCGAACTCAACATCCACGTCAGCAAAATAACAATCAACAAAGACCAAACATCCCAAGGAGACAATTTACCAAAATTAACATGTCACTATCTCAAGCTCTGCAACACCTATTGAAAATTGATTTAGTGACCTTGCAAGATCCCCCTTCTAACCTTAACATTGCTTCCCCAAAATACAACCCCAATGCCAAATGTGCTTACCACTCAAACAGTCCCGAACATGATACCAATGATTTTTGGTCTCTAAAGAGAAAAATACAAGACTTAATTGATAACAAGATAATTGAATTCGACCCTCTGCCAACTCCCAATGTGATTACTGCACCCATGTCGAATCATGGTAAGGGTGTCAATGCTATTGAAGATACCTCTTTCGCTTCCTCCATCAAATATTTGACCACTCCTTTGTAGACTATTAAAAAGAATTTGTTGAAAGTTGGTGTATTGCTTGGATGCCTTAAAGACTGATGATGTTGTGTTGTACAAATTAATTATTGTGAATGGCTGAAGAAAGGTGTCTAACACCTGTTGGATAGCCATGTGATTCTATTTGAAAAAACTCCATCTGTGAAAAGTTTGACCCAAAGTGTATCTCAAGAATTTGAAGACGTGTCCATCATTACTATCGCAAGCAAACCTATTAGGATCACTTCCAAAGGTCCTATTAGGATTTCCATTGAACCAAGAATAGCTCCAATAATTATCACCACATCAGGGACAGTCCCCTACTCTTCTGATAAGGCTGTGCCCTGGAATTATGGGGCGGAGGTGTATTTCCATGGTATCAAACAAGATTTATGGATTGATGAAGATGAAACTACTGACATTACAAACATTGTTTGATCAAGTAAAGTTACTAGGAAGGGAAGGATCTTCTCTCCAGAGATTTCACCTCCAACAACCACAACTACACCCATTCGTATTACTGTTGTTAAACCTGTTGCTAATACTCGACGAAAAGAAAAAATAACTGAGCCTGCCAGGATGGAGGCGCCCTCAAAGGATATTGAGGACCCATTTACCCATGAGATGGAGGAGATTTTAAAAATTATCAGAAAAAGTGACTATAAGTTAGTGGAATAGTTAGGGCAAACACCCTCGAAGATTTCCATATTGTCTTTGTTGCTATGTTCCGAGGCACATTCTCAAGCCCTGATAAAATTCTTGAAAAGTTCACATGTCCCACAAGAAACTATGACCGACCAATTTGAAAATTGTGTAGCAAGCTTGACTGCCGACAACAGTCTAGGGTTCTCTGATGTAGATTTGACCCCGGTGGGGAAGAATCACAACAAAACTCTCCATATTTCCATAGAATGCAAGGAAACCACCCTAGAACATGTATTAGTGGATATTGGATCTTCTCTCAATGTCTTACCAAAAGGAGATCTAGATAGGTTAGACTTGAAGGTTTGGTGCTAAAGCCTAGTGACATCGTGGTGAGAGCTTTTGACGGATCAAAGAGGATGGTCCATGGAGAGGATGATCTCCCTGTCCAAGTTGGGTCTCAAGTCTTCAACTCAACAGTCTACGTGATGGATATTCGTCCTGCTTATTCATGCCTTCTTAGACGCACATGGATCCATGGGGCAGCCGCGGTGACTTCCACACTACATCAAAAGTTGAAATATCCGGTCAAGGGGGAAATTGCCACTTTATGCGGAGAAGAAAAGTTTATGATCAGTCATCTGAATTCATTCAAGTATGTTGAAATGGATGGAGAGTTTGTTTAATTTCCTTGTCAAGCTTTTGAGTTGGTCTCTCCCATGGTTTTTGTTTCCAAGGCCACTCCTGACACTCCCAAATCTGCTAAAGATACACTGTGGATGGCGTCTCTTAAAGATGCTTGTGCTGGTTTTGCGATGGAGGTTGCACCATTTAGGGAAAACTCCTTGATATCCACTTAAAGTCAAACAAATTTGGGTAGGGTTTCACTTCCAAGGCTCAAAAGGAGGTTCGGCGTGCCCGTGCAGGGAAACCACCTCTCAGTATTAGTAACCATGCGATTAATGCTCTTGAAGACTGTGATGTTGATTGTGATTGGGACGACTGGATCTACCTACTCCTAATAGTGGACTCAACAATTGGAAAACCAAAGACTTTATTCCAATCTCCTTCAACTAGGAGTAATTGACATTTCCTATTTTTATTACTTTGAGAAATTTGTATGTAATTTCCATTTAAACAATGACTTTAAACCATGTGTCTTTCCCGTGGCACAATGGTCCATTTGTTAAGGGTTTGTCATTTTCATATGCCATATGCTCATTTTAATGAATCATTGGACTATTTCGCTTTCAAATTTTGCACTCTTTGTATTTCCTTTACTTTTATTACATTTTAAAAATAGCCATGTGACCTCACACACACACACACACAAACACATTTGCAGATCCACATCCACTCTGGATCTTATTGACAATGATTTTACTATTTCCAGCTATGACTTTGAAAATCCAATCTATCAAGCCGAATACGGAGATGAAGAGGATTGTGAAATACCTGGGGAACTCGCCAGACTCCTGATACAAGAGGAAAAGGTTATTCAACCGCACGAAGAACCAGTTTAAATAATAAACTTGGGGACTGAGGCAGACACGAAGGAAGTCAAGATCAGCGCTAACCTAGAAGACATTATCAAAGGAAGATTGGTTCAGATGTTGCATGAATATGTGGAAGTGTTTGCTTGGTCGTATGAAGATATGTCAGGGCTTAATACTGATATCGTGGTTTACCGTCTGCCAATGAAGGAAGGTTGTCTTGCGATCAAGCAAAAGGTTCGTCGCATGCGACCATATAAATCTGAGAAGATAAAAGCTAAGGCAATAAAGCAGATCAATGCAGGTTTCCTAGCAGTGACATCATATCCTCAATGGGTTGCAAATGTTGTCCCAGTGTCGAAGAAAGATGGAAAAGTATGTATGTGCATAGACTATAGGGATTTAAATAGGGAAATCCCCAAGGATGATTTACCACTACCACAGATTGATGTCTTGGTTGATAAGACAGCTCAACACAAAGTTTTCTCCTTTATGGATGGATTCTCTGGTTACAACCAGATCAAAATGGCACCCGAATACATGGAGAAAACCACTTTTGTCACAAAGTGGGGCACCTTCCGTTATAAGGTCATGCCAATTGGTTTGAAGAATGCAATCGCAACTTATCAAAGGGATATGGTAGCTCTATTTCATGATATAATCCATCATGAGATAGAAGTCTATGTTGATGACATGACTGGAAGATTGAAAACTGAGGAAGAACACCTTGATCATCTTCACAAGCTATTTGAGAGGTTGAAGGAATACAAGCTGAGGCTAAATCCCAACAAATGCACCTTCGGGGTAAGGTCTGGAAAACTCCTAGGGTTTTTCGTCAGTGGAAAAGGTATTGAGGTTAACCCTACAAAAGTCAAAGCCATACAAGAAATTCCAGCTCCATGTACTGAGAAGGAGGTCAGAAGTTTATTAGGTCGGCTCAACTATATTTCTCGATCCATATCTCACTTAACTGCTACTTGTGAACTGATCTTCAAACTATTGAAGAAAGATCTAGTAGTCAGATGGAATGACGATTGCCAAACAGCTTTTGACAAAATCAAATAATACTTACAAGAACCTCTAATACTGATGCCTCCAGTTGAAGGAAGACCTCTGATTATGTACTTGACTCTATTAGAGAATTCAATGGGGTGTGTGCTAGGTTAAAATGACGAGTCTGGCCGAAAAGAGCATACAATATACTAACTTAGCAAAAAGTTTACCGACTCTGAAACCAGATATTCGTTGCTCGAGAAAACATGTTGCACTTTGGCATGGGTTTCTCGTTGTCTAAGATGGTATATGTTAACTCACATCACTTTATTGATTTCTAATATGGATCGCATCAATATCTCCAAGAAGCCGGCTCTCTACGGACGAATAGCCATATGGAAAATGATTTTGACTGAATACGACATCTAGTATACTACATAAAAAGCAATTAAAGGAAGTGTATTGGCATATCATTTTGCCTAATAAGTTGTTGATGACTACCAATCCATGAACTTTGAATTCTCATATGAGAACATCATGATAGTAACAGATTGTGAAGAATCTGGACCATATGATGGACCTGAGCAAGGATCCCGATGGACTATGGTTTTTGATGGAGCTTCCAACGCATTGGGTAACGGAATTGGTGTTGTAATCACTTCTCCCAAAGGGTGCCATACCCCTTTCACTATTAGACTCTATTTTGACTGTACAAACAACATGGACGAGTATGATGCATGCATCTTGGGTCTAAAGGTTGCCATTGACTTAAGAATCAAATTCTTAAGCGTATACGGAGATTCGACCTTGGTAGTTAGTCAAGTCAAAGGAAATTGGTATACCAAATATCCAAATCTGATCCCTTATAAAGAGCTTGTGCTAACCTTGATTCTATACTTTGAAGAGGTCACCTTCGAGCATATCCTGAGGGAAGAGAATCAGTTGGCAGATGCCTTAGCAACTATGTTGTATATGTTTAAGGTCAATTGGTACAATGAAGCTCCCAAAATTATTATCGAAAGATTTGACGAACTTTGTGCACTGTTATGAGATTGACACTAATGAGGAGAAGCCTTGGTACCATGAAGTGAATAGGTACTTTGAAGCAGAAGAGTATCCTGAGGGAGCCTCAACTAACGACAAGAAATTCTTGCGAAGGTTCTCAGCCAAATTCTTCCCGAGCAATGGGATTCTATATAAATGCAACTATGACTCTACTTTTCTTCGTTGCATGGACAAGAAGGAAGTAGAAAAGATCAAGGAGGATATGCATGAAGGTATCTTGATAACTAACTATAGTGGGTACACCATGGCCAAGAAGATTCTGAGGGCTGGTTACTGTTGGTCGACAATGGAAACTGATTATCACCATTACTCGAGGACTTTCCACAAATTCCAAGTTTATGTTGATAAGGTTCACGTGCCTCTGATCCCTTTGAATGTCATGACTGCTCCTTGGCCATTCGCAATGTGGGGAATTGACATGATTAGAGAAATCAAGCCCACTGCATCTAATGGACATTGTTTCATCCTCATTGCCATTGATTACTTCACTAAGTGGGTCGAAGCAGCTTCATTTGCTTTATTCACCAAGAATGTGGTAGCCCAGTTTATCAAACATAACCTTATATGTCGATATGGCATCCCTGAAAGGATCATCACCGATAACGGAACCAACCTCAACAATGCTATGATTACTGAACTCTGCATGCAGTTCAAGATCAAGCATGACAATTCTTCTCCATATAGACCTAAGATGAATGGCACAGTGGAAGACGCCAATCAAAATATAAAGATTATTGTACAAAAGATGGTGGTAGCCTATGAAGACTGGCATGAGATGTTATTGTTTTCTCTTCATGGCTACCATAATTCGGCTCGAACATCAACCCGGGCTATCCCATTCTCTATAGTTTATGGCATGGAGGTCGTCCTCCCTGTTGAAATTCAGATTCCTTCTTTAAGATTTATGAAAGAAGCATACTTAGGCTGAGATGAATAGATCCAAACTTGGATGGATCAGTTAAACTTGATTGACGAGAGAAGACTGACTGTTGTTTGTCATGGTCAAATGTATTAAAAGTGTATGATCAAGGCATTCAACAAGAATATCAAGTCTCGAGTATATCAGACCGGTGACTTGGTAATAAAGCACATTATTTTACCACAGGGAAATCCCAGGGGAAAATGGACTCCCACCTACGAAGGGCCATTTGTTGTTAAGAAAGTATTCTCTGGCGGTGCAATGATGCTAAATACTATGGACGGCGAAGACTTCCCACACCCTATGAACGCAGACATAGTCAAAAAATACTACGCATAAAGAATGACCCACTAGGTTGACATAACTAGGCAAAAATAATGGCATCCCAGTGAACCAAAAGGGTTCGGGCAAAATTTAGGGATATAAACAAAAGATTATACACCCGGCAAGTCAAAAACCTGAAAGGAGAGCTTGGGCAAAAAAGGGTATCCTGGTAGACTGAAAACTCGAAAGGTCGATCCAGGAAAAAATTAAGGATTATAGCGTACGACTATGTCCCGTTGATCTTTATAGCTAGCTTTATCACCAAGGTCAAAACTACAAATGGTACAAGAAAAATTCAATCATCTTCTTTCAACGACAAGGGATGATGTTCGAAGACATATGGGCAATAGCAGGGCCAGAACCCAATGAGATCACTTCCACATGGCTATACATTTTTGTTTTCACCTTGTATTCTTTTCATTTTTTCGACGACTTCCTCTTACTAGGATTTATATCCCCCTCTACAAAAATGCCTATTTTTAGGAAAATTATCAATACAAATATAGTTTGAAGTGCAAACTTTTGTTTTTCTGTTTTTCTGTGCGAAAACGTCCAATGACTAAAATTGAATGAACATATGCTTATGAACATGATTAACTGTAATCAAATGTATGCACAAGAATGGTAATAAGAATTTACTCAAAGATCTGGGATATCCCCATTGAATTACTTCAATTCTAATAAGCATATTTCCTGGGAATTCTCTTCCCCGACCGAGTTTTCCAAAACCAGAAAAGAAACCCTACAAAAAATCTCCCCCTTATAAATTCATTTCCCTAGTAAGGTCACCAGAATACTTTCCTCAACAAAGTTTATTTCTCCAACAAACTATAAATTCCCTAGCTTGAGTTTATTCTTCAAAATTTCACATCATTGACAGAGCTCCTCTTCTTCTGTAGAGTTAAGACTATACCCAAAAAAATTCTCCAAAGCTTGGAATCCGACCAGATAACAGTTAACTTTACCCCTCTCAGACAAACTGGAAGTATAAAAAACTTAATTCCCTAGCAGAGCAATGGACAACTGAAATTACTGAACTCTATTCCCCAAGCAGAAATCAATATTCCGCACAAAGTTTACTCAAATAGCAAACAGGAATTCCCAGTGGAAGCACTCTAGACAAGGTTGATGATACACATATTCTTCATCCCCAACGATAGTCCGGGATTTAGCTTCCCAAAACTCCCTAGCAGTAGTCAGGGATTTATCTTCCCAGACAAAGATGCACCTCAATAACATTTCACGTTCATACATCATAGTATATACATGACAAAATGTATACACCATGGTCTTATTTATTTTGAGAACATCATTATGTATTCATGCATCATGATATGTGTGCATACGAAGCATATAGCATAATCACATTTATTTTTAGAACATCATTAAGCAATGCATTACATACATCATGGCATTGAATACAACTAACTCTCTACCTTTTTAGGAAAAGATTAGTCCATGGATGAATACTATCAACAACAAACACTTCCTTCACGAGATATCTGCTGGTTCAGTTTAAATCAACCAATGATTTATCTTGATTCCGTTCTGGTAGACGCTTTCTCTAGTTCAGTTAAATTGCTCCTAAGATTTATGTTGATTCGTTATCCAGTTAAAGATTATTCAAGACCTCTGTTGGTTCAGTTTAAATCGACCAATGATTTATCTTGATTCCGTTCCAGTAGACACTTTCTCTAGTTCAATTAAATTGCTCCTAAGATTTATGTTGATTCGTTATCCAGTTAAAGATTATTCAAGACCTCTGTTGGTTCAGTTTAAATCAACCAAAGATTTATTCTGATACCATTACGGTAGACGCTTTCACTGGTTCACTTAAATCGCTCCTAAGATTTATGCTGATTCGTTATCTAGTTAAAGATTATTCAAGACCTTTGTTGGTTTAGTTTAAATAGACCAATGATTTATCCTGATTCCGTTCCGGTAGACACTTTCTCTGGTTTAGTTAAATCGCTCCTAAGATTTATGCTGATTCATTATCCAGTTAAAGATTATTTAAGACCTCTGCTGGTTCAGTTTAAATTGACCAAATATTTATTCTGATTCCATTCCGATAGATACTTTCTCTGGTTCAGTTAAATCGCTCCTAAGATTTATGCTGATTTGTTATCCAGTTAAAGATTACTCAAACCTCTGCTTGGTTGAGTATAGATTAACCAAAGATTTATTCTGATACTTCTTCCAATGTCTATCAACGGTCACCTTGGATGGCATCTATCAGACCATCTCTAAAAATATTCATCACCTCTCCAAATGGTATCTTTAATCATATTTCTGACACAATCAAGTAACACATTACTTCGTGCATCAACGAGTGCAAATTTCTGGGCACTCTAGTGTTCAATCATCTTCCACCTTCAAGTCACGAATGGAAGACTCGCCAATCTACCTCTTCAGGTTTAACAATATTGAACAGGGGAAGTTGTTGTACCCCAAAATTTTCCATCTCTTTCCTCAAGACATTTATCACAAGATCTTCATTGGCTCAAGCTTGCACAAGTATTGACTAGGTCAAGCCACCTCCTAAACACTAATGCCTCAAATTAGGATTTTGATTTTCACAAGGACAACTAGATTGATAATGACTCAAATGACTTTCATGGACCATTATAGACCTCCAATAACACTTATGTCAAGTTTCAAGTCTTGAATCACGATTTTGCTCAGCCACTTGACCAGATGACTGAAAATCAGTTGTATTGGGTAAAAAGTCGATTATGGTCAACTTACAGTCAAACTTAAAGATTTTGGACCAATATCAACATTTTCAAGTCATATGCATCAAATGATCAAGTTTGGATTACAATTCCTCAATAAAAGTAAAAAAGTCATCCCTCAAGATCAAGCAATTGATAGATGAAATTTGGTCAACTGCAAGAAAAGTCAATTGATACACCAAAAGTCAAACTTTGACTTTTTGGTCAAATTTTAGTTTCAAAGATCACAATTCATCAAGACATTCAAAAATATGAATCTTGATCACAAAAAAGTCAAGAAAGTCAAAAGTCAATATGAAAAGTCAAACTTTTCAAGACTTAGAAATTTTTTCTAAGTGTTTTTTGTACATGATAATTTCACTACTTCATGCCAATTTTTCACCAAGATGCAAGATGATTCAAGGAAAATTTTCAACATGAAAGTTGTAGATCTTGATAAACTATACAACTTTATAATAGAGGGTTGATGTCCAAAAAATGCTTAGATTTGAAGATATAAGACCATGAAGTCATGCACTTTTTCTAAAAAACACTTAGTGAAAATTTTGATCAACTTGGTCAGGATTTTGCCCTAACTTCTTGGCCAATTTTCACGTAGCTCCAATTTGATTTAGCAAAAATGGAAAACATGAAAGTTGTACAGGAAGTTTCAAGATTTTCAAAATGTCTAAGAACTTGAAGAGATCATTTTTGAGCTAAGACAATCGAAGAGGAGAAGTTGGGCTTCCAATCTTGCATTATAGGCCATTTTTGTGATGAATTCACAACCAAAACTCCAATCAAAGCTACAAGATCTCTCTTTTCAGGCTATGTTATATCCAAATCTATGTATAATCGAGCAATTACACAAACCTTAAGTGTATTACATAAATATTTAAAGCTTTGTCCATGTCTTGATACCATTTATGGTTAGAAATGCAAAAGCAACATTTCCATTTCCATAAAGCTTCACTTTTCCAACCACTCTCTTCTTTCAAGCATGAAAATATGTTCTAAAGATCACATCAAATCTCTCGACATCATAAGAAATCCACAAAATTTATAAAGCATGTCTAAGTTCCTTGATTCACTCATTTCTTCATTGTGAATCAACTTGTCTTTATGAATTAAAAAAATGCATAACATGTGATTCTGATCATCTCAAGTCCTAAAACATATTCTCTATAAATAGAGGCATCATTTGCAAGCTAACCCACGGATTCAAGAGCCCTAAAACTCACTCAAACTTCCTAAAACTCAAAGTTGTGTCTAAGCCTCCATAACTTGTCATTTCTGGCCAAAAAATTCAATCTCATAATCCACTCGTGCGTTTTCCCTCTAAATCATTCTCAAAGATTCTATGCATTAAATATAATCCATTCCAACACCTCTTACAGTTCTGTAAGTCCATTTTCATCTTCTTCCAAACTCAAAACCAGAAGCCTGGAGATTGACTTCTACAAGGAGTTTCAGCCACTCTCAACTCAAGCTAAGCATTATATTAGCTTCCTAGAGCTCCAAGGAAGCTAACTAGATCACTACAGCACCTTGAAGCAAGCTCAAACTCAAAACAAGAATTCCATTTTCAAGGTGACCTTTCGGACTTTGGGACTCTTCATATAGGCATTATTTGCTTTCTATTTTCAAAGATAAAATCTAGCCATCATAGCTCTGAAACTGACCATGTCCTTAGAATTCATTTATATTGCTTGAGTAGTGAGAATTTTAAAGATGAACTTTCTGAAAAAATTAGGTTTTATTTGGTACCATTAAAATTCTCATTCATCTTTGATTTATAGCTCATGAACTTTATATAGTTGAATTCGTATTGAAAAATAGAGCAAGTTTCATGTTTACATTTTCTGATTTGGTTGAGAAATGAGGAAGTTACAGATTCAAAAAAATGGTGATGAAGAGGCTGGCGCGAGGTTAAAGATGAAGTCACATTAAAGACTTTTATTTTAAATTTAATGTTTGTTGTTCTATACACAGATGAAACATCCACCCCAGTGACAGGAGGAGCGCACGTAAGGCACTGGTATTAAGGGTCCTGGGTTCGAGCCCCAGGGACACCTTTTGTTTCTTTTTTCTAACAGTTTTCCATGTTTTGGTTTAGTTTGATAGTGCTTGGGCCCCCATGGACTTAGCTTTGTCCTTTTTTCTGGATAACACCCCCTCCTTTCCTCACAACGCCACTGGCCCAATAATTTTTTTATTTTTATTTTATTTCTGACTCCAACAAAAATAGGACTTGGGCATAAACAACACAAAAACAATTTTTTTTCTTTTAAACCTTCCAATTCATTTAAAAACCCCCCTGACTTATAATTTATATTTATATTTTATTTTATTTTCTTTTAAGATTATTATTATTATTATTTTTAATCAAAAATACCTAAAATATTTTATTAAATACTTATACTAATTATCTTTTATTTATTTCCATTTTATTTTATTTCCTTAAACATAAAACCCTAAAAATATTTTCTTAACAAATTTAACCTCTTTTATTAATTAGAATAAATTTAGACTTAGTGTTTATTTTTGATTTGTTCTTTTAATTAAATCAACTTAGACCATAACTAATTTATTTATTTCTTTTAATTAATTTGATTAGGTTAACATTTTTAATATAAAAAACATTAAAAAAAATACAATTTACTTTTCTTGTACATTATCTTTATGTTCTTGTATTTTTTTTATTGTTATTCATTATTCAATATGGTTGTAATAGTAACTAGGTTTTAATTGCTTTATGTTCCCCATTTGTAATTTATATCCCCAAATTCCAAATGATGTAATAGTGTAAAACGTTAAAATTCCGCAATTTATTGAAACCACACGGCTGGAACCTGTCATCTGGATGTAATGAAACATCAATGAAGTCGCCACCGAACGTATTTTATCCCGCCGAAAGGGAAAGGTAAACATCGAGAAAACCTGGAAAGGGAGAAATCACGGTCTTTCGACCGAGAGATCGGGTAAGGGAGTCGGTTACGCGAGGGGAAGGTATTAGCACCCCACACGCCCGTAGTACTCTACGGTATCCACTCTTGTTGTCTAATCTAATGGGTGTGGTCAAATCCTATGTCTATGGCGTAAAGTTGTTAAGGGAATGCATGCAAAGGAAAAGAATAAAATAATGTAAGGAAAATAAAAAGTTATGCTCAATCGGACCCTACCCCAATGCCTAACATAATAGTAGTGCCAACATAATAAGCCGTGTTTCACAAATAAAGTGAAACACACAAGGCTCAGGTCAAAAGTGGAAACTTTCTCAAAGTACCTCGCACATTCAACAACCAAGTTAGTATTCCAAAAGGTGAATGATGACTCACATAACGGATGGATGCAACATGATGAAGTGAGAACAATATGATAACAATTATCAAACATTACACATGATAGACAAAAGGAAACAGGCATATGCACAATTTGGCCAAAAGAATAAGAGGGATGTTGCTCCTTTCTATCACCATATTAAATTGACAATTGAATATCAATCAAGGATCATGGGAGCTTGGGAAGAATACAATCAAAGACTATGGGGGTTAGAGGCAAGCACATTTCAATCATGTAAAATTAATTCAACCACAACTCACATGCACAACAGAAGGTGAATCCCACACAATGCATTAGAAAGTTCAAATATTCAAACATGGGGCATTAAACGAAATGGCTTGAGTTATCATGGACAATCAGAACCAAGATGATCATTAGGTGCCCCATTATAGGCCTCACTCAAGTTCATTGGCCATCAAACAAATTGCAATAAGATATGTAACATTAATTGGGTACCTTCACTTCAAAAATACATCAAAAATAGAAATAAGGATCCATAATTCAAACCAAAAATATCTTAACATCTTGGAAGTGTTTAGAAGTTAGAAATCCAATCTTATGTTCATGAATGATTAAGCAGAAGATCAAATGAGGCCCAAAGTTCAAGACTAGTTGGCAAAACTACCAAACTAGACAAGATTTCAAAATAATTTGTGGAAAAATGTCAAGCCAAGTTAAATAATTCAAGAAAAATAGTTTTCAGATCCTCAATACATTCATGAACCCTAATCAAGACTTGAATTCTATTGAAAATCCAAGGCATAGTGGTATTGGAAATGAAACTTGCACCATAACCAACAAAACCCTAATTTTTGACTTTTAATCTTAAATATTAATTAAGTGAGATCAAAATTCAAACAATTTAAACCAAGATCATACAAATCACCAAGAAAACCCTAAATGTCAGAAAATATATTTTTTCACATTTTTTTGAATTGAAGAAAAGTCAAAAATGAAATTAAATTCAACAAATAGACAATTAAATAAATACACACATCTCAAAATAGAACTTTAATCAAAAAGTCAGAAAAATGTCCAACCAAAAATATATTCAAATATTAGAATTAAAAATACACATCCCTGATTTTTTGTGGAATTTTTGAATTAAAGGAAATATTAAAATAAACAAAAAAAAAGAAACAATTAGCAATTAAACTATTATTTAAGAGAAAAATGTAAACCCTAGCCAAAAATCACAAAAAGGTCAAAATAACAATATGTTCAGATTCTATGATTAAACACAAGCTTGCATGATTTTTTTGATAATTTTTGAATCAATGGAAGTATTAAAGTAAAATATAAACAAAACAATTAGCAATTTAAACTTTTGAAATTAAATTCAATATCAAAACTAGGAATAAAACTAAACAAATTTTAGAATCAAATTCCACATGATTTTATGAGTCAAAAATATTTTTTGTGGAATTTTCAAAATCAAAGAATTATCAAAACAAAAATAAACAATAAACAAACAATTAATTAAACTGATTAATTTTTGAACCAATCAAAACATTTTCAAAAATTATCAAAAAAAAATGCACAAGGTCAGGAATATTATTTTGAATTTGTGATAATGTTTTCGGAATTTTTCAATCATTTTTGAGCAAGAAATAAAATTATGGAAATCAATTTATAAAACAAAATTCAAATGAATTAAAGAAATAAGCCAACCAACCAGAGGAGGCCACATAATCATATTCAACCTCTGGCTAGGGCAAAAACGTGCGCATGATCCAGTTCATCATCCCATTTTCCAGTCAACATAACATGCTCAATTCTACACCATTTTCCATGAAATTTCGTGAAAATTAAAGCCAGCATTTCATACTTCAATATGCAATTTGAATCACAACAAATAATGAACCATGGATCAAGAACATATCGTGCAAAAATATCAAAATCTCACTGAACAAAAAAAATTCAGATGCATCATTCATGCATATCTCATTAAATTAAAGGCTCTGAAGCTTCAAGAACACTTAACGAACTTCAAACAACATGATTATGAACTTAAATCACACAATGCACGACTAGAAATCAAAACCAAAGTTGTGAATTCAAACCTTTGATAAAAAATGGATCTACTGTCTCCTTCACTCCAGTTGCAAACCAAGCCTCGATCTACAATCCTTATCACTTGGAGAAGAGAATGCAAGAAGAATTGACCAAAACGCGCAAGGGAGATGGAAGAATCGAAGTAAATTGCAGAGAAATAAGCTATGGAGTTTTCTGATCTCAGGGATGAAATGAAGCACGAACCATGCTCACTGAGGCTTGCTTCTTAATATATAGAGCATCAGGAGGAGGGTAGGATAGGTTTTTCGCACTGAAAGCTCTTAGAAAGAATGAAATCTTCTTTTTACCAAAATCAAGTATGCACGTGAAGCCCCCCAATCCCTCGTGCGTGTGCTTTCTTTTTACGTGCATTTCAGTCCATTTTACCTCAGGAAGTGATTAGCAACAAAATTAAGACTTAAATCCTTGTATTAAACAAGTGTTGGTGATTAGGCAACTTCATGCCACTTTTGGAAAAATACGGAGTTCCCCTTGCATTTGTCCATGTGCAGCTCAAACTTTAGCATGATAGGCCTTGGCACATTGCATATTAGTCATGGGACAAGTTTGAAGTGAAACAAATGACCACAAATCAAATTATCAAGAAATTGCAAATTGCATGGTATGCATGAACTCAATGAAATGCCCCAAATTCAAAGGTCCTCAACTTGCTCATACTTTTGAATTTTGAAACAAATGAGCACAATTTGGAAAGGTATTGAAAAGATATACAATCCCATTGTTTTGAGTTTTTGCAATTGAATCCATTAAGGTCCTCAAAATTGAGCTTCAAATTCACTAATTTTGGAAAATGACCTATAATTTTGTGATTTCAAAAGACCATAATTCTTGATTTCATGCCAATTTGGACATGAAACCAAAAGGCGGTGAAAGATCCACCTCTTAGCTTTCCAAGCATATTTCATTTGCATTTTCTTGATCAAAGGTGAATAAAATATGAATTTTTGAAATTAAGTCCTTATTTTCCAAAATTAGAAACTTTTAGGGTTTCTTCAAGAACAAGTTTCAACCCAAACCTCAATCTCTTTGATCCAATGACAAAAATGTACTTGAAATATGAAAAGTGAATCCTTGAATTGATGGTTGACCAAGATTTCACTTGGTCCACCTTGACTTTGACTGATTTTGACCAAAATGACCATTTTGCCCCTCTGAATCAAAAGATGAACTTCCCTTTAAAATTGATGATCAAAACTTCAGACATGTGATCTTCCAAACATATAGAGGCCATGTGCAAAGTTTCACTTCAAAATTCTCAAGAAATCCTGATAAAAACTCAAACCCTAATTTTGATCAACACCGTAGGAAACTGATGAATCATCTTCAAAACTTCAAACCCTCTAGGAATCTTGACCAATTCCTTGTGCAAAGACTATTCAAATACCAAAGAGATGTTGTATCTCCCCAAATCAAGACTTGTACATTGACCAATAGCCTTGCTCAAACAAAACCCTAATTTGATTGGTGAATCCAAAGAGTGATTCCCCTTGTAATCAAACACAAACTTCAATCCTCTGATGATCCAAAGAGATGGATAAAATATCTTGAGATATGCAATAACTTTTGAGCTTGAAAGATCCAGAGGTTTAGATAATAAGATTCTACTTGAGCAACTTGTCAATGCAACCAACCCTCAAAGCTTGAGGAAAACTTGATAACCAAAGTACTTTGATCCTATCACAATGTATGAATGCAATGCAAGATGATGTTCATGATGAAACATAAGCCTAAATCAAGAGGGTAAATTTTGGGGTGCAACAGTTGCCCCTATTCAAATATCTTTAACATGATAGGTGATTAAAGTGACAACTTTCGAGCGTTCAGAGTTGAAGATGATTGAATACAAAAGGACCCGAAAATTTACACTCTTGAAGAAGAAAGAAAAAAAGAAAGAAAAAAAAAGGAAAAAAAAAGAATCAGGAGACCCCCCAAGACATGCGCCAGGATGAAACTGTAACGCAGGTTGAAATAGAACAAAAACAAAGAAGAGTAGACGCAACTAAACTTCCGGACAAATGTGCCAGGGAAAAACTGGGCTTCAAAAAGGGTGAGATAAAACTTAAACCAGAGTATAGGAGAAACTAAGCTCTGGAAAAGAAATCGTACGCGGGTAAGGAGGCGAAACTCTGAGCTCGACCCAAAGCAAAAATTGCTAGAGTGTGTGATTCTAGGGGCACTTGCTAATCTAAATTAAGATAGACAGTGTGATCGGTGGGAATGAGAACTGACTGTTTTTGGAATGCTGGTTCGCGTTTGCGTTTGTTTTCGCAAATTGTCACGGTAAGCAAGAGTCGCCACCGTCTTTTATTTTATCCAACAAGGGAAAGGACAAAAGCACAGAAAAATTACTTTTCGAGATTTTTCTCGGGTTCGGGAGGTAGATTATAGAAAGGGAAGGTGTTAGCACCCTTTCTATTTGTGGTTATCCACGGGCTCTTAGGTACTTGTTCACTATGTTTTCAAAAGGTTTTCTTTGTGATTGTGGGTTTTGAAAAAAAAAAGAGATTTGTTTTTGAAGAAATTGTAAGTGCGAAAAGTTTTGTTTTGTTTTTAAAATGAGCAAGTGCTTAAGAACATCTACCTACTAAAAAAGGAATTAAATTGTGCAAACGTCCTTTAGACAATGTTATCCCACTATTGATAAGTAGGTAGCACCGTCGGTGGAGTTTTTGGGTCAATTCGATTTTAGGGACGTGTGGTCACTAAAGCAACGTTAGGACGTTTTAGTGGTAATCCTAATGTCTTAGATAATTTTTATCGAGGCAACCATTTCGAGGCAACTTTGATCTTGGATAGAAGGACGACCTCTAAAACATCCTATACTTAATGACCACAATTGAGGCAACCAAGTGAGGTGTACACTAGGAGTGGTATGTGCAAGTGTGTCAATTTTCAGTTTATATCATCTTTGTATTTTTAGGTGTTCTACCATTTGTTTTTTAGATCTTGTCATACAATCCTAGTTAGCATACATCTAAGCAGTTAATATATATACAGGAATTTAAAGTGCGGAAATTGTAAATCCTACGCTATTACAAGGCTTCGGGGATGGGGATTATTTACAATAAAATAAACGTGCGTGAATCTTAAAAACCCTAAGCATATAATCTTTTTATTGTTTTATTTTATTTTTTTGGGAAAATGCTAAATGTTCAATTAAGTCAAATTTAATTAATTAAAAATACTGATTAAAATTAATTCTAAAACAAACCTAATATTTTTTGCATTTTTTGTTTATGAAAATGATTGAATTTAAATAAATCCTAAGTCTACTGATTTTAAAATTGAAGAAAATAAGTTAAAATAATTAATTAAACTAAATCCTAATTCTAAGTTATTTTATTTATATGATTTTTTATGTTGATTAAAAAAACAAACTAAAAGAAATAAACAAAAACAAAGTAAACAAAGTACAAATGGGCCAGACAGCAAAACAAGAAAAAAATATAATTTTGGAGGCCTGGGTCGAAAGAGGTGCAGGTTGTCTTTCGACCCAGTGAAGAAGTTGGATCGAAGGTGCATGAGGGGTTGCACTCTGAGGGTATTCGATCTGGACATGTCATCCTTCGAACTGGAAGTCCTGGGTCCAGTTCGAAGCTAAACTGCTGAGCTTCGAAACTCTGAACAGGAATCTGATAATGTAGTTCCTGCAAAACGAAACTCATGTTAAAGGTCCATGGGGAATTTTACCCCCCTGGTTCAAATCTCCCCCTTATTCGCACCTGCTGAACCTGGGTCTGGGTTTGTTTTATCCTGGGGTTCGAAGGAGAAACTCAGATTGTGCCCAAGTAATGGCACAATCTCATCTCTGCGTTGTAGCTTATATGTAGCACATTAAATCATTCACAAACAGCAGTAATAATATGAATACGCAATCAAAATGAATTTAAAAAAATGAGTTTCAGATTAGATCCTTTTTTACCAAACAGAGGTGCTTCGATCTGTAGTTCTGAGGGTGGAGGTGTTCACTGGGTGGAAGCTTTGGCTTGGAAAATTCTGGGCAGCGTCTCTCTAAGTTCTCTATTTTTTCTGTATATTTTCGTTTGTCCTTTTGCAATCACTTGTGATTGCTTTATATAGAGGGAGTGGAGGTGACAGGAAGACAAAGGTTTAAATGACTTTGATTATGTGTTTGACAGCCATGAAGGAGGATTTGTAACGTTAATTATGTGTTTGAAAGCCATGAATGAGAGTTTGTAACATTGGCTAAACACATGAGATCATGTCCCTTTTTGAATTTTGAATGACATGTAGCTGTCCTTTGAATGCTCCCTTTCGAATGGGCTGATGGTCTCCTTCGAATGCTCCCTTTCGAATGGGCTGATGGCCTCCTTCGAATGCTCTTCGAAAGCTTCAACGAATGGACCCTTTGAACGCTTCTACGAATGGACCTTTTGGGAATTCCAATCGAAGTACTTGTCCATAATGCCAATCGAAAGGCTCCTTTAGAACACCAATCGAAGGGTCTTTCAGAATGCCAATCGAAGTGCTTGTCCATAATGCCAATCTAAGTGCTCCTACAGAATGCCAATCAAAATGCTCCTTCAGAATTCCAATCGAAGGGTCTTTCAGAATGCCAATCGAAGTGCTCCTTCAGAATGCCAATCGAAATGCTCCTTCAGAATGCCAATCGAAAGGTCTTTCAGAATGCTAATCGAAGTGCTCCTTCAGAATGCCAATCGAAATGCTCCTTCAGAATTCCAATTGAAGGGTCTTTCATAATGCCAATCAAAGTGTACTTAAAGCACCACTTAAAAATTTTTCTTTTCCTTAGGCAAGAGTTTGTGATCAACCATGCATGGGGAAGACTTTGGAAAACATGAGAGGGAAAATTTTGGGGTACAACAGTTTCCTTTTTCAATTTTCTTAAACCTGAGGATATAGATTGGCTTTCTAGCCTTTCGTGATCCGAAGGTGGAAGATAATTGAACACTAGAGTGCCCAGAAATTTGCACTCGCATGGTGTGGTATCAGCATTGTGATGTCAGGAATGGGCTTACAGATGCCATTTGGAGATTGTTGGTAGGAGGATGGGCTTATAGATGCCATCTGCAGGAGTGTCGATCGCATAAGAGATTCCTTAGAAAGAACTTGCATACCTGTTGTTGTAGAAGATTCCACTGGGGAAGTCTAACTTTGTTGAGATTTAGGAACCTGCATGTACTTCAACTGAGAGAATGCTTCAACTGAATTTTTAAGAACCTGTCCATAATTCAATTGGGGGGAAACATCTTCATCAAGATCTAGGAATTGTCTCGTGCTCAATGGAGTAAACCACTGAGGTTATAGAACTTGTCCACACTATGACGGAGGAAAACATCAAGATCTAGGAACTGACTCGTGCTCAATGGAGTATACCATTAAGGTTATAGTACTCGTCCACACTATGATGTAGGGAAACATCTTCATCAAGATCTAGGAACTGTCTCATGCTCAATGGAGTAAACCGCTGAGGTTATAGAACTTGTCCACACCATGACGGAGGAAAACATCAAGATCTAGGAACTGTCTCGTGCCCACCGAGAGTATACCGTTGAGGTTATAGAACTTGTCCACACTATGACGTAGGGAAACATCTTCATCAAGATCGAGGAACTGTCTTGTGCTCAATGGAGTTAACCGCTGAGGTTATAGAACTTGTCCACACTATGACGGAGGAAAACATCAAGATCTAGGAACTGTCTCGTGCCCACCGGGAGTATACCGTTGAGGTTATAGAACTTGTCCACACTATGACGTAGGGAAACATCTTCGTCAAGATCTAGGAACTGTCTCGTGCTCAATGGAGTATACCGTTGAGGTTATAGAACTTTTCCACACTATGACGGAGGAAGAACATCAAGATCTAGGAACTGACTCGTGCCCACCGAGAGTATACTGTTAAGGTTATAGTACTCGTCCATACTATGACGTAGGGAAACATCTTCATCAAGATCTAGGAACTGTCTCGTGCTCATCGGGAGTATACCGCTGAGGTTATAGAATTTGTCCACACTATTACGGAGAAAGAACATCAAGATCTAGGAACTGACTCATGCTCAATGGAGTATACCGTTGAGGTTATAGTACTCGTCCACACTATTACATAGGGAAACATCTTCATCAAGATCTAGGAACTGTCTCGTGCTCACCGGGAGTATACCGCTGAGGTTATAGAACTTGTCCACACTATGACGGAGGAAGAACATCAAGATCTAGGAACTGACTCGTGCTCATTGGAGTATATCGTTGAGGTTATAGTACTCGTCCACACTATGACGTAGGGAAACATCTTCATCAAGTTCTAGGAACTGTCTCGTGTTCACCGGGAGTATACCGCTGAGGTTATAGAACTTGTCCACACTATGACGGAGGAAGAACATCAAGATCTAGGAACTGACTCGTGCTCATTGGAGTATATTGTTGAGGTTATAGTACTCGTCCACACTATGATGTAGGGAAACATCTTCATCAAGATCTAGGAACTGTCTCGTGCTCACCGAGAGTATACCGCTGAGGTTATAGAACTTGTCCACACTATGACGGAGGAAGAACATCAAGATCTAGGAACTGACTCATGCTCAATGGAGTATACTCTTGAGGGTATAGTACTCATCCACACTATGACGTAGGGAAACATCTTCATCAAGATCTAGGAACTGTCTCGTGCTCACCGGGAGTATACCGCTGAGGTTATAGAACTTGTCCATACTATGACGGAGGAAGAACATCAAGATCTAGGAACTGACTCGTGCTCAATGGAGTATACCGTTGAGGTTATAGTACTCGTCCACACTATGACGTAGGGAAACATCTTCATCAAGATCTAGGAATTGTCTCGTGCTCACCGGGAGTATACCGCTGAGGTTATAGAACTTGTCCACACTATGACAGAGGAAGAAAATCAAGATCTAGGAATTGACTCGTGCTCAATGGAGTATACCTTTGAGGTTATAGTACTCGTCCACACTATGACATAGGGAAACATCTTCATCAAGATCTAGGAACTGTCTCGTGCTCACCGGGAGTATACCGCTGAGGTTATAGAACTTGTCCACACTATGACGGAGGAAACTGTCGAGATTAAGAACCTTATCTGAAATTCAACCAATGATAATTCAATTGAGATTTAAGAACTGGTTAGATCTTCGACTAAGTTGAGAACTTAACTGCATTTTTCCTGAAAGGTAAAGGTCAGTCATATGCAATGCATGATATGGATCAGGCAATGATGTTCTCAAAATAAATGAGATTATATTCGTATGATGCGTATATGCATGTATCATGATGTATGGGGCTGTGATGTTTTAGCTGGGGAAAATAAATCCCGGAGTTGCTGGAGAATAGAGTTGAGTTCTTCATTTCCGCTAGGGATGATGAACGAAGATGATTGTGAGAATAAACCTGCAGGAGAGAACGACTCTGTTGGGGAATAAGCTGGATGAAGAGATTACTCTGCGGGGGAAATACTCTGTGGGGAAGAGATACTCTACTGAGGATTTTAACGATAAGCTCCGTTGGGGATTCCGCTGATAAGATCTGTTGGGGATTTTGATGATGAGCTCCACTGGGGATAGATTACCGTTGCTGGTGATATTGAACCTGTTGAGGATAGAAGTCCGGCTTGGGGAAAGAAAGGACTTTGCTGGGGATGATCTTTCAGTTGCAACCTGCTGAGGATAACCCAGTTAGACTCTTGTGAGGATAACCTTCTGAATTTGGCTGGGGAGATATATTTGTATTCTGCAGGGGACAAGCTTCCAGAATCTACTGGGTGAGATGATTCAACTCTGGCGGGGAAGCTTTTTTTAGACTGCGCTAGGGAAATGGCTCCACTGGGGGTATCTTGTATTCCTCCGGGAAACATTCTTATACTCTGTTGAGGAACATTAAGACTGTCGGGGATGCTCTTACGCTTGCAGGAGAATGTCTTTATACTCCGTTGGGGAACATTAAGACCTTCTGGGGATACCCGACCTTTTCAAGGCTGATGGTAGACCAAATCTGCTTGGGGAGAGTATTGCCGACTCGTCTGTTGTTGCAAGTTTTAGCTGAGAGAGCTATCATTACTGTCTTATCCTGCAGGGAGTGAAGGTATCTTAGCCATATTCTTCAGCTGAATATATACCTTGGTACCTGGTGGACAGAGCAACTAGACCGCTCAGACAATTCTTATTGCCCCTACTTCTGATATCACCCGTAATTTGTCTTTTGTTTCACATGTAAATATCTATGAGTAGCAATTAATGTCAAATGCATATATTAAAAATGAACATTGGACGTTCTTTGCAAAACAAAACAGATAAAGGAAAAACAATTTGAAATTTGTTTGAAAATGAATTTGTATTGACTCTGAAGTTTGGCCTGTAAATAGGCGTTTTGTACAAGAGGCTGACGTCCTAGTAAGAGAACGTCGCCGAACAAATAGAATTTATACAATTTGTGAAAACAAAAATAGCTATGTGAATAGTCCCATTGGGTTCCAGCTCTGCTATTGCCTTTATATCCTCAAGCATCTCATCACTTTGCTGCTTATTTGAAGATGAATCTGATTGACTAGTTTCGTCTGAGCCTGATAGTTGATACCAAAGTCCGGATGCGAGGTAATCCAATGAGACATAGTGTTTCTCTTTAATCCCTAACTTTTGCCTGGACCGCTCTTTCGGGTTTTCAGTCCACCGGGATACCCATTTTTGCCCAAGCCGCCTTTTCAGGTTTTCGACTTGTCGGGTGTAAAGATTTTTTTATTTTCATCCCTTATTTTTGCCCGAACCCTTTTGGTTCGCCGGGAAGCCCTTATTTTTGCCTAGGCCAGTCAACCTAGCGGGTCTTTGATTATGCATAGTATATTTTTACTATGTCTGCATTGACGGGGTGAGGAAGGTCGTCACCATCCATGGTGGTTAGAATCATCGCTCCTCCTGAGAAGATGTTCTTAACCACAAATGGCCCTTCATAAGTAGGGGTCCATTTTCCCCTGAGGTCACCTTGAGGTAGAATGATGCGCTTGATTACCAGGTCCCCAACTTGATACTCCTGTCGTCTGACTTTCTTGTTAAATGCCTTGATCATTCGTTTTTGGTACGTCTGACCATGACAAATAGCAGTAAGTCTCTTTTTGTCGATTAGATTCAATTGATCAAGTCGGGTCTGGATCCAGTCGTCTTTGCTCAAACCTGCATCCTTGATGATCCGAAGAGAGGGTATCTGAACTTCAATGGGAAAGACTGCCTCCATGCCATAAACCAAGGAATAGGGTGTTGCCCCTGTTGACGTCCGTGCTGAGGTACGGTACCCATGAAGAGCAAATGGTAACATCTCGTGCCAGTCTTTGTATGTCACTGTCATCTTTTGCACAATCATCTTAATGTTCTTATTAACTGCTTCTACAGCCCCATTCATCTTCGGTCGGTAGGGAGAAGAGTTATGATGCTGTATCTTGAATTGCTCGCAGAGCTCAGTGATCATTTTGTTGTTAAGATTGGTACCATTGTCCGTAATGATCCTTTATGGTACGCCGTATCGACAGATCAGGTTATGCCAAATGAACCGTGCCATGACGTTCTTGGTTACCATAGCAAAGGAAGCTACTTCAACCCACTTCGTAAAGTAATCAATCTCTACCAGGATGAAACGATGCCCGTTGGATGCCGTAGGTCTGATCTCGCCGATCATATCAATGACCCACATTGCAAAAGGCCAAGGCGCTGTCAAAATATTCAGAGGAACTGGAGGAACATGCACCTTATCAGCATAGACCTGGCACTTGTGACATGTCCGAGAATGTTAATAACAGTCGGCTTCCATTGTGGACCAGTAATATCCTTCCCGAAGGATTTTCTTTGCCATGGTATGTCCACTGGAATGAGCTCCGAAAGTACCTTCATGCAGCTCTGCCATGATCCTTTCTGCTTCAATTTTATCCACGCAACGCAGTAAGGTTGAATCATGTTTACGTTTGTAAAGAATGCCATTGCTGATGATGAAATTTGCCATGAACCTTCTTAGAAACTTCTTGTCATTAACAGATGCACCCTCGGGGTATTCTTGAGCTTCAAGGTACCTCTTCACTTCATGATACCAAGGTTTTTCTGTTACCTCTTCAGTCTCAAGATCACAGGAATGTGCAGGTTCATCCAATTTCCAAATAATGATCCGGGGAGCCTCGTTGTCCCACTTGACTTTGAACATAGAAGACATCGTAGCTAACACGTCCGCCAACTGATTCTCCTCTCTTGGGAAGTGTTCAAAGGTTATCTCCTCGAAATGGGGAAGCAACGTCAATACATACTCCTTGTAAGGAATAATATTTGGGTGTTTCATATCCCACTCTCCTTTGATATGACTGATCACGAGAGCGGAATCTCCGAAGACACTTAGAAACTTAATCCTTAGGTCAATTTCAGCTCGAAGACCCACAATGCATGCTTCATACTCCGCCATGTTGTTGGTGCAGTTGAAACACAATCGGGCGGTAAATGGAGTATGAGAGCCTTTAGGAGATATGATCACAGCGCCAATGCCATTACCCAAAGCGTTTGAAGCTCCATCAAAGTGCATAGACCATCGGGATCCTTCCTCAGGTCCTTCATCCGTCCCAGGCGTTTCACAATCAGTTATGAACATGATATTCTCGTCTGGAAATTCAAAGTTCATAGACTGGTAATCATCCACTGCCTGATGTGCCAAATGGTCTGCCAATACACTTCCCTTGATTGCTTTTTGAGTTGTGTACTGGATGTCATATTCAGTCAAGATCATTTGCCATCTTGCTATTCTTCCGGACAAGGCAGGCTTTTCGAAGATATACTTGATTAGATCCATCTTTGAAATCAACAGAGCAGTGTGAGTTAACATATACTGTCTCAGCCGGCGAGCAGCCCATGCCAAAGCGTAACAAGTTTTCTCGAGCAGTGAGTATCGGGTCTCACAGTCGGTAAACTTTTTGCTAAGGTAATAAATAGCATGCTCTTTTCGGCCAGACTCGTCATGCTGCCCCAACACACACCCCATTGAGTTATCGAGTAATGTCAAGTATAAAATCAAAGGTCTCCCTTCAACTGGTGGCATAAGAATAGGTGGCTCCTGGAGGTACTCTTTGATTCTTTCGAAAGCAGCCTGACATTCATCGTTCCAACATACCACTTGATCTTTCTTCAGCAGTTTGAAGATTGGCTCACAAGTAGCAGTTAGGTGTGAAATGAATCGGGCAATGTAGTTCAATCGTCCTAGAAAGCCTCTGACCTCCTTCTCTGTCTTCGGAGCTGGCATCTCTTGTATGGCTTTCACTTTGGCAGGATCCACTTGAATACCTTGGTCGCTTACGACGAAACCTAGCAGTTTGCCAGACCTCACCCCGAAGGTGCATTTGTTTGGGTTCAATCTTAGCTTGTATAACTTCAACCTGTCAAACAGTTTCTGTAGATGGTCAAGGTGTTCCTCCTCAGTTTGGGACCTCGCAATCATATCGTCGATGTATACTTCAATCTCATGATGGATCATGTCATGAAATAAAGCAACCATGGCACGCTGATACGTTGCCCCAGCATTTTTCAACCCAAAAGGCATGACCTTGTAACAAAAGGTACCCCACTGAGTAACAAAAGTGGTCTTATCCATGTCTTCAGGAGCCATCTTGATTTGATTATAACCGGAGAAACCATCCATAAAGGAGAATACCTTGTGCTGAGCAGTATTGTCAACCAGAACGTCAATGTGAGGCATAGGGAAATCATCCTTAGGGCTTGCCATATTCAAATCCATGTAATCAACACACATTCTGACCTTACCGTCTTTCTTTGGCACTGGAACCACATTGGCGACTCACTGAGGGTAAGAAGTTACTGCTAGAAAACCGGCGTCAAATTGTTTCATAACCTCAGCCTTGATTTTCTCGGACATCTCTGGGCGCATACGGCGAACTTTCTGTTTTACGGGAGGATATTCTTCCTTGGTAGGCAGGCGATGAACCACAATGTCGGTATCCAACCCAGACATATCTTCGTAAGACCAGGCTAAGATTTCCACGTAGTCATGCAGCATCTGAATTAACCGTTGTTTCACACTAAGCTCCAGATTTTCACCGATCTTGACTTCCTTTTTGTCTGTCTCAGTACCCAGATTCACCGTTTCCACCAGCTCTTCATGTGGCTGAATGGCCATCTCTTCCTGAAGTAGCAGTCTTGCAAGCTCACCAGGCACTTCGCAATCATCTTCACCTTCGTCTTCGGCTAAGTTGATCGTATTCTCGAAGTCATAACTGGAAGTAGCAGAGTCGTTACCAGTGGGATCCAGAGTGGATGGAGACCTGTATATGTGAGTGTGTGTAAAATAGCTGTTTTGCAATATGTAATAAAGAAAGACAAAGAGCATAAAATTTGAAATGCAAAAACGTCCAATGCTTTTATTAATGATATATGAAAATGGCATACAAAAGCCCTCACAAATGAAGCCACGGTGCCCCGGGTAAGAAACCGGGCCATAAAGTTTCAAAACATTGTCTATTACAAATTCGAAACAAAGAGTTCATTACTGAGTAACAAAAGTAATAGGGATGAAATCCTTTGCTGTCCAGTTGTTTGGTCCACCGTTGGTCGTAGGATAGATCCAGCTATCGAATTCAGACTCCTCCACGTCATCTTCGATGGCATTTATTCCCGAGTTGCTGGTGAACACAGGAGGTCTTCCAATCCTTGCACTTCGAACAGCCCTCTGAGCTTCTGCAGTGAAACCCAAACCGAACTTGTTAGTCTTCTGAGTGAAATCAGGAAGTCGGCCCCAGTTTGCATACTCACCCTTCTCAATAACAGCCCGGACATCCTTTAAGGAAGCCATCTTCATGGGAGAATCTTCCATCACAGTCTCAGTTGATGCCAGTGTTTGAGGAACCACTTCAAAGTGCTGAAATGGGGTTTCAATGAACTCCCCATCCATCTCTATGTACCGGAATGAGTTGAGGTGGCTGACCATGTACTCCTCCTCCCCTTGAACTGTCACAATCTTGCCTTTAACCGGGTACTTAAACTTCTGGTGGAGCGTTGAGGTTACGGCTCTCGCTTTGTGGATCCATGGACGACCCAGCAAACAAGAATAGGATGGTCGAATGTCCATCACGTAGAATGTAGAGTTCAAGACCTGAGAACCAACTTTTATTGGAATATCAACCTCACCGTGCACCATCCTCTTAGACCCATCAAAGGCCCGGACAACAATGTTACTCGACTTTAGCTCCAAACCCTCACAGTCTAGCCTGTCTAGAGCTTTCTTGGGCAAGATGTTCAACAAGGAACCAGGGTCAACCAACACATGTGCAAGAGTAGTGCCCTTGCATTCAATGGAGACATGCAGGGCATCATTATGGTTCTTCCCTTTAGCAGTTAGATCAGCGTCGGAGAAGCCCAAACCATTACCAGCAGTTAAATTGGCCACATAATCGGTAAATTGATCAGCCGATGTCTCTTGTGGCACGTGGGCCGTCTTTAGGAAGGTAATCAGAGCCTTGGCATGGGCCTCTAAACACAACATCAGTGATAACATAGAAATCTTGGATGGGGTTTTCCCCAGTTTCTCAACTACATTAAAATCACTCTTAATAATCTTCAGAATCTCTTCCATCTCCTGTTTGGAAGTTTCAACATTGATTGTCTTTGGAGCCTCCGTCTAGGCAGGCACATCATTAGTGATCCCTTTGCCCCGAGCATCAGAAGACTCGGCGACAGGGGTAGGAACAGGGATTTGATCAGGAATGGCAGCAGGTACACATGCAGGCTTAATGACAACAGGTCTTCGGACAATTGGCGGAGCAATATCAGGTAAGAAAAGTCTACCACTGCGGGTGACTTTAGCAGGCCCAATAATGTTGCTGAGGCCGGTATCAGCATTGAACTCTTGCTTAACTCCAAGAACATAAACATCTGCCCCATAGTGCCAAGGGACAGCTTTGTCAGATGTATAGGGGATGGGCCCCGGAACAGTGATGATTATAGGTGTGATCTTCGGAGCAGATGTAATTCTAACAGGCGTCCTCGAGGGAGCCTTGGAAGAATTGTCGAAAATGGTAATGATAGAAACTTCTTCAGAATGAACGGGTGGAACAGCAGTCTTCTCAAAAAAAATCTCTTTACTATCCATCAGGTTCTGGATACCTGACTTCAGAGATGGGCAACCAGTAGGTAAAGCAGAACACATAGGGCAACCTTCACCACAACCCGGAAATAAAGCGGCTAGCAACAGGTTCTTCTTGATAGTCATCAGAGGGGTAACAACATCATCCACATACACTACAAACAAGTCTTCCTCTACAGCATTCACTCCATGCCTGGGCATGGGAGCAGTTACAACATTAGGCTTCTCGTGCGCCTCGAAATCAATCTCCTTTGCATCAATTAAGTCATGCACCTTGTTCTTCAGAACCCAACAATCATCTGTATTATGCCCCGGGCTATCAGAGTGAAAAGCGCAGAGGGCATTAGGGTTGTACCTTGGTAACATTGTATTTGGATTCTTTGGAGCTTCTTTTAGGGTCACCAGATTGGTCTTCAGTAATTGTGGCAGAATCTGAGACAAGGTCATGCTGAGACGAGTGAATTGCCTTGGAGGTCTCTCGTCCCTTCATTGGTTATGATGCTGAGGAGCACCGACAGGTTTTGAGATAACAATCTCATTGACAGCTTGGGGGTGTTCATGTCTACTCTATCTTCTTGAACTGTAGACAGCACTGGATTCTTTCTTGAATGGTTTCCTTTCGGTGCTCGATGAGGCGCCCTTCTGTATCTTCCCAGCTTTAATACCCGCTTCAATCCTCTCACCAGTTAAGATGAGGTCTGTAAATCCGGCTGAGGAGCTTCCAATCAGATGATTAAAGAACAGACCAGACAGGGTTCCCAGAAACATATCAACCAGTTCATGATCAGCCAAAGGTGGTTGCACCCTTCCGGCCAAGTCTCTCCATTTTTGAGCATACTCTTTAAATCCTTCACCCGTCCCTATTGACATACCCTGGAGTTGGGTACGCGTAAGAGCGAGGTCAGAATTATACTGATAATGCCTAAAGAATGCAGCAGCCAAATCCTCCCAACTGCGGATACTGGCTCCGTCCAACTGATAGAACCATTCAAGCTGAGTCCCTGAGAGACTGTCTTGAAAGAAATGGATCCATAAGTTCTTATCAGTAGTGTAAGGTTGGATCTTCCTCACATATGACCGGAGGTGCAGCTTTGGACAGGAAGCTCCGTCATACTTGGCAAAGGCAGGTGCCTTGAACTTATGGGGAATCACCACCCCAGATGATAAACCTAGATCTCCGAAGTCCAGACCGGGCACCTTTTGTACTTCCATAGCGTTCAGAAGGTCTTCCAGCTGTTTGTACTTATCCTCAGCAGGAGGATACTGTTCTTCATCATAGTCCGTCTCGTTGTCGGAGACCATAGGGCTAGGAGCCCTCCTTTCTTGTGGACTGTCTTTCTCTCCATACGGGGTGGCCAAATCAATTTCATTCTGCAGCCTGTTTCCAAACCTGCGTCCGGTGTTAAACAGGGCGGTCCTCTTCTTCTTCTTCTTCCTCTATTTCAGGATCAAAGTGTTTGGGTCCTGCTGACCCTTAGCTAGGCTCATGACCAACTCTTGAAATTGGGCATTCTGGGCCTGGAGGGCCTTGATAGCTTGCTCGGTGGAAGGTTCAGCAGACATGATGATTGCTGAAATAAAAAGCGAAGAAGATAAGAGACCTGTAAAAGGGTACCTGTTATGCATATGATGAATGGTATGCTATTTATGTAATGCATTCAAGGGTTCAAAAATTCAAATTTGTTGCAGACAAAAAGAACACACGTCATACTAAGAAGAAATTTGTTAGTACATAAGTGCCCCATGGGCGAAATATTACAAAATTCTTAATGTAAAAGGACATTTCGCATCCTTTTTGGAGCGATGTAGGTGTTGAGGGTCTCCTCCTCGTGAAGTCGGCAAGTAAGCTCCAAAACCTTCTTTTCACTGGCATAGAAGCTGGCTTCAAAAGTATTCCGCTCTTCCTTGAGTTGGATCCAACTCTTTTGCATTTCTTCCCATGATGTTGGCATGTCAGGATGTAGGATGGCGTATGGAACCTCTCCTTCCATAACAGGCTCTTTGATCAAGGGGAGAATGTGAGGTTATGGCATCATAAGTTTCTGGGAGCGGGTTCGTACCAACTTGAGGTAAGGCTCAAGGGGGATAGAATTCTTGTGCCCCAGTGTCTTACTATCCACTTTGTTAGGCATCCTCCAAGCTCTGATGAACCTTTGTCGAAGTCCTTGCGCATCGTTGTCGAAGTCAAAACCTAGGTCAGGAATCAGCATGTCATGGGCCATCCCTCCGAGCATATCCAAATTATCTCAAAGCTAGACAAGGGTTATAGGTAATGCCTCCCCTAATTTCAAGTAATGGAACATTAGGAAATTCTCCACAACGATCAATGATGGTGACATTTTCCCTGGACTGAGAACACCAATGTACATCAAAATGTGTGAGGGTCATCAATTGTTGTGACCACCTTAAATCCTTCTCATTCTTCAAAACTGATTGTGGAAGGTGAGAAATAAACCACCTTGCTAGGAGAGGAGTACAGCACATGAGAACACCTCTTTTCCTCATTGTTCGTGTGTAAAATGAGTGGAGGATGTCCCCAAGCAATGTAGGTATGGGATTCCTGGATATGAAAATTTTGACAGCATTCAAATCTATAAGTTGATCAGGATTTGGGAACAAAACCAACCCATAGATAAGGAGTGCCACAATCTATTCAAAGGCTTGTAGATCAAGAGAATTCCAGCATTCTCGTGCCTTCTCAAATAGAAACTTTTCCAAGAATCCTTTGATACCACTTTTGGTTTCCCAATGCCCCTTGATGTCGGATGGTTGTAAGGGTAATGCTTGAGCAACATCTTCAAGTTTTGGTTCCTTTTCCGTAGCATTGTAGGGTAGTTGACTAAGAATAGGAATTTTCAGGAGTTGAGAAAATTCCTCTAAAGTAGGCACCAATTGATAATCAGGGAATGTGAAACAGTGGTGTATGGGGTCAAAGAACTGGAAGAGAACTTTCATCATGTCTTCTTCAATGTTGGTGTTGACCAAGCTGAGGAGTCTACCATGTCTTTCACTGAAGAGGGAATTCTCGGGAATCCTGGATGTAAGCTCTTTGAGTTGAAGAGGGACCCTTACAAGGTTGACTTGAATTGTTTTCCTACGGAGAGACTCCATGTCCTGCAAAACAAGAACAAAGATGAAGATCTAAAACCTTGAAATGGTTAGCAGATGCATATGATGCTTTATGATGTATGCAGAAACACATGTACAAGCAAGTCACACAAAAACCCTAGTTTCAGGATTGCAGGAGGTTTCATAGGTAAGTACCCTCTTGAGTTTAGTTGGCTCAAAACTTGTCCTATAAATAGTAATCGGGTTCTAAGGAGCTAAATATCATTGGATTGTTTTCTATGTTCATCGTTTCGGTTTAGCCACTTAACTGGCGACCAAAATATTCCAAGAAAACAATCCTCAATGAGTGTAGTATCGAGTATCTACCAACTTCGGACTGCACCAAAGTCGGCCATCTCACTACCCCTAAAAAAGGCCAAGATGGTCAAGTAAGGTTCTAGGTCATTAGTGCTTAGTGACATCACTCAGCGGCCCCGTATTCACTTTGATTGACTCAAAGGCTACCGGTACTCACAAATATGTCGCACTAATATAGCTATTGCTTCAACCGTATCGGTATACCCCGCACAGTTTCCATAATGTATTGCTATCTATGAATGTTTCCCAAATCCGGGTGGAGGGTTTATAGAACTCCGATACAAGCCCACAAAATTAAAAGCATACAAAGCAATACAATTGAAAACATAAGTGGTCTAGTCCTATGGTACACCTCACTTATTTCTATCCCCAACAGAGTCGCCAGTTCTGTGATCGGTGGGAATGAGAACTGACTGTTTTTGGAATGTTGGTTCGCGTTTGTGTTTGTTTTTTCAAAGTGTCGCAGTAAGCAAGAGTCGCCACCGTCTTTTATTTTATCCAACAACGGAAAGGACAAAAGCACAGAAAAATTCCTTTTCGAGATTTTTCTCGGGTTCGGGAGGTAGATTATAGAAAGGGAAGGTGTTAGCACCCTTTCTATCCGTGGTTATCCACGAGCTCTTAGGTACTTGCTCACTATGTTTTCAAAGGGTTTGATTTTCTTTGTGATTGTGGGTTTTGAAAAAAAAAGAGATTTGTTTTTGAAGAAAGTGTAAGTGCGAAAAGTTTTGTTTTGTTTTTAAAATGAGCAAGTGCTTAAGAACATCTACCTACTCAAAAAGGAATTAAATTGTGCAAACGTCCTTTAGACAATGCTATCCCACTATTGAGAAGTAGGTAGCACCGTCGTTGGAGTTTTCGGTTCAATTCGATTTTAGGGACGTGTGGTCAGTAAAGCAACGTTAGGACGTTTTAGTGGTAATCCTAATGTCTTAGGTCATTTTTATCGAGGCAACCATTTCGAGGCAACTTTGATCTTGGACAGAAGGAATACCTCTAAAACATCCTATACTTAATGACCACAATTGAGGCAACCAAGTGAGGTGTACACTAGGAGTGGTATGTGCAAGTGTGTCAATTTTCAGTTTATATCATCTTTGTATTTTTAGGTGTTCTACCACTTGTTTTTTAGATCTTGTCATACAATCCTAGTTAGCATACATCTAAGCAGTTAATATATATACAGGAATTTAAAGTGCGGAAATTGTAAATCCTACGCTATTACAAGGCTTCGGGGATGGGGATTATTTACATGTCCAAAATTGGGGGAATAATAAGCAGTTACAATAAAATAAACGTGCGTGAATCTTAAAAACCCTAAGCATATAATCTTTTTATTGTTTTATTTTATTTTTTTGGGAAAATGCTAAATGTTCAATTAAGTCAAATTTAATTAATTAAAAATACTGATTAAAATTAATTCTAAAACAAACCTAATATTTTTTGCATTTTTTGTTTATGAAAATGATTGAATTTAAATAAATCCTAAGTCTACTGATTTTAAAATTGAAGAAAATAAGTTAAAATAATTAACTAAACTAAATCCTAATTCTAAGTTATTTTATTTTTATGATTTTTTATGTTGATTAAAAAAACAAACTAAAAGAAATAAACAAAAACAAAGTAAACAAAGTACAAATGGGCCAGGCAGCAAAACAAGAAAAAAATATAATTCTGGAGGCCTGGGTCGAATGAGGTGCAGGCTGTCTTTCGGCCCAGTGAAGAAGCTGGATCGAAGGTGCATGAGGGGTTGCACTCTGAGGGTATTCGATCTGGACATGTCATCCTTCAAACTGGAAGTCCTGGGTCCAGTTCGAAGCTAAACTGCTGAGCTTCGAAACTCTGAACAGGAATCTGATAATGTAGTTCCTGCAAAACGAAACTCATGTTAAAGGTCCAGGGGGAATTTTACCCCTTGGTTCGAATCTCCCCCTTATTCGCACCTGCTGAACCTGGGTCTGGGTTTGTTTTATCCTGGGGTTCGAAGGAGAAACTCAGATTGTGCCCAAGCAATGGCACAATCTCATATCTGTATTGTAGCTTATATGTAGCACATTAAATCATTCACAAACAGCAGTAATAATATGAATATGCAATCAAAATGAATTTAAAAAAATGAGTTTGAGATTAGATCCTTTTTTACCAAACAGAGGTGCTTCGATCTGTAGTGCTGAGGGTGGAGGTTTTCGCTGGGTGGCAGCTTTGGCTTGGAAAATTCTGGGCAGCGTCTCTCCAAGTTCTCTATTTTTTCTGTATATTTTCGTGTGTCCTTTTGCAATCATTTGTGATTTCTTTATATAGAGGGAGTGGAGGGGATAGGAATACAAAGGTTTAAATGACTTTGATTATGTGTTTGACAGCCATGAAGGAGGATTTGTAACGTTAATTATGTGTTTGAAAGCTATGAATGAGAGTTTGTAACGTTGGCTAAACACATGGGATCCTGTCCTTTTTTGAATTTTGAATGACATGTAGTTGGCCTTCGAATGCTCCCTTTCGAATGGGCTAATGGTCTCCTTCGAATGCTCCCTTTCGAATGGGCTGATGGCCTCCTTCGAATGCTCTTCGAAAGCTTCTTCGAATGGATCCTTTGAACGCTTCTTCGAATGGACCTTTTTGGAATTCCAATCGAAGTACTTGTCCATAATGCCAATCGAAAGGCTCCTTCATAACACCAATCGAAGGGTCTTTCAGAATGCCAATCGAAGTGCTTGTCCATAATGCCAATCGAAGTGCTCCTTTAGAATGCCAATCGAAATGCTCCTTCAGAATTCCAATCGAAGGGTCTTTCAGAATGCCAATCAAAGTGCTCCTTCAAAATACCAATCGAAATGCTCCTTCAGAATGCCAATCGAAGGGTCTTTCAGAATGCCAATCGAAGTGCTCCTTCAGAATGCCAATCGAAATGCTCCTTCAGAATACCAATCGAAAGGGTCTTTCAGAATGCCAATCGAAGTGTACTTAAAGCACCACTCAAAAATTTTCCTTTTCCTTAGGCAAGAGTTTGTGATAAACCATGCAGGGGGAAGACTCTGGAAAACATGAGAGGGGAAATTTTGGGGTACAACAGACAGTATGAAGGAACTGAAAGGATCTTAGAAATAAGGACCAAAAGCGAGACGAAACTCGACTCAATAACCAGTCAGACAAAACTAGACTAGATGAGTACCAGGACGAAACTAGATTTCACGCGCGGGTAACGAGGCGAAACTCGGCCCATAGCCAAATGATGAGAGTGCATGTTTCTCAGAGCACCTGCTGGTCTCAAATCAATGGATAAACAGTGACAAATACTAATATAAGAATCCAAGGTACAAAAGAGACTGATTTCAAACCAGGGACGCAGTACGAACACTGCACTCGGTAAATGAACACCGTTAAAGGGTCCAAGGTATGAAAGCAAAAAAAAACGAGACGAAACCTGAATCAATAACTAGTTAGGCGAAACTAAGTTAGATGATTACCAGGACGAAACTAGATTTCATGCACAGGCGACGAGGCGAAGTTCGACCCAAAGCAAGGAGATTAGGGCGTACACCTAAAAACCTACTGAAAGTGAATATCAGGACGAAACTGGTATTCGAAAGGTGCACTAATAGACATTAGAGTGAACCGGAGAGGGTAGTGAAGACTAAACCCGATAAGACCGCGCCAGGGTGAAACTGAACTATAGTCAAGAGTAGACACTCACACAAACAAATAATTGACGTAAAAAGGATATTGGTATGGGGATGAAACCGAGATAATGAGGACGAAGACCTCGCTGGGGATTTAATCCGAAGAATTAGCAAAATCACTGGGGATGGCGGAAACAATAATGGCTTTTGTTCCGATGCATGTTTGAATCTTTTTATATAGCGCAATGCTCCATATAATGGAAATGCTACGCGTTTTGGTAGATGTTATAATGTAATGATGCATGTTAAAAAAGTTTCACTGGGGAATGGCTAATTGAGAAGCCAATAACCAAGAAATCATAATCTGACGTGACTTGCAAAAATAAATTGCAAAATCTAAAGGAGAGGAGAAAAAATGGGGAGCCACTAGAGAGGGAACCTTGAATAGATGAAGCTTCGCGGGGAATAACAACCGAGCAACCAGTAAAAATGGGCCACAAACATTGAGGGGGGCTGAAAAAATAAATTGCAAACACCTAGAGAAGATCAGATTGACACTGTAGCTTCTGGAGAAGATTAGACATTGAGGGAGAAGATCAGGGCAAGAATGTAATCTCTGGAAAAGACAACACGCGACTGTGTTGAGGATAATATCAAGACAAAAAACCCGACGTGAGGGGGGAAAACCTTTGTTGGAGAAAAAAGCTCTGCTGAGGAAACAGGACTTCACCGGGGAGACAAAACTTTGTCGAAGATTTTTGTTGGAGAGAGTTTTCTTGGAACGCAACCATGGACGGATCATGCAGATAGTCACACAGTATCGACCTCACTGGGGATAAGGAAAGATCTTAACATAAAGATGCCCCAGTCAGCAAATCAGCTGGGAAGTGAAAGGTCAAGGCGAGGGATCTCTGTTGGCACTTCTATCGAGGAGTTGAAACTTCTTCAGACTGTGAATTCCCATTTAAACGACTCCACTGGGGATGTGTGACATATCCAAACTTGAAGTTTTAGAATGAAGCTTTTGAAAGAAGATTCCTGGGGAAATAAAACTTCGCTGCGGAAACAAAACTTCACTGGGGAAACGGAACTTCAATGGGGATAAGTAAAGTCCTATTCATACATAGGCTTTGTCTATCAGAAGAAAAACCAAACATTCCCTTCCTTACAATCATTAAGCTCTTTCCAGGTGTTCAATGTGTAAAATCTCTTTTGATGTTAAACCAAGGTTTTGCATGCAGGAAGATGTTTATTTTGAGAACGACAGACCTGATGCGATGATTATTTAAGCCTTGAAGTTGAAAATTTTAACAAAATGTCGCATCTCTTTTCTGAACGAATCACTGGCTAGAGTGCAAAAATTTCAAAACATTTCTTCCCCTTTTTGAAAAATGAGTCGAAATGCGGGTGATAAGATACCAACACGGCTATGCAACACATATTTGGGGAGTTTAGGAAATGTTATCCTGTTGTAGTATGCTTACGAGTTAAACCCTTGTTTCAGTTAGGACTTTTAGAGGTTGTAACGTGGCCTGGTTCGAGGTTTTTTAGAAAAAAAGTTTTTTAAGGCTCAAGTTATTTGGTGCCCACCCCCTTCGTGATATTCTCCTATCCTAAGTTCAGCTGACTTATCTCAAGCATTCATCTTTCAAAAGGATTTATAATGGTTGGGTGATCGCGACAAATTCTCCAACATGATTGTTACTTAACTTCTGCTACTTTTATTATTTTTGATATTATTGTTCCTCTTCTTTTGATGAAAATCTTATTGAATAATCTTCTTTTTTGGCCTTTTAGGCTCTATTTTCCCTAACTTTTTCCTGGACAAAGTTTTTTTGAATTTCGATTTTTGGGAGTCCAGCAGGATGCCCTAACTCTTGCCTAAGCGACTTTTTTTCAAGTTTCGACTTAGCGGGCCTTTTTGTTTCTTTTTTTTATTCACGCTTTCCACTTCGAACAAGTCAATATGACTTTAGGATTTTTTCTCTTTTTTCGAAAACAAATGCCTCATTCCTTGGTCGGAGAGGGATAGCCATTATTGTATCAATTCGATCTCGACCTCAGGGCTTTGTGAACATCGTGGTTTAGACACGCATTTCCTTTTTTTATCTCATGATGTGAAAGATAAAATGTAGTGATCCTCAGATGGGACATTCCTTCTGAAATTTGAATGCTTGGGCAAATCAACTGAACATCTATCCTGCCCCTGGTTTAAAAAGTTTTTTTTTGAACGGAAAAGAAACTCTTACTTCGAAGGCTCAGATGGGTTAACGAGGGTCTAACTCCCTTATATCTCCGGTGTTTAGGGATTCAAATAATGCATGTACATCGTCAACGGGGTTCTACTCAAAAGCATACCACTACAATCATCGTTTTTTAGCTAAACTCCTTCCTCCAAACTCTTGGCTAAGCAAAAGAACTGGCACAGTTGGTATTAAAATGCCTGAAAAAACGATTAAAGAGTGATACTGGATGGATTAAGTAAAATGAAACAGTTTTCTTCAAGGCAAAAACATTCAACGCATCAAGACTGACATCGGCTATAAACAAAATCCTACAATGCAGACAATGCTAAAACAATCAATCAAGATAACACATGAAAGTGCGGCAAAGAAACGTAATAAAAGCCATTATAGGGTAGAAATGCTCCCAATCAGGATCGCTGATCTCGCAGACTTGCCGTAATCTTGATATTACCCTGACCCACGACCTTTGTCAACAGCACGGAGCAGTGAAACAATATGGCAAGGCATCCACCAGTCAAGTGACTGAAAAAAAACATCAATCAGAGGAACAAACGTGCCCCTTGCACAGGTAGTAGTTATGTTTGTTATTCACATTTCGAGTGATCCACCAACCATGACTTGTATTACCATTTCGGTGTAAGGCCCACGAAGTTTATATGCACATGCTTATAAAAAAATATTGGACGTTTTTGCAAACAAAATAGTAATAAAAAAAAGAAAAGAGAAAAGAATAAGCATGCGTATACTTGAAAGAAGACATTCCATTGATTTTTGAGAATTCAGCCTGTGAAAAAGGCGTTTACACTTGGAAGCAAGTAATTACAAAATCAAAACAAACAAGTGTTTACAAATGGCAATGTAAATGTGAATATCCATCAAGTCCCAACTCTGTTATGACTCTTATGACTCTCATGCTTCCTGCTTCGAGACAGATCATTCTTGGATTAGCTTCGAGCTTATGCCAGGTGACAGAACGTAGGAAAGAAACAAAGGAACTCATGCTGAGCGTAGTCATTTGCTTTAAGCCCCTAACTTTTGCTTGAATTTCCCTTTCGGGTTTTCGATTCACCAGGACACCTCTTTTTGCCTAAATCGCCCTTTCGGGTTTTCAGTTTAGCGGGTTTTTTTTTGTTTTTTTATGCAAAGTATTTTTAACTACGTCAGCATTCACAGGGAGATGGAAGTACTCTCCATCCATAGTCTTGAGCATCATCGCCCCTCCAGAGAAAACTTTTCTGACCATGAAAGGACCTTCATAAGTCGGAACCCACTTGCCCTTGGGATCTCCTTGGGGGAGAATTATGCTTTTCAGCACAAGGTCACCTGGCTTGTAACACTGAGGCCGTACCCTCTTATCAAAATCTTTCCTCATCCTTTGTTGATATACCTGACCATGACATACAACCGTCAACCTCTTCTCGTCAATAAGTTCCAGCTGATCCAGCCGATTTTGTACCCATTCACTTTCATCCAGCTCAACATCCCTCATAATCCTAAGAGAAGGAATCTCGACTTCTACCAGAAATACTGCTTCCATGCTGTAAACCAATGAAAATGGGGTTACCCTAGTCGAAGTACGCACAGTGGTGCGATAACCATGCAAAGCGAAAGGCAGCATCTCATGCCAATCTTTATAGGTTACCACCATCTTCTGCATGATTTTCTTAATGTTCTTATTGGCCGCTTCGACGATGCTGTTCAACTTTGGTCGGTATGGCGAAGAGTTATGATGCTTGATTTGGAAAGACTCACAAATCTCCTTCATCATCTTGTTGTTCAGATTAGACCCATTATCGATAATGGTCTTTTCAGGCACTCCGTAGCGACAGATAATATTGTGCTTAATGAACCAAGTTACCACTTTCCTGGTGACATTGGCATATGATGCAGCTTCGACCATCTTTGTAAAATAATCGATGGAAACCAGAATGAAACGGTGCCCGTTGGACGCAGTCGGTTCAATCTTGCCGATCATATCAATTACCCACATCACAAACAGCCAAGGGGAAGTCAAGAAATTCAAAGGTACTTGCGGCACATGCACCTTATCAGCATATACTTGACATTTGTGGCAAACCCGTGCATGATTGTAACAGTCAGTCTCCATGGTGGACCAATAATAACCTGCTCGCAGGATCTTTTTAGCTATGGTATGCCCGTTGGAATGGGTCCCGAAATCACCTTCATGTACCTCCTCAATGATTCTAGCTACTTCTTTCTTGTCAACACATCTGAGCAGTAGACCATCATGATGCCTTCTGTACAACACACCATCGTTGAGAAAGAACTTGGCTGAAAATCTTCTCAAGAACTTCTTATTTGTGACAGATGCCTCTTCAAGGTACTCTTGCGTTTCAAGATACTGTTTAACATCATAAAACCAAGGATTACCATCTGATTCCAAACTGGCCTCAAAACAGAAAGTTGGCTCACTCAAACTTCTGATAGTAATGGAAGGTGCCTCATTAGCCCACTTAACCTTGAACATGAAGGATAAAGTTTCCAGTGCATCAGCTAAATTGTTTTCTTCTCTGGGAATATGCTCAAACGTGATCTCTTCGAAGTACGGAATCAGCTTCATAACATGCTCTCGATAGGGAATTAGGTTCTGATGGCGAGTCTCCCAGTCTCCATTGATCTGGCTGATAACAAGATTGGAATCCCCGTAAACTTTCAAAAATTTGATGCACAGGTCGATCGTCGCTTCAATGCCATAAATTCAAGCCTCATACTCGGCCATGTTGTTAGTGCAATCGAAACAAATATGAGTCGTGAAGGGAATGTGGTATCCCTCAGGAGAAGTGATAATAGCTCCGATGCCGTTACCTATGGCATTGGAGGCACCATCAAAAACAAGTGTCCAACGTGATCCCGGCTCGGGTCCTTTGTTTGGGTCTGGCATATTACAACCCCGAATATACACAATTTCCTCATATGGAAAATCAAACTTCATTGGTTCATGATCGTTCATGGGCTGATGAGCAAGATGGACGGCCAGTACACTACCCTTAATTGCTTTTTAAGTAGTGTATTGGATATCGTATTCGGTGAGTATCATATGCCAGTGGGCTACCCTTCCTGTAAGAGTTGGCTTCTCAAAAATGTACTTGATTGGATCCATTTTGGATATCAAGTAGGTGGTGTGAGTTAACATGTACTGCCTCAAGCGTTTGGCGGCCCAGGAAAGCGCACAACAAGTATTTTTCGGCAATGAGTACCTCGACTCGCACTTTGTAAACTTCTTACTCAAGTAGTAAATAGCCTGCTCTTTCTTCCCTGTCTCGTCGTGTTGACCGAGGACACAACCCATTGAGCTCTCCAACACAGTTAGATACATGATTAGTGGCCTTCCTTCCACTGGCGGCATGAGTATGCTTCTTCTTCAGCTTGATAAATAGGAGTATCAAAGTCATAAGGAGCCATAGCAGGGTTGTTATCAATAGAATCGGTGGTGGAAGTGCATCTGCATGAATGACATTTTGGCGTTTTTTAGTGACAGTGTGTGAAAAGAGAAACATTTCCATTAAAATAAAAAGAAAAAGAAGGAAAACTTTGAATTGAAAAATGTCCTTTATTTCATGATAAACTTGAAAAATAAACATGGTGGCCCTACACAAATGATCCACTACGGCTTGGGCAGAGCGTAGGAATTATGATATAATAATAAAAGAAACAAGAAAATTACTCCTCAGCGCTTGAAACTTGGATAACATCCACAGAAGTCCAATTGTTGAGTGTCTGGCCTGGAATACTTGGATGAATCCAATCTTCGATATTGTAGCCATCAACCCTATCATCGCCAACTGCATTGACGTGTCCTTCTTGAGTAGCACAAGGACGAGAAAACTTCATAGAAGTAGATAAACTAGATGCTCTGGGAGTTGAACTCTGCTGACCTGGGCTAAAACCAAGACCAAATTTATCAATGTTTGGAGTAACATCCAGCACCTGAACCCATCCTTCAAGGTTGCCACCTTCCACCACATCTCTCGCATCCTTGAGAGAAGACATAACAGTTTCCGGTTTCTTTTTCTGCTCTGGAGGAGGAAAATTGACAGCATGAACTGTCTCAAATAGCTGAAATGGAGTCTCATTTATCTTGCCTTCAACCTCAACATAGCGGAATGATGTCAAATGACTCACAATGTACTCTTCCTCTCCACACACAGTTATCACCTTTCCCTCTGCAGGATACTTGAGTTTCTGATGAAGAGTAGAAGTTACTGCTCTTGCTCTATGAATCCACGGCCTCCCCAACAAACAACAATACGCTGGTTGTATATCCATCATAAAAAATGTAGCCGTGAAGGTGCGAGGACCCACCTTGATTGGTAACTCCACTTCTCCAAACACTGACCTTCGAGACCCATCAAACGCCTTCACCATCAAATCACTAGGGTGCAGCTCCAGTCCAGAATAATCAATCTTTATCAACGCTGACTTGGGCAATACATTCAAAGATGATCTGGTATCTGCCAAAACCAGGGATAAAGTAGTGCCCCTACACTCCATTGAAATATGCAACGCTTTTTTATGGTCTGGTCCGTCCGAAGGAAGATCAAAATCTGTGAAGCCCAAACCATTCCCGGCAGATATGTTAGCATAGACATTCTCAAACTGATTGACTGTTATCTCGTGTGGCACGAACGCATTTTTTAATAATTTCATCAAAGCATTTTTGTGAGGCTCTGAATAAATCAACAGAGACAAGATAGACATCTTAGAAGGAGTATGGCTCAGATGATCAATTATGCTATAATCACTCTTTCTGATAATTCGCATCAACTCTTCAACCTCATCGGGAACTGAAGAAGCCTCTGGTATTGGAATTGGTTGAGTCACATTGGCTGGCCTAACCCTGGGATTACCAATCATTGCCTGATGTTTTCCCTTTTATCTTGCAGAAGCATCTGCCGCATCTTGCACATGGGAAGGACCAAATACTCTCCTGCTTCTAATCATTTGACCCACACCAGAAAAGTTATGAACTTCCTCTTCATTATCTTCAATGCGTTCTTCCTCAGACACATGGGTACTAACCTCCTGCTTCACCCCATGGTAATAAACATCAGCACCGTAATGCCATGGGACTGCCTTCTCACTGGTATACAGCATGAGACCAGGTACCGTAATCATCAAAGGAGGCGCCCTAGATGGGGTAGGAATGCACACAGGGGTGTAAGGAATAGATACCACGGCAACATCTTTTTCGGTAACCTTATGGTAACTCGATTTTCTATCGAACTGCAGGGAACCCTCCTTTATCAACAACTAGATACTGGCTTTTAAATCATCACAGCCCTTTGGTTGCTCTCTACACTTGGCACACTCTGAAGTACAACCTGGAAAAATAGAATTGTCAAGCAAATACCTCTTAACATACCGCAACAAAGTAGTTACTTGTTCCACATTCATGATTAAATTCAACACTTCACCATTATCGTCAATCATATTGACAACACCCCATCCATGTCTAGGCATTGGATTCTGAGTAACATTCGGACCAGTCACTGGGGTAAACTCAATTTCCTTAGCATCCAAAAAGTCTTGTACTTTGCATTTCCACGCAAAGAAATTGTCAGTAGAATGGCCCACTCCGCCTGAATGGAATTCACATCTCGCATTAGCATCATAGTTAGGAGGAAGTCTTGCGGGTGGTGGTGGCATATTTCTCAAACCGATCAACTTCAAATCGAGCAAATGGTGGAGTGCTTCAGTAAGAGATACTGGCAGGGGATCGAATTTTATGGGCTGTCTCTGCTGTTTATTATTATACTGATGGGGAGCATCTTGCTGTCTTTGTTGTTGAGGCGCTGTATTCGGTCTCTGCTGCAGAGGAGCATTAACAGGAATATAAACAGCATTGATTTGTTGGTGCTAACGATCCTCTCTTCTTCCTCTATGAGAGTAAACCGCGCTTGCGTCGCCTTCCCTTTTCTTAGGGTAAGTGTTGAATGGTTTCTTACTGCCCCCTGATGAGCCACTAGAACCTCCAATCTGAATTTTCCCCTATTTCAAACCTACCTCAATTCTTTCACCAGCCATAACCAAGTCTGCAAATCCTGCCGAAGTACTTCCTATCATGTGCTCATAGAATGGCCCCTGCAGGGTTCTCATAAACATATCAATGAGTTCTCTCTCCATGAGTGGAGGTTGAACCCTCGCAGCCAACTCACGCCACTTCTGAGCGTATTCCTTGAAAGATTCTTTTGGTCCCTGTGACATATTCTGTAACTGAGTGCGATTAGGAGCCATATCCATATTGTAGTGATAATGTTTGACAAAAGCCCGAGCAATATCATTCCAGCAACGAATATGACTTTTCTCCAACTTCATGTACCACTCCAGGGATGCCCCAGATAGGCTATCCTAGAAAAAGTGAATCAAAAGCTCCTGATCCTCAGTATGCACCGACATCTTTCAGAAATAAGCAGTTGCATGAGTAACAGGACATGATGTTCCGTTGTATTTTTCAAATGTTGGAGTCTTGAACTTGGGAGGAACTTTCACCCCAGACACTAACCCGAGATCATTAGCATCCATACCAAGGACTCCTTGCCCTTCCACAGCATTCAGACGCTCTTCCAATAACTGATACTTTATATCTTCAATCTGAACCTCCGACTCTGAACGTCGAACAAAAAACTGATCTTCATCCTGATCAAAGTCATAATCCTGCTCTTGATAATTCCTTACACCGCCTTGGTTAATTCTTCTGTTCCCCACAAGGTGAGGTCCAGGAGATGGGGGAAATTGTCCTACGTTGCGCACAAAATGGTTTCCAGGCATTCCGTGAAAATTTCCAGTAGGCTGATCTTGCACATCCCCCATTTCTACAGAAATGTCCTGATAGAGCCCTTTATTTCCACCATCCCTTGGATAGCAGCGCTGGTTGTTGACAATGGCATCTAGATCCTCCTATCGACGATTCACATTGGTGATGACCTCCATGAACTGAGTCATCTGAGTAGCCATCTGGGCCCTCATTTCAGCGAGTTCAGCTTGAACTTGTTCCATTTGGCTTGGCAAATTGTTTCTGGTGGAATACCGATGAGTAGTCGTCTTGAATTCTGAATAAGAAAAGCAGAAGGATAAGAGTACCGTCTGGAGATAACCTATAATGTTATGAAATACATGATGTGCATGATATGTTTGTCATTTCCAGGTATTCAAGAGTCCTTTTATTCAACAGTCACGGCGTGCGACCAAAAATAACCAAGCATACAATCAAAGGAAAAGGACAATAAGACAAACACTTCAATTATTTACAAACAAAGAAACGTCCTTCAAGTGACTTCAGATAATTAAGAGTAAAATGATAAGCAACTAAATACATGTCTTAACAAAAAAATAAAGAGAACTAAATAATAACAACGATCAAATGGTCCCTTCCAACAATTCTGAGGGTGACCAAATACACCAAAAGTAAATAACAGAACTAAATCTATGGAATAAGACATGCTTCAAGATGTTGACAATACTCTTCAAGTTTTGATTTCTCCTTCAAAAGTTGTGATGCGACTACTTTACTTTCTTGAAACCGGTCTTATGCGACACGCTTTTGGGCTACTTCTTGCTTAAGCTGAGCATCTTTGTCTTTGAGCTGTTTCTCCAAGTTCTGAATCTTCTTCCTGTAGCTATTCTCAGATACCTGAAGCTTCTGACACTCTTGCTGAGTCTTTCTCAATTCTTCTTCTATTTCAGCATGAGACCTCTTCCTAAAACTGGTTGCATCAGAAGTTTCCACTTGAGCTTCCTTGAGTTTGCGAGCTAAGTCAGCCCTTTCTTGATCTACCCAATAGAGTTTCTTCCTTTCCTCACGGTATTTTGCACGAAGCTGAATGTTCTCAACATGAACCTGGGTGAACATCTCGGCAGGCACCGTGTTACTCAGAACAGTAGGAGGTTGCTCACATATAGGATCCGACTTTGCAAATGGTAACCGTAAAATCTTAACCCTGGCTCTAATCCATTCCAAGTAAGGAACACTATCAATAGGAACCTTCTTGCCCAAAGTAGTTCTATCCTTCCTGTGAATTCCTTTCCAAGCACTTGTCACTCTTTTCAACAACACAGGATCACTACCTCTAACAAAATACACTGATTCAGACACCTCCTCAACCTTTGGAGGTCTATCCATTTCATATCCCAATTGACGATAAGCAAGCACAGGATTATAGTTGATACACCCCTTAGTTCCTATGAGGGGAACATTAGGGAAATCTCCGTAGCTGGTGATAACACTTCGTATTTCCCCCATGTCATAATTCCACCGGATGTCAAATGAAGTAAGGTTGATAAGCCTTGATGACCATCGGAGAGAATTCCTGGTATCCACGAAAGGGCCACTTACCGGTAGATGCAACTTAAACCATTGATACAACATTGAATGACATAAGCTTACATTACCTCCTTTTCCATGCCTGAAATGAATGGTGTAAAGAGTATCTGCCAAGAGTGTCGGTACTGGGTTCTTATTTCTAAAAACACAAATAGCCGTCAAATCCACAAAATTTCTCTTTCGAGGGAAGAGGATAATCCCGTATATCATGAGAGCAAACAGAGTGCTGAAGTCATTCCAATTCCCTTTCTTTGCCCAGTCTTCAGCTTTCTTCACTAGAAAATCCAAATAAAACCCAGTAGTATCCTCACTTGACTTCCAATTGTCTTTCACCTCTTTCCAACTCAAATGAAGAGTTTCAGCAATAACTTCGAACTTCGGCTTCTCCGGCACCTGGGCAAATGGAACTTCATCGGAAAATTTGATATTAAGAAGGTGTGCGTACTCTTCTAGGGTGGGAACCAGTTGATAATCTTGAAAAGTAAAACACCGTAATTCCTTGTCATAGAACTGGAAGAGGGTGATCAAAGCCATTGGATCAACTGGAGTGTTAAGGACTAGTAACAAATTGCCATAATTTTTGTTGAAATTATTCAGAACATCACCCTTCAGATAAGAACCCAACCTCTTCAACTCGGCCACATCAATGGTAGGAATCTGATAAGAGAAAGTATGTCTGGTGGGCTCTTTAACACGAACTGAATCAAACTCATCTGACGGGAGGCCAGCCATTTTTGATGGAAATAACACTCTTGAATGTCTCTGGAAAATGACATGCGCATGCTAGTTATTTTGTATACATCATTTTTTTTAGAAATAAATATGCTATGATGCAACATGACAGGATCAAAGTTTCACACTAGATCACGGTTGGACCATTTACAGAACAGCACCACTCAAGATCAAAAGAAAATCCCGAAGCTTCAAAACTAACATGGGAACCTGAGTCACCTTTGAAACACAAAGTCACCAACAGTACCTGTACCTATAAGAAAAATTATCCCGCCCCTCTCACGGGTGTAGTCTAGGTCAAGGTAAGGTTAAAAGCCAAATCAGAGTACGAGAGATCGAATGTCAGTATCATCATACGATAACACCTATCCAAACTACCTCTGAAGTCATGGGTCTCATGGTCAGGTCTATAAAGCATCCGCCTCATAGCTGCCATGGCCACTCTATTCCTAGTTCCTATGGAATTCACTCATAGCCTGGGTACGAGGCCTTTTACCTCATGGAACAACCCACCCACCAAGAAATCCAGAATCCAAACAGTCCAGCCAAATCCAGTATGCAGAAAGTAAAGCGCACATAGGATGCAATGCAAACAGATAAATATGCAAAGCGGTAAAATAAACACCCAAAAAGAAAACAAACAAGAGCTAGGATCGACTCCGGGATGGACCAGCAAAAGGTCAATCTTTCCCCAGTGAAGTCGCCAGCTGAAACCACGCGGCCGGAACCTGTCATCGGGATGTAATGAAACATCAATAAAGTCGCCACCGAACGTCTTTTATCCCGCCGAAAGGGAAAGGTAAACATCGAGAAAACCTGGAAAGGGAGAAATCACGGTCTTTCGACTAAGAGATCGGGTAAGGGAGTCTGTTACGCGAGGGGAAGGTATTAGCACCCCACACGCTCGTAGTACTCTACGGTATCCACTCTTATTGTCTAATCTAATGGGTGTGGTCAAATCCTATGTCTATGGCTTAAAGTTGAAAAGGGAATGCATACAAAGGAAAAGAAGAAAATAATGTAGGGAAAATAAAAAGTTGTGCTCGATCGGGCCCTACCCCAATGCCTATGTATCCCTTTTAAGGAATCAGAGAAGTCGTAGTTCGGCTTACATATTTTGGTTGGTTTGTGTTTTTTAGTTAAGGCAAACAAAAACAATCAAGATGGCAAAACGTCGCATGAAACAAAAAACAAATGAGATGGTCAAACATTGACTAAATAATAACATAGTAACATGTCACAGATGGCGAAACATCAAATGATTAAAAAAAACGAATGGCAAAACATCACACCTAGCAATGATATTGAGAATCAAAGCAGGATAACAAACATATGCGATGGCGAAACATCGGCTTCAAAAAAATGTGCGATGGCGAAACATCGGCTAAGATATAACAAAATATCATGGCAAAGATGGCGAAACATCAATAAATTGAATGACAAAACATTACACCTAACAATGATATTGAGAATCAAAGTAGGATAACAAACATGTGCGATGGCGAAACATCGGTTAAGAGATAACAAAATATCATGGAAAAGATAACGAAACATCAATAAATTGAATGACAAAACATTACACCTAACAATGATATTAAGAATCAAAGTAGGATAACAAACATGTGCGACGACGAAACATCAGCTGAAAGATAGCACAGTCAAAGTAAGATTGGTTTGTATCTTTTACTTTGAAGAAGGGTTTGAGTTCATTAGAAATGTTTTATTATTTGCAAAGAAAACAGTTTTTGTTTTAAGATGAAAAATGCAAAGGAAGGAAAAACAACTAAGGGAAACTAGCCTAGCACTATCCCTAGTGTTATCATACAATGATTGAACCTAAGGTTGAGGATAAAGGAAACCCTACCCTAATTTTTAAAGGAAGCTTGCCAAAATTATCCTATAGGGAACATACAATGAGAGCGAAGTCGTGATCTCAATTTCTAAATTGAGTGACTCATCGATCAACAATTAAAGAAGAAAAATAATAAACATCCTATAGGGAACATGCACTGAGAGCGAAGTCGTGATCTCAATTTCTAAATTGAGTGACTCATCTATCAACAATTAAAGAAGAAAAATAATAAACCTCCTATAGGGAACATGCACTGAGAGCAAAGTCGTGATCTCAATTTATAAATTGAGTGACTCATCGATCAAAAGCAAACACAACACATGTATCAGACAAAAAACCAGAGGGCCTCCTGACATATATCAGCAACAGAGGTCCCATCCTGCAATCAGAGAATTATGCAAAATGAAAATGGAAGAAAGGAAATAGTGTAATACCAAACGGATAATTATCCGTACCAACTGAGAAAGAATAAAAAAGAAACCCAGAGAACCTCGAGCAAGATGGCATCAGTAGACAAATCAAGTCAGAGATTATTAGATATGAACAGATTATTAGATTATTAGATATGAACAGATCCCGTGGGCAATGCGTAACATTCACAATCAAATATATATATCCTGCATGGAATATCAAACATGCCAAACACAATAGCAGTTCCAGCATAATAAGTCGTGTTTCAAAAATAAAGTGAAACACACAAGCCTCAGGTCAAAAGTGGAAACTTTCTCAAAGTACCTCGCACTTTCAACAACCAAGTTAGTATTCCATAAGGTGAATGATGACTCACATAAGGGATGGATGCAACATGATGAAGTGAGAACAATATGATAACAATTATCAAACATTAGACATGATAGACAAAAGGAAACAGGCATATGCACAATTTGGCCAAAAGAATCAGAGGGATGTTGCTCCTTTCTATCACCATATTGAATTGACAATTGAATATCAATCAAGGATCATGGGAGCTTGGGAAGAATATAATCAAAGACTATGGGGGTTAGGGGCAAGCACATTTCAATCATGTACAATTAATTCAACCACAACTCACATGCACAACAGAAGGTGAATCCCACACAATGCATTAGAAAGTTCAAACATTCAAACATGGGGAATTAAATGAAATGGCTTAAGTTATCATGGACAATCAGAATCAAGATAATCATTAGGTGCCCAATTATAGGCCTCACTCAAGTTCAATGGCCATCAAAAAAATTGCAACAAGATATGCAACATTAATTGGGTACCTTCACTTCAAAAATACATCAAAAATAGAAATAAGGATCCATAATTCAAACCAAAAATATATTAACATCTTGGAAGTTTTTAGAAGTCAGAAAGCCAATCTTATGTTCATGAATGATTGAGGAGAAGTTCAAATGAGGCCCAAAGTTCAAGACTAGTTGGCAAAACTACCAAACTAGACAAGTTTTCAAAATAATTTGTGGAAAAATTTCAAGCCAAGTTAAATAATTCAAGAAAAATAGTTTTCAAATCCTCAATACATTCATGAACCCTAATCAAGACTTGAATTCTATTGAAAATCCAGGGCATAGTGGTTTTGGAAATGAAACTTGCACCATAACCAATAAAACCCTAATTTTTTACTTTTAATCTTAAATATTGATTAAGTGAGATCAAAATTCAAACAATTTAAACCAAGATCATACAAATCACCAAGAAAACCCTAAATGTCATAAAATATATTTTTTCACATTTTTTTGAATTGACGAAAAGTCAAAAATGAAATTAAATTCAACAATTAAACAATTAAACAAATAAACACATCTCAAAAAAGAACTTTAATAAAAAAGACAGAAAAATGTCCAACCAAAAATATATTCAAATATTAGAATTAAAAATACACATCCCTGATTTTTTGTTGAATTTTTGAATTAAAGGAAATATTAAAATAAACAAAAAAACAAACAATTAGCAATTAAACTATTATTTAAGAGCAAAATGTAAACCCTAGCCAAAAATCACAAAAAGGTCAAAATAACAATATGTTCAGATTCTATGATTAAAAACAAGCTTGCATGATTTTCTTGATAATTTTTGAATCAATGGAAGTATTAAAGTAAAATTTAAACAAAACAATTAACAATTTAAACTTTTGAAATTAAATTCAATATCAAAACTAGGAAAAAAACTAAACAAATTTCAGAATCAAATTCCACATGATTTTATGAGTCAAAAATATTTTTTGTGGAATTTTCCAAATCAAAGAATTATCAAAACAAAAATAAACAATAACCAAACAATTAATTAAACTCATTAATTTTTGAACCAATCAAAACATTTTCAAAGATTATCAAAAAAAATGCACAAGGTCAGGAATATTATTTTGAATTTGTGATAATTTTTTCAAAATTTTTCTATCATTTTTGAGCAAGAAATAAAATTATGGAAATCAATTTATAAAACAAAATTCAAATGAATTAAAGAAATAAGCCAGCCAACCAAAGGAGGCCACGTAATCATCTTCAACCTCTGGCTAGGGCAAAAACATGCGAATGATCCAGTTCATCATCCCATTTTCCAATCAACATAACATGCTCAATTCTACACCATTTCCCATGAAATTTCGTGCAAATTAAAGCCAGCATTTCATACTTCAATATGCAATTTGAATCACAACAAATAATGAACCATGGATCAAGAACATATCATGCAAAAATGTCAAAAACTCACTGAACAGAAAAAATTTAGATGCATCATTAATGCATATCTCATCAAATTAAAGGCTCTGAAGCTTCAAGAACACTTAATGAACTTCAAACAACATGATTATGAACTTAAATCACACAATGCATGGCTAGAAATCAAAATCCAAAGTTGAGAATTCAAACCTTTGAGAAAAAATGGATCTACTGTCTCCTTCACTCCAGTTGCAAACCAAGCCTCGACCTACAATCCTTATCACTTGGAGAAGAGAATGCAAGAAGAATTGACCAAATCGCGCAAGGGAGATGGAAGAATCAAAGAAATTGCAGAGCAACAAGCTATGGAGTTTCCTGATCTCAGGGATGAAATGAAGCACGAACCACGCTCACTGAGCCTTGCTTCTCAATATATAGAGCATCAGGAGGAGGGTAGGATAGGTTTTACACACTGAAAGCTCTTAGAAAGAATGAAATCTTCTTTTTGCCAAAATCAAGTATGCACATGAAGGCCCCCAATCCATCATGTGTGGGCTTGCTATTTACATGCATTTCAGTCCATTTTACCTCAGGAAGATATTAGCAACAAAATTAAGACTTGAATCCTTGTATTAAACAAGTGTTTGTGATTAGGCAACTTCATGCCACTTTGGGAAAAATCCCGAGTTCCCCTTGCATTTGTCCATGTGCAGCTCAAACTTTGGCATGATGGGCCTTGGTACATTGCATATTAGTCATGGGCCAAGTTTGAAGTGAAACAAATGGCCACAAATCAAATTATCAAGAAATTGCTAATTGCATGGTATGCATGAATTCAATGAAATGCCTCGAAATTCCAAGGTCCACAACTTGCTCATACTTTTGAATTTTGACACAAATTAGCACAATTTGAAAAGGTATTGAAAATATATACAATCCCTTAGTTTTTAGTTTTTGCAATTGAATCCATTAAGGTCCTCAAAACTGAGCTTGAAAATCACTAATTTTGGAAAATGACCTATAATTTTATGATTTCAAAAGACCATAATTCTTTATTACTTGCCAATTTGGACATGAAACCAAAAGTATATGAAAGATCATCCTCTTATCTTTCCAAGCATATTTCATTTGCATTTTCTTGATCAAAGGTGAATAAAATATGAATTTTTGAAATTAAGTCCTTATTTTCCAAAATTAGAAACTTTTAGGGTTTCTTCAAGAACAAGTTTCAACCCAAACCTCAATCTCTTTGATCCAATGACCAAAATGGACTTGAAATATGAAAATTGCATACTTGAATTGATGGTTGACCAAGAGTTCACTTGGTCCACCTTGACTTTGACTGATTTTGACCAAAATGACCATTTTGCCCCTCTGAATCAAATGATCAACTTCCATTCAAAATTGATGATCAAAACTTCAGACATATGATATTCCAAACTTATAGAAGCCATGTGCATAGTTTCACTTCAAAATTCTCAAGAAATCCTGATAAAAACTCAAACCCTAATTTTGATCAACACCTTAGGAAACTGATGAATCATCTTCAAAACTTCAAACCCTCTAGGAATCTTGACCAATTCCTTTTGCAAAGACTTTTCAAATACCAAAGAGATGTTGTAGCTCCCCAAATCAAGACTTGTACATTGACCAATAGCCTTGCATAAAACAAAACCCTAATTTGACTGGTCAATCCAAAGAGTGATTCCCCTTGTAATCAAACACAAACTTCAATACTATGATGATCCAAAGAGTAAAATATCTTGAGATATGCAATAACTTTTGAGCTTGAAAGATCCAGAGGTTTAGATAATAAGATTCTACTTGAGCAACTTGTCAATGCAACCAACCCTCAAAGCTTGAGGAAAACTTGATAACCAAAGTACTTTGATTCTGTCAGAATGTATGAATGCAATGAAAGATGATGTTCATGATGATACATAAGCCTAAATCAAGAGGGTAAATTTTGGGGTGCAACATATATCGCTTTCAATATTATTTCTAGTAATTAGGGTTTGTATGTCAATACTTAAAACTAATACTAGACAACCCTAATTCAAGACAAAGATATGTGAAAATAAAATACTTTTCACACTTGCACCTCTAGGGTTAACCCACACTTGTTGCCTTAGAATAAAACAGTTATGTCCCTCAAACGTGGGATGCTTTAGAAAAGACCCTCGATTACAAGATCGTAGTCCCTCGATGACCCTTCGGTGTTTCCTTCGATAAACGATCTTAGACCCTCACGACAAATTGCCAAGGTAACCTACAATGTTGCCTTCTATGACTGTACAATGACCCATGCATGTCCCTTCACATCCAATGATATGGTTGCTTACTAACTAATGGTAAGATAACACTATCTAAAGGAGGAGGAAAAAAACTAAGAGTTTTTGAGTAGGTAGAACGCTCGTAGTTTCTGGCTCACAAATAAAACTATCTTCACACTTACACTTTCAAAACATATTTCAAAAAAAAAACATATCTTTGAACTATTTTCAAAACCAACACTTTGTATACATTCTTATAGAGACGAGAATCATTACAAAGTTTTCTGAAACAAAGGCATTTTCAAAATACTTTCAAACCCATACAAAAACATTTTTACAAAGAATTTCAAAGTGAGATAGCAACTAAGAGCCCGTAGATAACTACAGACATAAAAGGGTGCTAACACCTTCCCTATTCATAACCTATCCCCCGAACTCAAGAAAATTCTCAAAAGGTCCTTCCTGTTCTTTTCACCCTTTCCATTATTGGATAAAATAAAAGTCGGTGGCGACTCTTGCTATCCACAACAATTGCGAATAAAACACAAAACATCCAAGTCAATTCTCCCACCGTATTACAACGTCATAATTCTTATTTGGTTTGATTTTGTAATAAATTAAATAGAGGTTTAAGTTAAATTTTTCTTATCAGATTGGTTGGTTTTATCTGCTTGTAGTCGGTGTCTTTCTACTTATTATTGGTGTCCAATTATAGGAACAGAGGATGGTTTATATAGAGGAATTAAGGGGAGTTTAAGGGAGAAAGTAGGATAGATTTTGAACATTTTGGTTTTTTTCTTTGATGCTTTACAGATGCAGGCTATGGATTTCCATTTTAATGAAATTTTTTGATATGTTTTTGGACTATTGTTATAGGTTTTGGACAGGCTTATGTAGGGGCTGCTTTGTTCAGATATTTTGGATTGTTTTGCTTGGCATATTTAAAAATTTATTCTTCTAGTTTATGTAGGTAGACAGCAGGTACAGAAAGGTAGCAGGTTTGTGGTGCATTAGTGAAGTGTTTTGGAGTAAGTCAAATTGGACAGTAAGGCGTAACAATAGGTGGGCAAGTTTTGGTTATAAGATTGAATATTAGGCTTAAGAAATCTCTTATAATATTGTAGTATTATGGAACCTTGATTTGAATGAAATTTTCTTTCTATTTCTTTGTAATTTTAAGAATCTTGAATTAATAAAAAAAGCACCTTGAATGAAACTTGAAAACCTCACTTTACAATATTTTGTATCCTTGAAAACTTTAATGATGATTTTGCATTTTGTTAACTCTCCATGTAATTTGTAGTTCAAATAATCAAAACAAAAAGTTGAACCTTGGCTTTAAATTATGGCTTTATGGATTTCTAAGTGACTTGTAAAAAAAACTTTGAATGGACTTGAGTTTTGATGAAACTTGAATGATGACCTTGTGAACTCGGTCGTATTGAAATGTTCTTTAACACTTGAATTTTGAAATTTGAATGAATGATGATTAATGAAGTGATTCATGGGTGAAATTTGAACTAATATTTGAATAAGTGTTGTAATCTTTCTATTTGTTTCTAAATGAATAAATCTTCAATTCCAAATTTCAACAAAAAATTCAAATCACCTTGGAAAAACTTCAACATTCTCAAAATCCAAATTATCTTGCAACTGAAGTAACAAGCATTGGAGATAATGATAATTCCTTGAGCATAAAATGAGTCCATAATCAACATCTATTCTATCATGAATCAAACTTTTGTAACTTGAACCACGAGCCCTTTGTCTTTGAGAAATTTTTCCTTCACTTGATAACTTTAACCACAAAACAAAGCATCTGAAGAATCCTTGTAAGAAGATGATTGAGACTTGCAGCCTAGAAGAATTTCCTTGAGATAAAAACCCTAACAATAATCTTCACACTAAGGAATGTTAACAAGCTCAAACATGAACGAGTAACCCTAATCCAATCGCATTGGGTGCAGAAAGATTAAGAAATTAGGTTGATGAGAAAAGAAATCCACACACAACCCTAGTCCTCTAAAACCCTAATTCATTGACCTTGGGTAGGGAAATAAACCCTAATCATTGGCCTTGATGAATTATGAGGGAGAAAATCCATGTAGTCAGAAGAATAAGAGGTCCTCTGATATTCATACTTCAAAACCTAATCCCATAATCCAATGCTCAAGGAAGAATCATAGAAATCAACCTTATTGGATAAAGAAGCTTCAAACCAATATGAAACCCTAATTAGCATAACCACTGATGCCTTGAATTACTGCTTTATTAAATGAAAATGCATGATTTGCAAATGACCTAATGAGGATGATGAAAATGAATATGCAAATCCTAAGACATACAATAAGTGAAAAGGGTAGGACAAATTTGAGGTATGACACTACGAAATTGGAATTGAAATTGTCTGATATGAATAGTATTACACCCCAAAGTTTTCCCTCTTTATTTTACCTTACTTGACTTGTGTTCATCATACATACTCAAGCATTATCATGATAGGATCAAGGTATCTAGGTTCCTAAGTTATTCTACAAGCTAATGAAAGATTGATTGTATTGACAAGTCAGGACAAGAAAAGTCTTATACCCTTAATATTGGAGTTTCACAAGCTACAACAGTTTCTCATACCCCAAGACATCTCAATTTTCACTTTGATTGATCAAAAGTTTAAAATTGCAAGTATTGACAACATTTTTCCTATTCATCTCTCAAATTAGGGTTTTGACCAGTTGAAGAGTTTGAGGCTTGTAGGATTTAAATTTGTGAATTATCATTTTCTCATCATCATATTAAGCATCTTTGTTCAAAGAATCTCTCAACTTGTCCAGAGGAATGAGGGTTTTGAAGATTGATCACCATTTCCTAGCACAAAGAGTCAAAATTAGGGTTGTGAATTAAATCAAGAAATCTTTGACTTTTTGGGAGAGACTTGATTCCATGCCTCTCTACATCTTAATAAACACCTATGATTGAAGTATTAAGTTCCAATTTTGATTGGAAGAGTTTTAGTAGATCAAAAGGGGCAAAATAGTAATTTTGACCAAAAGTCAACCAAAGTCAAAGTTGACCAAGTGGACTTTTGGTCAACTAACAATTCAAGTATCCTATTTTTATGTTTCATGATCATTGGTGTAATAAAATCAAGAGAAGAGGTTAAATTGGAGATAACTTGTTCAAGAAGTTACTTGGGTACTTAGAAGAATTTCTAAGTCCTTAAGTCCCTGTAGTACTAAACTTTGGTCATCTATAAATTTCTCATTTTTAATGCAATGGAGGAAAACCCTACATGCTTGGAAAGATTATAAGAAATTTTACAAATTTTTCAATGTGTGTCCATATCCAAAAAGTGAAGGGAGTTTGATTTATTCAACTTAGAAGTTCAAGGCACAAAGTTGGGACATGACAAGTCATGATGCACACCCCTGCAATCATTTCCATAAACACGTGGCGTGCCCCTGTTTATGATGCTCTATCTCTTTATGCAAGTGTTAGATGAAAAAGGAATTCAAAAAGAAGTTGTAATTAGGTACGTAAGCTACAACTTGATCTTTGAATAACTCAATTTGGATAACTATTGGATACAATATTAGGGTTTGTATGTTGGCTTATGAAGTTACCTTATTATGCTTACCTGCTGGTGGCCTACGCCCGAGTGAGGCTTTCCAAGCCAAGTTTTTCTCAATTTCGTGCCAATTTTACACCAACTTGCAAGTATAATTTTGGGTTTCTATCAACTACAACTTTTATCTCCAATATCTCATCTTTCCATAGGCCCCAATTTCAGGAAAAACGCATGAGTGAAATGATATATTCTGAGCTTTTACCTAGGTTGTCACATTGTTCATCCTCTGGCCAGAGTTCAATGTTGCTTGCACCATAGCCTTTTCCTGCCACCTCATCCCTTTACACATTCCTTACTATGTCATAAATTAATCAAAACTCAACCATTGAAAGCTCAAAACACAGCAAGCTTCAAAACTGTCTCCAACTACTCCAAACTACAAATGACTATCCTACCCTCAACTGAAACTTCCTCAACACACTTTACTACTCTATATAAACTCCTCTTCACTTTCATTTCAGAGGGAGATTCATTGACATTCACACCAAACCTCTAAAAATTCTCCTCGAAGCTCAAACCTGTCTCTCAAAATAGAATTTTCTTCTTCAAATTCTCTCTCAAATTCTTAGCTTAAAGCTTCAATTTCTACACAGTTATACTACATTGAAGTGGAAAGAGAAAGGTTCACCAGATTTATTTCAAAGTTTAGAGGTATACAATGAATTTGTTTTTCACTCACTTGAGGTAAGTTGTTCTTGAGCCTCGATCTGAATATTTTGCTTACATTCAGGATTCAGATCGTGTATGATAATGTAGCTGGCCAGGTTTCAGATCTGATGTGTGTTCATGTGCAATTTGAAGTGCAATTTGTTCTCTGCAAGTTATGTACAAACTTCTTTTTGTAGTAATTTCGTGTTTAATTTTCATTTTGTTCTTGCAAAATCTAAAGAGTCTAAGAGCACATTCGTATCCTTGCACTTCTCTGATGAATTTTGATGTTTAGATCAATAAATTTGGTGAAGAAACAACAAAGATTCATAGATCTGAAAATAGCATGTTCATTTCTATTTTACACATTCATAATTTGTTGATTTCAATGACTTTTGCCTAAGTTTTTCTCCTTGTTTCGTACATCATTTTGAAAATCTTTGATCCTACATTAATCTACTCTATGAGATCTTTAATTTGATTTAAATTTTGTTCGTTTTCATCAAGAAATGAAAGAGAAATCATGATCTGAAGTTAGCATGTCAAACTGAACAAAATACGTTAGGACATGGTTAGAAGACAGGGACGATGACGTGGAACCTTTCAATTGAACATAATTTGAATATCTTTTACAGCGTGTTTGGTTTTTAACAGGTGTAATAGACTTTAGCATATTTGAATTTTAATGCATTTTCATTTGTTTTTTTTATTTTGTTTTAATATTTTATCTCACTCAAAAATTATCAAAAAATATATTAGACTTCTTCTTTTTAGTTATTTTCATATTATGATTTCATTTCTTTTTTTTTATTATTTTTAGAAAATTAAATAATTCAATTAATTCAATTAGGGTTTTCCTCATCTTTTAGGTTCTAGAATTTCATTTTCCAACTTTTACTAATCAAAAAAATCCACAAAAAAAATATCTTGAGCTTCATTTTGAATCTACTTCATAAAATTAATTTTTTTTTGATTTTATGAAATTTTGTGACAAGTTGATTAAACCAACCATTTAGTTATACAATTTTTTTACTTTTTTTGTAATATTGTGCAAATAATTTTTGTTTGATATTTTCCTCTAGTGATAAAATCCCATAAAAATTTTCTTGTTGACTCTTAGTTATTAAATTAATTTTACATGATTTTTAATTGAATTTACATTTCAGTTTATCTATTTTCCCAAATTTTAGAATCTAATATTAGTTTTTGGTCTTTCTTCTTGCTTAAGCCTAAAGAAATATGTGAAAACCTAATTTCCTTTACTTATAAAAATCAAATAAAATATGTTTGGATTTCCTAGATGACTTAAGTTCATAAAAATATTTTTTTTTTGAATTTTAACTCTTGATTTTACATTTTTCACAATTATTTTTCTAAAACTCTCTAGTTTGACCCTTTTGTCAACTAGTCTTGTTAATTCCCAATCATTTCCACCTCTTCAAGTTAATACAAGAAATTTAAATCATGTTTCTAACTTTTATAAGTCTTTAGGAAGTTTTGATTTAATTGACTTAATTTTACAATCTTTTCCCTATTTTTAACCTAATTTTGATTTAGGAGCATGCATAGGGCTTTACCTTGACCAAAGTGCTTGTGTTTGAAAATTGGTGTGCATAGTTTAGGGTTAATTTTTTGGAATAGTATATACTACTTTATTGGTGCTATTGAATTACATTTCTGCTATATTTCTCATACTCCTAACATCTTTCTCTCCCATCAAACCTTGAATACATCTTATCCACCTCTTTGGGTGTGTTTAAGATTTCCATCTATTGCTTTTGTTTTGTCACAAAATGTTGAGTGTTCATGATGATTGGTAATTTCTTGAGTGATGATCTATCATCCATTCCCCCTCCTTTATTGGATTCTCCTCTCGTATGCTCCCCATTGGATCTTCAATTCACTCTTTTCAAAAGTTTGAATTGAATAGACCTTAGGCTTGTATCCATGTATGCCATTATTAGGTATATATTTCCCTCTTTTATCCTCAAATATACGATCAATAATGCATGATAACTTTAGGTATATTTTTCTAGTCTCCCCTTAGACTTTTCTTTCTTCTTTTGCATCTCATTAAAACAAAAACCTCTTCTTTTTCTTTTCAAAACACTTAAAAATTACTTATGAGAATCATACTTTTGTTGAGTATGGGGGATGATAAGTGGGTTTCTTCTCGGCCTTATTGTTCTTCCATTATAGGCCTTGGTGTGGTTCAAGTCTCAAAAACCCCTTTCATAGATAAGTGGGGAAATGGCTAATATCTCTCTCTCTTGAGATCAACTAGTTGTTATTCACAACAAAAAACACCAACCAATGCAAACTCTTTTTTCACCTCCGAGCCCTTTTCTTTCAAAACTTTTTTCAAAAGAACATGCTAATTCACTTCTGTGCTAATGCGTAAGTCTCCAATGGTCGAGTTGCGGCATAAGGAGAAATTAATATTGTTCATTAAAAAATAAAAAGCAAACAGAAACTTTTAAGCCGAACTACTGCACTCTAATTCCTTAAAAGGGATACGTAGGCATCTAGTCACGGGGCTCAGCCGAGCAAACTTTGTAATATTTCCTTCTTTTCCCCGTGTTTTCTCTTTTCATTCATTTCCCCTTTGCATTTTTCTTTTTAGCTCTTAAGCTTTAGATTTAGGCTCTTAGACACCCTTAGATTAGAACTAACATAATTGAATCCTGTGGAGTACCACAGATGTGTAAGGTGCTAATACCTTCCCCTCGCGTAACAGTACTCCTTACATGATCTCTAAGGTCACAAGGCCGTGATTTCACCCATTCAAGTTTTATCGATGTTTACCTTTCCCTGTCAGTGGGATAAAAGACGTTTGATGGTGACTTCATTGAGTTTTATCTTTGATGATTTCACCAGTTGTTTCAAATAGTAGTATGGTAATAGATACCCCTACTAGTGGTTTTGTAACTACTACTTACGTTTATTTGAAGTTTCCTTTGACTATTTATAGAGATAGTTTTATGATGGACTTGGTGTTTCTTCCCTTACACCAAATCCATGTTATCCTTGGGATGAACTGGTTAGAGTTCAACTATGTTCATATCAATTAATAAGACTTTGAGGTTCCCTAAGTTTGGTTATAATGGAGAATTGATGTTGTTGACCGCTAGGCAAGTGAATGAGCTTTTAGAAGATGAAGCTTTGATGTTTGCAATGTTTGCATCGTTGTAAGTTGAGGGCAAAGATGTGAATATGAAATTACCCATTGTCTGCGAATTTTTAGAGGTGTTTCCAGATGACATTAGTAATTCACCTCCTGAATGTGAAGTGGAGTTTTCTATAGATTTGATGTCAGGTACAAGTTCAGTATCGATGGCTCCTTTTAGAATGCTAGCTTCAGAGTTGAGCGAGTTGAAGAAACGATTAGAGGAGATGCTCGAGAAGAAGTTTGTTCAACTAAGTGTTTCATTGTACGGTTCTTCTGTGTTGCTAGTTAAAAATAAAGGTGGAAGTATGAGGTTGTGTGTAGACTACATACAGTTGAACAAAGTGACGATTAAGAATAATTATCCACTTTTGAGGATCGACGATTTAATGGACCAGTTAGTGGATGTGTGTGTTTTCAGCAAGATTGATTTGAGGTCGGGTTATCATTAGATTTGAGTTAAACCAGATGATATTCTGAAGACAGTTTTCCAAACAAGGTATGGTCTTTATGAATACATTGTGATGTCGTTCTGTGTTTCTAATGCGCCAGGTGTTTTCATAGAGTATATGAATATAACTTTTCATACCTACCTATATAAGTTTGTTGTGGTCTTTATTAACGATATTTTAATATATTCTAAGATGGAAGGAGAGCATGTTGAGAATTTCTGATTGGTGTCTCATGTGTTAAAGGAAAAGAAATTATATGCCAAGTTGTCGAAGTGTGAATTTTGGCTAAAGGAAGTTAGTTTTCTTGGTCATGTGATTTCTAGTGGTGGGATTATTGTGGATCCTTCTAAAGATGATGCGGTGTTGTAGTGGGAGGCTCCAAAATCTGCAACTGAAATTCGAAGTTCTCTTGGTTTGGCAGGTTAGTATCGAAGGTTCATTGATGGATTTTCTAAGTTGGCCTTGTCATTAACACAATTAACTCGAAAGGGTCAAGCTTATGTATGGGATGTGGCGTGTGAAGAAAGCTTTGTAAAATTAAAGAAGAGGATGGCGATCGCTCCAGTATTGATTTTTCCTAATCCGAGTGAATCTTTTGTGGTTTATTGCGATGTGTCTAAGATGGGACTCGGTGGTGTACTAATGCAGAATGGATAGGTTGTGGTTTATGCTTCCAGGCAACTCAGAGTTCATAAAAGGAATTATCCTACACGTGACTTAGAGTTGGCAGAGGTGGTGTTTGTATTAAAGATTTGGAGACATTATATTTTTGGTTCTAAATTCTAAGTGTTTAGTGATCACAAGAGTTTGAAGTACTTGTTCGACCAGAAAGAATTGAATATTAAATAGAGGAGGTGGCTTGAATTGTTGAAATACTATGACTTTGATTTGAGTTACCATCCTGGTAAGGCAAATGTCGTTGCTGATGCATTGAGTAGGAAGTCGCTGCATATGTCGATGCTTATTGTTTGAGAGTTATAGATGATCGAACCATTCATAGATATGAGCTTAGTGTGTGGAAAACTTCTAATAGTGTGAAGTTAGGAATTTTGAAACTGACTAGTGGTATAATAGAAGAAATCCGCGAGGTCAGAAGTTTTTATTTCAGGTTAGTCGATCAATTGACTTTGATTAACCAAGGTAAAGGATATAAATTTATAACTGATAAGAATGGTGTAAGGAGGTTTGGCATTAGAGTGTGTGTTTCAGATGTTCCAGAGCTTAAGAAGAGTATTCTTGAGGAAGGACATAAAAGATAGTTGAGTATTCATCTCGGTGCTACAAAGATGTATCAGGACTTGAAGAAGTTATTTTGGTGGCCTGGTATGAAGGACGAAGTTGTCAAATTTGTTTATGCTTGCTTGACTTGTTATAATTCAAAGATTGAGCATTAGAAGCCTATGGGTCTTATGCAACCGTTGAGTATTCCAGAATGGAAGTGGGACAATGTCTCTACGGATTTTGTGTCGAGTTTGCCCGTTACTGCTAAGGGCAATGATTCAATTTTGGTGATAGTGGATAGATTGACTAATTCGGAACATTGGCCGATGAAGATTAATCATCCTATGGAGAAAGTGGCCAGATTGTATATTGATGAAATTGTGAAGTTGCACGGAATACCTTCAAGTATCGTTCCAGATAGAGATCTGAGGTTTACGTCTACATTTTGGACAAGTTTGCAGAATGCTTTTGATACTAAGTTGAAGTTGAGTTCAGCATATCATCCACATACGAATGGTCAGACAGAGAGGACTATGCAGTATTTGGAGGATTTGTTAAGGGTTTGTGTGTTGGAACAAGGAGGTGCTTGGGACTATCTATCTCTCTCTCTCTCTCCCTCTCTCTCTATATATATATATTTTGTGTGAGCCCTAGATTTTTGTTACTACCTTCATCCTACTATGGCTCCATCAAAGAGTTTGTTTACTAGAAATCCACCTTTTATCAAATCTCCCTGGAAATTATCCTTTTTCAAGAATGATGGGAAAAATAGAAAGTGTACTATTTTGCTTCTTGTAATAACAAGGAGATTCCCCAAATGTCGATCTCAATGACTGCATGCAATTATGAGGAGCATGCTAGGGTATGGTGTATAATGTTTCCCTATAACAACCTTGAATCCTGATCTCTTCAACAAGTTCATGTCCTTCAATTATAAGACTTATATATTATCTTCCCATAAGTCCTTAGTGGAAAAACCTTTAACCATCCATCGTAAATCCTAATCCCTTAGAGATATCTAATAAAGTCAAGCCTTTATTTTATCGATGTGTCATTTCCCAAATTTTCCCTATTAATTTTTAACTAAATTATTCTTTACTATAAACTAATGTTACCATTGTTTTATATAGATTATTATTCATCATGGGGTTTTAAATGAATAGAGGGGGGTGTATTATTTCAACCCGGGCCATCAAAATTTGATGGTCCAATTGGTTTGCGCTTACAATCAAAAATAGGGTATGTTGTTACAATATAGGGTGTGGTATTCTGGGCCATCAAAGTCTGATGGCCCATTAAAGACTGTTTTGTAAGCTTTAAGGAGGGGGTGTGCGTTTTTTTTAAGAAACTTGTGGCAGCAGCTTTTTTTATTAGGGCAGTCCATTAAGAGTTTTTTTAAAAGCCCAACAGTTGGATAATTTTGGCCCATTTATCAAACAGACAGCTTTGTTTTACAAATTATTTCAAAAAAAAATTATTTATATATATAATTATTATTATTATTATTATTATTATTATTATTATTATTATTATTATTATATCCATTATTATTATTTTTAAATCTAATTTATCATAAATATTTTGTTTATTTTCTTTAAACACATTGACTGAGGTCAACCTATTCCATTTAAGGGTTTTTAAAACCCTATTTTCAAGCGGCACCCTGTAATGCCCAAATCCAGTATACTAGGCCCAATGAACAAGTAATGTATAGATTCAACACTAGAAAACACATTTGAAATTAAAACGAATCAAAACTGCATCAAATTAGCTTAGATTAAATTAAATATAATCTAATAATATCAAATTCGTTCCATTAAAGTACATATTGTCCAAAAATTACACAAATACATAATTAAATCAAATCTCATGAATCAAAACATTTACAAACAAATCTAAAATCTTCCTAATTCCTAATTCAATTACAAAATATAACGAAAATTACAGATAATTTCCTAAATTGAATTTAAAACTTCACTATAAATAAACATAAGAAATTCTAAAGAAAGGGGAGCAAAATAGACAAAACAAGAAGAGAAAGACGTTTGCGGTCTTGAGTATCCAACTGAAGCGATCTTGATCTATGATCTTGGTTTCAAAATATGAAACCATAAATCTATGAGGTTCACCAACACCTCTCCTACATTGCTATTGTCACCAAGCATACCTGCAAGACAGAGAGGAGAAGGATATTATAAGGAGAAGCGAAATTCATAAAGGAAAATTATACGACCAGAATCACTACGGAGAGGTAACCCTAAAACTTAGCTTTTAGGGTTATTTGCATGATGATTTGATGTTAAAATGTATGATTGGGGTTTAATTTAGGGTTTCTAGGGTTTCTAAGGTTTGGTTAGGGTTAGGGATCTACAGACTAGGGTTATGGTTCTTAAAACTAGGGTTATGGTTCATCATTGTTGTTTGTCAAGTACCCTTAGGGTTCTTAGGGTTTATAGACCCATATGAATATCCACAGTGGTTGTCTATGAATGTTTGAAGCTTCCGGTTGAATGTCAACTAGAAGGTTGGGCAGAAAGGGTTGTTGGTGGTGGCCTACGGTGGTGACCGTCGGCTGCGCGATTTTAGGCGCGGAAAAATTCTAGAGAGAAGGCAAAGATTCTCTTTCTAGAAATTACAAAAGGGTTTGGTTGTGTCGGTTTAAAGAAAGGAAGAGAAAGGAAAAATGGGCTATCATCCCATCAATTTGCTTTCATAAACACCCTCTAATTTTGTGCTTGTGTATCCATAAACGTTATTGTGCGATTCCTATCACAATCCATGGATTAACATTAGACGATCCAAAAGCGTGCGTCCATCATAATCCCGTGACCTCTCCCGCACCTTGTCCATTGGATCTGGAAGCTGATTTAGGCCTAGCCCATCACTAATCTCACCCCTTATTGCCTCAGTTTGCTATCACATTAAATAATCACACCCTATTACTTTATATGCCCCGTTCAATATATGAACTTGGGCCCTTTGTTGAACAGACCCCCATTTTTACTATGTAGTACAAACCAATACACCCTCTTGCGTTTGGGTCTGAATTTAATATCTGAATTCAGGGCCCTGTTTTTCACACCCCCCTAATTTACTTAGCCCAAACAAAATACACCCCTTGCGTTTTTTTAATTATTTTATTTTATTTTTCATACTTTATTTATTTTTATATTATAATTAATATTTTATATTTAAAATATTTCTAAATCCTAAAATATTTACTATTATTATTAAGAATCAAACATTTATTTTTCTAATACATCCAAATATTTTTATTGCATTAAAAATCATTTTTGTTATGCATTAAAAAGATTTTTTATATATTAATATATTTAAAATATACCTAACCAACATCAAATCTATTTTTCTTACTAACTTAATTAATTTAAAACAATTTTTAAAAAAGATTATGAGCATGCTTTAAATCGACTGCGAACTTCGTCTAACAACTTCGCTATTTACACACCCTGACTCAATACAAGGGAAATTCAAAACATCTTTGTAATCCATAAAAAACATCAACCAACTAATAACTACGAATTGAGACACTTATTCCTCATAAGAGGATACGTAGGTATATGACTAAAATCGTGGCGAGTTCGCCTAATTAAAAAATTAAAACCCTATCCTACCCTTTTAACCTAAACCCTAGAACTTTCTTGAGAACAAGGTAGATGAGGGGTGCCTAACACCTTCCCTTTGTCTTAAGTTAATCAATAACTTAGAATCTCTGTATCAGTTTAGGGTTTTTTCATCATTCACCAGTCGTTAGGGAAAAAAGTAGTGGTGGAAACTCATTATTTTTTACGGGTTACGACAGCTAACGGCTCTGTTGGGAATTAACCCTAGGATTTAGAAGCCTTCCCCTTAGGTTTAGGGTTTTGTTTGGGTTTTTGGTGTTTTCAATATTTTCTTTATTTATTTTATTTATTTATTTTTGTCTATTTACCTATTGTTATATTATTACCATTGTTGTTTTTATTTGTTGACGGTATTTAATTTATTTTTTTAAATTTAAAAACCCTTAAAAGAAGGTTTTTCTATTAGCCAAGGGGATACATCAGCCCTATGAGTTTATGTGACAACTTCTCCTAGAGTCGGTAGAATTTCGAGAAAGGAATATGTCTCAAGAGACATCCTCTTGGGGGGTAGGATTTTGGAATCAAACACGTGAATCTTTGTATAAACCCTTAAACCAAAATCTCATGGTGAGACCTTTCATGACCTAGAGACGAAAGTTTCGGTCTGCAAAGAGGCTCCACTTAATGGAGGCCCTTGTGCCTTTCCCTCTAGTGTTATCCATGATACCCTTAAGGAAACCACCTTATGGGGATGGTAGAATATACGTAGGTCAAAACTAGAAACCTACCTTCTAAGGGTACCTTTCATGAAATCTCGTCATTAAGTCACACAGTCATGCATTCATACATATTGCATTTCATATATTCATTACCCTCCATTTCTTTTTGTCTGTCTTATTCAAAGGATCAAAAAAATATTAAAAGGTTTTTGGTGAAGTGTCCTAAAAAATGAATGCTAGAGGGAAACAACTTGTCTGTTTCAATGCCATCAAGCCTAATATGACAAAGATCAAGGCTATAAAAGGGAAACTATCTGAAAGAGCTACGAATATGTTTACTCTCAATTATGGTGATACCCTTGAATTAACAAAAGTAAAGGTACAATTGGATGATGTTTTTGCCTTAACTCAGTTCTACGACCATCCATTGAGGTGCTTTACCTTCCAAGACTATCAAATAGCACCGAATCTGGAAGAATTTGATAGAATTTTGATTTCTCTAATGGGAAAGCTAATATGGGAATCGGGTAGACTATTGACATTAGAATCTTGGCAGAGGGTTTAGGGATCCCTTATCCCAAATTGTCACTTAATTACAAAAAAGAAGGTGATGTACGGGGGATTAAGAGATGTTATCTGGAGACTATATCTCTTGATTTTGCCAATAACAAAGAACAGAAGTCTTGTGTTGATTGTTTATGGATTCTTGTGTTTGATTTAATCTTATTTCCACATACTTTGGACTATATTGACCCTGCAGTCTATAACACCCCGATTCTACCCGGCATTTATATATGCAAATCAGAGTCATAAAATTCATGCAACTAAATCAGGATGCCACAAATTCAACTTTAAAAACACATTGCATTCAACGTGGATACATAACACTTTAAAACTTTGGATGAACTATCAGCATAGTAATTTAATCTCTTAATTCAACAATTTAAACATCTACGCAGCGAAATTCTTAATAACATCTTTATCCATCGTTACAGCAACTTCAAAACAACAAATACTTAGCAACAATAAAATTAAAGTTCAACAACTGAAATAATCAATAATTAAAAGCAATAAGCGTTCATCCCCCCCGAGTGTTACGTATCAGAGGAATGACACCGACTCGAACTACTGAAGGTATACAACATTCACTTTGGATTACCTGTACGTTACCAACATAAGGGTAACATTCAAACAGAAGGGGTGAGATATCTAACAATATAATAAAACGTATGATAATTAATATGTTAAATTAGATCACATAACACCACCACTCCTCATCTTATAAACAAAAATAATCGCAACAGAAATACCAACTATATACACATTACCTGCATCAGTACACAACTTCTTTATGAAATCATATAATGTGACTCAATACTATGCAAATGCATGTGGTACCATTGGAGCAGAACTCCCATCTCAAAATAATTGCCAATAAATAGAGGCATCAACAAGGCATAAGCCTGCATCTTAATATTCTCCAATACAGGCCATCTTAACGAGCATCATCTCCATCTTGAAATGCAATGTATGCGACACAATCATGAACGTAATGACAACACCATAATTAACAACATCTCAACACAACATCATCGTTGGCCAGAAGCCTACATCTTAATAGCTGCCAATTATTAGAGGCATCTCAACATCTTTCATCAACATCATTCATCAACATCATTTATCATTATAATTCATCAAACATCATTTATCGTCATAATTCATCAAACATCATTTATCATAATAATTCACAGCAACTCAGCCACAACAACAATAAAACGTAAGATCGTCAATCTTGCAACGTTGGCCATAGGCCTCCAACATGATATTGCCTATAATTAATTAATCATCTAAGGCTTACTTCTAAATTACCAAACCTCTACATATTATTCATTCTGTAATACTATATTATTATCCTCATTAATCTTGTTGTTACGAACCAAACAGTAATCTATAATCATCTCATCCTCATCATTCTTCACAAAAATCAACATAGTGATTAACGCGGGAAGTAAATCTAATCCTAATTTTGATACTAGGATTATCCTTCCTATTCTTCATTTTGATCCTTAAGAATGAAGTTCATCGTGTTAGCTATTCAACGCTTTGAACGGCACCTCAAACGGAGTCCGAAAACTCAAGTTACAGCCTTTTCAAAATGATTTTGTCAAAAACTAGACTACATGCATCGACGCGTAATGTCTTGGGTCGACGCGTACTGGACTTAACACGCTACATGAGTCGATGCGTACTCCCTTTGTATCGACTCATACTGAGTCTGCAACACTGCATGTATCAATACATGCTCCTTCGTATCCACTCATTCTGAGTCTAAAAGCCTTCATGTATCGACACATGACTCCTTCGTATCGACTCATCCTGAGTCTAAAAGCCTTCATGCATCGACGCATGGCTTTTGGGGTCGACACATATTGTTCTGTCATGGATATTTTCTGCGATTTCACTGCATTTTCACTATGGTTTCCATAATTTAAGCCCTAAAAACATCCTCTAATCATAGATAATCATGAATTATAATTATCCTATAATTCTACATCAAATATACAGCATTAGGGCATCATTATTCATCTTTCAATCATCGATTCTCATCAAACAACAATGTATATAATTCAATCATAAACCAAACAATCTTTCACATCTAATCCCACATACCAATCATCATAAACCCTATTATAGAGTCAGAACCCCACCATTACCTTGGATTGAATGTTGCTCTACAACTTTTCCAATTGAATCTCGTTCTGCCTCTTTTCCTCCTTTTATGCAACTTTCACGTTTCTTTCTCTTCTTCCAACCCTTACTTCTTTATCTCTTACTGCTTCTTCTTTTCTTATTATTTCTAACAATAATAAAATAACCCTATAATTCTCAAAATGCCTTAATGGGCTTAAAACTCCTACACCCCCTCTTTACTACTTATATTCCTTTAAAACAAGCCCACATCAAATAATATTATCATTCTAATATTATCCCACAACTTAATAAAATAAATAAATCCAACTAATCACAACACATCTACTATCATCATAACACAACTTCACAATTATTCCAAAAATAATTTAATTAAATAATTAATTAAATTATAGGCGTTACAACTCTCTCCCACTTATAATATTTTCGTCCTCGAAAATTTACCTTAATCAAACAACTCAGGATAGGAGTCTCGCATCTTGCTCTCCAACTCCCAAGTCATGCTTTCTCCGGTAGCCCCTAGCCAAACCAATTTAACCAAAGCAATCTCTTTGCCCCTTAGAGTCTTTATTTCATGATCCGCGATCCGTACAGGCATCGTCTCCATAGTAAGGTTATCCCGTACTTGCACATCATCTATATGAACCACATGAGATGGATCTGAAATATACTTCTGGAGTTGTGACACATGAAACACATCATGCAAATTTGAGAGATTAGGCGGTAAATCCACCTTATAAGAAACGTTCCCCACTCTCTCGAAAATATGATATGGTCCAATAAAATGAGAAGTGAGCTTCTTAGACTTCAATGCTCGCCCAACACCTATCACAGGTGTAATTCTTTAAAACACATGGTCACCCGCTTGAAATTCTAAATCTTTCCTTAGCTTGTCATGATAACTCTTTTGTCTACTTTGGGAAGCTTTCATATTTTCTCGAATCAACTTCACCTTCTCAGTAGTCTCACGAACAAGTTCAGGTCCAAGTACTACACTTTCACAAGATTCATGCCAACATAAAGGAGTTCTACATCTTTGACCACACAATGCTTCAAAAGGTGCCATCCCAATACTGGAATGATAACTGTTATTATAAGTGAACTCTATTAATGGAAGATAAGTATCCCACGAACCTCCCTGCTCAAGAACACATGCCCTCAATAAGTCTTCCAACGATTGAATAGTCCGTTCAGTCTGACCATCTGTCTGAGGATGATACGTTGAACTCAACCTCAAATTAGAACAGAACTCTTCTTGCAAACTCTTCCAAAAATCAGAAGTAAATATTGGATCTCTATCAAACACAATGCACAAAGGAACACCATACAGCTTCACAATCAAACTAGTGTAAATCTCAGCCAATTTCGACACTGGAAAACTGATGTTAATAGGAATAAAATGAGCCGACGTTGTAAGCCTATAAACAATCACCCAAATTGAATCATGTCCTCTTATAGTATTAGGTAACCCCGTCACAAAGTCCATCGAAATTCTATCCCATTTCCATTCTGGAACTTCTAACAGTTGCATCAACCATGCTGGCTTCTAATGTTTAACTTTTGACTTCTGACAAGTCAAACATACATACACAAACCGAGCCACATAACTCTTCATTCCAGGCCACCAAAACAAACCTTTCAAATCTTGATACATCTTTGTAGCTCCTGGATGAATACTCAACTTACTTCTATGACTCTCTTCAAGTATCACTTTCTTCATCTCAGCATCATTAGGAATACAAATTCAGTTACGAAATCTCAACACACCTCGCGCATCTAGCTTAAAATCACTATTCTCATACTGATCGATCCCAACCGTTGAATCTACCAGTTTCACATCCAACTTCGGAGCTTTTCTGATACTGTCTAGAAATTCATTATTAATCTTTAACATACCTAACATAACACTCTGCGGCGTAACCTCGCAAACTAAGCTCATATCTCTGAACTGTTCAATTTATTCCAACTCTTTAACCATCATTGCCTACATATGTAAAGTCTTTCAACTCAATGCATCAGCTACCACACTCACTTTTCCTGGATGATAATTCAAACTGAAATCATAATCCTTTAACAGTTCCAACCATCTCCGTTGCCTCATATTCATTTCCTTCTGATCAAATAAATACTTTAAGCTCTTATGGTCACTAAACACTTCGAATCTAGAACCATAAAGATAATGCCTCCAAATCTTCAACACAAAGACAACTGCAGCAAGCTCTAAATCATGCGTAGGATAGTTCTTCTCATGAGTCCTCAACTGCCTTGATGCATAAGCAATTACCTTATCATTCTGCATAAGCATGCCTCCTAAACCCATCTTAGAAGCATCAAAATATACCCCAAAAGGCTCTTCTGGATTAGGCAACGTCAAAATTGGAGCAGACGTCAACCTCTTCTTCAATTCCGTAAAACTTTCTTCGCACTGAACATCCCATACAAAAGCTCTACCTTTACAAGTCAACTTAGTCAAAGGAAGTGCCAACTTAGAAAACCTTTGATAAACCTTCTATAATAACCAGCTAATCCCAAAAAGCTTCTAATCTCAGTAGCTGACTTCGGAGTTTTCCCATTGCAACACAACATTAACCTTCGATGGATCTACAGCAATGCCACTACCTGAGATCACATGACCAAGAAAAATAACCTCCTTTAACCAGAATTCACACTTGGACAGCTTTGCATACAACTGCTTCTCTTTCAAAACTTGCAATACTACTCTTAAGTGTTCTGCATGCTCTTCTTCTGACTTAGAGTAAATCAAAATATCATCAATGAACACCACTACAAACCGATCCAAATAAGTATAAAAGATACGATTCATATATTCCATGAATACTCTCGGCGCATTAGTAACACCGAAAGGTATCACCGAATACTCATAATGTCCATAACGCATTCTGAAATCCGTCTTCTTGATATCTTTATCCTTCACTTTAAGTTGATGGTAACCCGACCTCAAATCAATCTTACTACACACACGAGCATCCACGAATTGGTCCATCAAGTCATCTATTCTTGGAAGCAGATACTTGTTCTTAATCTTCACTTTATTCAAATGTCTATAATCAACACAAATCCTCATACTTCCATCTTTCTTCCTGACTAACAACACTGGAGCTCCCCATGGCGATACACTTGGTATTACAAACTTCTTTTCAAGTAACTCTTCCAATTGCTTCTTTAACTCTGACAATTCAGATGCAGAAATCTTATATGGTGCTATAGACACAGGTCTGGTACCAGGTACAAGATCAATTGCAAATTCAACTTCCCTCTCTGGTGGTACATTAGGAATTTCATCAGGGAAAACTTCAGGAAATTCACACACCACCTGCAATTCCTTAATTATAGCTTGAGTCTCTACAGATAGCAACGCCATCAACGAGAACATTTTTGCTTCCTCTTGCATCAACTTTCTCAACTGTTTAACAAACAACAGACTATATTCCTCTTCTTCAGGAGTAGAAAACCTCACAGACTTGTCATAATAGTTAATATGAACATAGTTATGCTCTAACCAGTTCATACCCAAAATCACATCCAAACCTCTTAACGGTAAACAAACCAAATCAACAGCAAAGTCTCTGTGGAAGATTGACAAGGGACACTTTAAACACACAAAAGAAGTAGTCACTGACCCCTTGGCTGGAGTATGGACTACCATTTCTCCATTCATAGAAGACAACATAAGAACTAATATTTCAACATAATCAGTAGCAATAAAACAATGAGTAGCCCTTGTATCAATAATAGTAATTAAAGGAGTATTATTAATGAAACATGTACCTCTGATAAGTCTGTCCTCAACAACTATCTGATCCTCAACCAAAGCGAACACTTTACCACTTGTCTGCACCCTCTTTGGTTTCTGACACTGACTACCAATGTGCCCTTCTTCACTACAATTGAAACAAATCACATCCTTTTGTTTGCACTAAGATACAACATGTTCGTTCTTACCACAACGGAAACACCTCTTTACTTCAGTAGTACACACATTACACTTATGCCCAGTTTCCCACATTTAAAACAAACCACACCAGCAGGAGCATTATGTTGGTGCTTACCCCTCTCCTCACTGATAATATTGTAATGAGAATTATTATCCTCCTCATAAATTCTACAATTGTCAATCAAATCAGCAAAGACACGGATCTTCTGGTATCCTATTGCCTTCTTGATCTCTGGGCGCAACCTGTTCTCAAACTTGATACACTTTGAAAACTCAGCATCTGCCTCAGAGTAGTTCGGATAAAACATAGTCAACTCAGCAAACATTGCAGCATACTCAACAACCGACATATTCCCTTGCTTCAGCTCAAGGAATTAAATTTCCTTCTTACCACGAACGTCTTCAGGAAAATACTTCCTCAGAAATTCTCTATGGAACACAACCCAAGTGACATTTTCACCTGCATCTTCCAACCTTTGATAGGTCTCTAGCCACCAGTCATCAGCCTTAATTGCTAGCATATGAGTACCATATCGAACCTTCTGCGCTGGAGTGCAGTCCATCACACGGAAGATTCTCTCAATCTCTTTCAACCAATCCAATTCTCCGTCAGGATCATACTTTCCCTTGAACGTAGGTGGAATCTCTCTCTAGAAAGTCGTCAAACTACGAGATCCAGCATTCTCGTCAGCATTCGACTGATTCTCCATCGCATGAGCTATTGCTTCTAAAGCAGCAGCAAGTGCAGCATCATTCCTTCCAGCCATCTCAACTTATCACTACAACATAAACAACGGTTATAACTCAAATTAACAATACTCGATTGTTAGACAACTACGACTCGACAACAAGGTCGGACGGACCAACCTTTGCTCTGATACCAATTTTGTAACACCCCAATTCTACCCGACAATTATATATGCAAATCAGAGTCATAAAATTCATGCAACTAAATCAGGATGCAACAAATTCAACTTTAAAAATACATTGCATTCAACGTGGATACATAACACTTTAAAACTTCAGATGAACTATCAGCAAAGTAATTTAATCTCTTAATTCAACAATTTAAACATATACGCAGAGGAATTCTTAATAACATATTTATACATCGTTACAGCAACTTTAAAACAACACATACGTAGCAACAATCAAAATAAAGTTCAACAACTGAACTAATAAATAATTAAAAGAAACAAGCGTTCATCCCCCCGAGTGTTACGTATCAGAGCAATGACACCGATTCGAACTACTGAAGGTATACAACATTCACTCTGGATTACCTGCACGTTACTAACGTAAGGGTAACATTCAAACATAAGGGATGAGATATCTAACAATATAATAAAACGTATGATAATTAATATGTTAAATTATATCACATAACACCACCACTCCTCATCTTATAAACAACAATAATCACAACAGAAATACCAACAATATACACATTCACTGCATCAGTACACAACTTCTTTATGCAATCATATAATGTGACTCAATACTATGCAAATTCATGTGGTGCCATTGGAGCAGAACTCCCATCTCAAAATAATTTCCAATAAATAGAGGCATCAACAAGGCATAAGCCTTCATCTTAGTATTCGCCAATACAAGCCATCTTAACGAGCATTATCTCCATCTTGAAATGCAATGTATGCGACACAATCATGAATGTAATGACAACACCACAATTAAGAACATCTCGACACAACATCATCGTTGGCCAGAAGCCTACATCTTAATAGCTTCCAATTATTAGAGGCATCTCAACATCTTTCATCAACATCATTTATCATCGTAATTCATCAAACATCATTTATCATCATAATTCATCAAACATCATATGTCATCATAATTCACAGCAACTTTGCCACAACAACAATACAACGACATATCGTCAATCTTGCAACGTTGGTCATAGGCCTACAACATGATATTGCCTATAATTAATTAATCATCTAAGGCTTACTTCTAAATTACCAAACCTCTATATATTATTCATTCTGTAATACTACATTATTATCCTCATTAATCTTGCTGTTACGAACCAAACAGTAATCTATAATCATCTTATCCTCATCATTCTTCACAAAAATCAACATAGAGATTAACACGGGAACTAACTCTAATCCTAATTTGGATACTAGGATTATCCTTCCTATCTTCATTTTGATCCTTAAGAATGAAGTTCATCGTGTTAGCTATTCAACGCTTTGAACGGCACCTCAAACGGAGTCCGAAAACTCAAGTTACAACCTTTTCAAAATGATTTTGTCAAAAACTAGACTACATGCATCGACGCATAATGTCTTGGGTCAACGCGTACTGGACTTAACACGCTGCATGAGTCGGCGTGTACTCCCTTTGTATCGACTCATACTAAGTCTACAACACTGCATATATCGATACATGCTCCTTCGTATCGACTCATCCTGAGTCTAAAAGCCTTCATGTATCGACGCATGACTCCTTCGTATCAACTCATCCTGAGTCTAAAAGCCTTCATGCATCGATGCATGGCCTTTGGGGTTGACACATACTGTTCTGTCACAGATATTTTCTGTTATTTCACTGTGTTTTCACTCCGGTTTCCATACTTTAGGCCCTAAAATCATCCTCTAATCATAGATAATCATCAATTATAATTATCCTATAATTCTACATTAAATATACATCATTAGGGCATCATTATTCATCTTTCAATCGTCGATTCTCATCAAACAACAATGTATATAATTCAATCATAAACTAAACAATCTTTCACATCTAATCCCACATACCAATCTTCATAAACCCTATTATAGAGTCAGAACCCCACCCTTACCTTGGATTAAAGGTTGCTCTACAACTTTTCCAATTGAATCTCGTTCTGCCTCTTTTCCTCCTTTTCTTCAACTTTCACGTTTCTTTCTCTTCTTCCAACCCTTACTTCTTTCTCTCTTACTGCTTCTTCTTTTCTTATTATTTCTAACAATAATAAAATAACCTTATAATTCTCAAAATTCCTTGATGGGCTTAAAACTCCTACACCCCCTTTTTACTACTTATATTCCTTTAAAACAAGTCCACATCAAATAATATTATCATTCTAATATTATCCCACAACTTAATAAAATAAATAAATCCAACTAATCACAAAACATCAACTATCATCATAACACAACTTCACAATTATTCCAAAAACAATTTAATTAAATAATTAATTAAATTATGGGCGTTACACAGTCATTAGTGTATTTTGGGGCGCAAAAGTTTTCAATACGGACCCAACTTCCGCTTTACTTTTTGATATTTAGTATACACTTCATACTCGGTACGAAAATGGGAGGGGTACTGTAATTTGTTGCATCCCACTCTTATATTATTGGTTTATGACTCATCTCTATAAGGAAGACTACATGATTCCAAATCTGACAAGATACGAGTGGCCGCAAAAATTAGGTCTCTTACGGCTAATTCTGCATTGTGGTATGCAAGGATGCTTGACATCAGAGATATCATTTATAGTTGTGGAGACTTTTCAAATGTTTCGTTGATTGGATCACGTGGTTGAATAAATTACAACCCTACCTTGGCCCTACGACAACTAGGATACCGTTTGGAAGATAAACTCTCAGATGAACAACTTCGACAATTGATCATTCATGACATGGGCAAGATCGACCAAGAATTTCTCAACAAGATCATCCAAGCTTGGAGTAGGGTTAATAAAATAAAGGCCGAAAGAAAGAATGCAGTGGCGAAAGAGCCTCAAAAGGATGATGATAGAAATATTTTGTTGGTGTAAGCCCTAGAGGCCAATACTTTTGGTACTTGTATCAAATTATTTATTAATAATAAAAAGGCGTTTCTTTATTATGTTTGTTTTTCCAAAATAGTAAAGTCCCTAGAATAAATAGTTTATTTAAGGAAATCTTATGTGTGACTTAATCATGAGATCCCATATTTAAGGGTGATACGGTCTATGCCTTGTGTTCAATATAGACATGAGGGAAACAGGGTAAATGTACATACAAACATTATCACGGAAAAGGTTTTGTCATATCACATGACATTTTCCAGACTGGGGTAGCCATGATGTGTTTCTAGATACCGCTCATTATTTATTATATCAAATTTATGGTTTAATATAATTGACAATGTTATGTGAATCTAAAGGGTCACACACATAAGAACAGATTGATGAGAGATAGAATAAATAAGGAACATCATAAGATACAGTGTACTTGATAGAATTATAGAACACCATAAGGTAATCTGCACTTAAGTGAAATATGGAATATCATATAATATAATAATAATAATATTATTATTACTATTGTTATTATTATTATTATTATTATTATTTTATAATAGTTATAAAATATAATAAAAATAAAATATGTTTATTACAATAATAGTTATTATAATAATGATTATTGTAATAAAAGTTATTATAATATTAAAATTATTATTATTATTATTATTATTATTATTATTATTATTATTATTATATGGATCACTTATGTTGAACTTTTTAGCTAGCAACCCACACAAGTGGTTCTATAAATACAACCCTTGTGCATAAGCTTTCTCACTTAATGAAATCAGGGTTTGTGAAACCTTTGCCATATTTCTCTCTCTCACTCAAAGCCTTCATTCGTAGCCGCTAGCATTGAGACTGAAGATTGTCTATTCATGTGGACTGAGTAGAGGTGTTTTTCTTCATCAAAGCTCGTGATCATAGCATCAAAGATCTAAATCGCCACAAGAGGTAATAGTTTTTATCACTGACCATGCCCATTCGTAAGGATCACTAAAGGAAAATTTTAATTTTCTACTATGTTTTGGATCACAATTTTTCTTCAGTGATATCAGAGCCACTTACGAAACCATGAATCTGATAGCTTTTTTATTTTTTGTACTTTCTGAATTAATTCGATTAAAACACATAATGAATTAAATGATTAAGAAAATTAATTTTTGGCATCATATTATGTATGATATGGATGATTTGATGTTGACTATGCCTCGGAATCTGACTTTTGTTTGGTGAAGCAGCGATACATCGATCATCCATAAGTTACACAAAATTGATTAATCAAATTCATATAAGATATGAATAATTTGGATGCAAAGGCGGTATATTTAATTTACCTTTAATTTCATCGATTGAATTAGTGTGATGATTATATTTCATATGAATGGTCAATGTTCATTCTGCTTCAGAATCTGACATTTGTATGGTGAAGCAATGACATTTAGATCATTTTAATTGAATAATATATCATCATAATTTTGATAGTATGAATATGTTGCATTATAGTTTATGACGACACAAGAGTTTCATTGTCAAGAGTTATAAAATTTGGGTTTGTAACGACACAAGAATTTTGTAGCAGATTTGCAAAATTTTATAATAATAATTGTTATTGTTATATTTAAAAGGAATATGATATTTAAAAGGAATATGAAAAGTTATTGTTATATTATTGTTTTATAATATAATAATAAAAGTAATTATTATATTTAAAAGGAATATGAAAAGTTACAACATATGTTATCACGAAAGTTGTTGTAGGAATCATTAACGTGACGACGATGTGTCGGTAATGAAAAATAAGTCAAACATTTTTTTATATACTGTGGTGGCAAAACAGTCTGTTACATTAGCCACATGGTTTTATCAAATTACTTTAATTAGTATAATAATAATAATAATAATAATAATAATAATAATAATTGTTATTATTATTTTATTTAAATAATTTGATATACTTTTATAATACGGCAACAAATCAAAGATAATTCTACCTGATCAATTGTTAAAAATTAATTTAATTTATTTAATTAACATAACTTAAATTAATAATAATAATAATAATAATAATAAAGTGTATTTATTATTGTTGTCTTGTGGTGATCAATTATGACCTTATATTCATTTATTTTATTTTTTGGATTTTAAAAAATGACTTGTGTGTCGTGCCTTTCTCTTAATCTCTTGATGTAACGTCTTTTCTCATCTCATTCCCTTGTATGTAAAACAAGTATTCTTTTATGTAATATAATGTAATTAAGAAAAAGGAAGAAGACAATATTGAAGGAAGACAACCATGGATATCTATCTTGGAGAAGTTTATATCATTATTAGGTTAGCTTTGGTTCTCTCATTGGCTTGGGAGAATAATTGCGCTAGGGGTCATTATTGTATCTTTTATATGTATGTTGATGCATGTGTTTGTATGTTGATGCATGTGAGAGACGATTTTCATGTTAAGCCTGTGAAATAAAACTAATATCAAATTCCCTCAAAAAGAAATATTAAGTTTATACTTTCCAAGTTTTAGCACTCATCAAGACTAGTATCGAACAATGTAGGGTTCGTCTAATGCGAGGTGCATGTTCTATATTAGTAAGGTGCGATGGGACAAATGTAATATCCAATTGCTAAAACACTGGGTCAAACTTAACTAAACAAATTATAATAAGATTTTACATGTTTAGAAGCAAGAGTTGGGAATGATTCAAATGATGGATTAGAATAGGGAGTTATTCACCCGACTAAAAATATTTGACAATTGTATGAGATAAAATCGGAAGGAGTTCCTACCTAAATAACCTAGTTTTGTGTAATTAGCCTAACACTGACTTAAAACAAAGTGAAATGTGGATCTCAACCCACTAGAAAATCTTCCAACGGGATTTTCCGAATCAAATGATGAGGGTCATTTGGTTTGAGTAAAATAGTGGGAGCATATTTGATTAAATTGCTAATTGAACATTTTGTTTTAATGATACTTATATTTTCATATTTTTCTCGTAGATTACCATGACAACAAAAACCTCTAACAACATTTTGCAATCAATCCTTGATAAGGAAAAATTGTCTAGGACAAATTTTTTGGATTGGCACTGAAATCTGAGGATTATCCTCAAGCATGATAAGAAGTTGTATATCTTGGAGACACTTGTTCCTGAAGTTAAGCCTCCTAGTTCTGCGCATATGGAAGAAAGAGATTCTTATAAGAAGCATGTCGATGATGCCAATGAAACCGCTTGCTTTATGCTAGCTACCATGAACTCAGAGTTGCAAAAGCAGTAAGAGGACATGTCAGTGTTCGATATGATTGGACATCTGAAAATTCCCTATCAAGAGCAGGAAACAAATGAGAGGTTTCAAGTTTTAAAGGTCCTTTTTAATAAAAAGTTAGTTGAGGGAACCCTTGTAGGTCCCCATGTACTCAAGATGATTGGGTAGATGGAGAACCTTGAAAGTTTAGGGTTTCCCCTTGGAAATGAACTTACGATTGATTTGATCTTGCAATCGTTACCAAAGAGCTTTAGTCAATTTGTCTTGAATTTCAACATGAATGACATGGACAAAAGTCTTCCAGAGTTGCTAAGCATGTTAAGAACTTTTGAGCGAAATGTGAAGTCAAAAGGGAAGTGCATTCTGATGGTCAGTAATGGAAAGAAGCTGAACAAAAGGCCCACCAAGAAGGCTGGTAAAGGGAAAGGAAAGGAAATCGCCAAACCTAAACCTATTGTTCCTGCTTTGAAGCTTAGTGGAGGCATAGCAAAAGAGGGAACTTGCTTCCATTGCAGTAAGACCGGACACTGGAAGAGAAACTGCCCAAAGTACCTGGAAGATAAGAAGAATGAAGTATATACTTCAAATTCAGGTATTTTTTTATAGAAATTAATTTACCTACTTCTACATCATGGGTATTAGATAGTGGATGCGGTTCTCATATTTGTACCAATGTACAGCGGCTTGAAAGGAGTAGAGATTTGGCAAAAGGTGAAGTTGACCTACGAGTTGGAAATGGAGCAGAGGTTACTGCTTTAGGAACTTATGTTTTGACTTTACCTAGTGTTTTAATAATTCAATTAGAGAAAGATTGTTATGTACCTGCAATTAGCTGGAATATTATTTTTGTTTCTTGTTTAGACAAGTTTTCTTTTTCATTCATAATAAAGAACAATTGTTGCTCCATTTATTTGAATGATATATTCTACGCTTCTGCATAAATGAACAATGGACAATATGTCCTTGATCTTGAAATTCCAAATTATAACATTAATACAAAAAGGATTAAATCTAATGAGATAAATCCAAGTTACCTTTGGCATTGTCACTTAGGCCACATAAATGAGAAATGCATTTCCAAACTCCATAAAGATCGACTATTGGACTCTTTTGATTATGAATCATATGAGACATGAAAATCTTGTTTAACTAGAAATATGACAAAGTCCCTATTCACAGGAAAAGGTGAAAGGGCTAATGATCTTTTTACCCTCATACATAATGATGTATGTGGACCACTGAACATACCATCCAGAGGAGGTTTTTCAATACTTCATCACATTTATTAATGATTTTAGTAAATATGGTTATATGTATTTAATGAAACACAAACCCGAACCTCCTAAAAAGTTTAAGGAATTCAAGAATAAAGTACAAACCCAACTAGATAAGAATATTAAAGTTCTTCGATCAGATCGAGGCGGTGAATATTTAAGCCTAGGTTTTGATGACCATCTAAAGGAATGTGGGATTCTATCCCAACTTACTCCTCCAGGAACACCATAATGGAATGGTGTATCCGAGAGAAGAAACTGAACATTGTTAGACATCATTTGATTTATGATGAGTCACACCAATCATCAAAACTCCTTTTAGGGACACGCTTTATTGACAAAATCTTGCACACTTAACCATGTTCCATCCAAAAAAGGTTGAGAAGACACCATATGTAATATGGAGTGGTAAAAGACCACTTATGTCTTTCGTGAAGATTTGGGGTTACAAAGTTTATGTGAAATGATAAATTTCAATAAAGCTTGAGCCCAAATGTGACAAATGCTTATTTTTATGGTATCCTAAAGAAATAAGAGGATATTATTTCTACAATCCTTCTAATGGAAAAGTGTTTGTCGCTTGAACTTGAGTCTTCTTGGAAAAGGACTTTATTTCCAAAGGAATCAGTGGGAGGAAAGTAGAGTTTGGAGAAATTTAAGAATCACAAAAGAAGTGATACACCTATAGAGGAACTAGATCAGGAAACACAAATTGTTATGGAAGAGCAACCTGCTCAAGTAGAACAAGACTAGCATAGATCAAAGATGATATGTCACCAACCCGAGAGATATGGTTATCTCGTAATTGATCAAGGTGAGGTATTAATCATGGATCAAAATGAGCCTTGTGTCTACAATAAGGTTAGTAGGAGCATGATCATCATCCTGATATTATATGTAGATGACATATTACTCAAATATGGTTATGTGTCTTGCTTAAATGATGGTGTTGTAAGCTTGAAAAGTTCAAAGCATGATACACTTGTTGATTCTACAACTTAAGTCGAGTGTATTGTTTCCTTGGATGCAACAAAGAAAGTTGTTTAGATCAAGAAGATCATTATGAACTTGGCATAGTCTATAGCATTGTGGATCCCGTTGATCTCTATTGTGATGACAATGGTGTTATCGCACAAGCTAAGGAGCCTAATTGTCACCAATGATCAAAACACACACTTAGACGATATCACCTTATTCGAGAGATGATAGAAATAATATATGTGAAGACATGCAGAGTACCAACACTTGACAATGTCGTTGACCCACTAACAAAGCCTCTTGCGCAGTAGAAGCATGATGGCCATACTAGATTTATGGGTATTATATGTATACCTAATTGGCTCTAGTACTAGTGGGAGATTGTTGGTGTAAGCCCTAGAGGCCAATACTTTTGGTACTTGTAACGAATTATTTTTTAATAATAAAAGGACTTTTTTATTATGTTTGTTTTTCCAAAATGATAAAGTCCCTAGAATAAATAGTATGTTTAATGAAATGTTAAGTGTGACTTAATCATGAGATCCCATTAAACATAAGGACACTATTCTTAAAGTATTTGTAGTCAAGATTTATTGTGAAGAGGGATAACATTAAAGCATTGAGATTATTATAAAGATAGACTGATGATCACATTTCGTAGATCATGGATAAGGAGTTACCAAATCTTGACATAGGTATGAATATCAGGAGTAATATTTATACTGAATTGACCTGCTATGAGAATAATACATAGAATTTTATGCAAAGTGTCACAAGTTATTATCATGGTGATAAGTGGTGTATACCACCCTTCAACCTGAAACCACTATGGAACTTAGATGTAGAGTTATGTGCTTTATTGCTGATCAAACGTCACCCATAACTGGATGACCATAAAGACAGATGATGGGTACTTCACAAAACATGCTGAGGGACATGAGTGACTTAGATGGAATTTCCCATCCTACGTAACAAGATAAATGTCTAAGGGTCCAATATTGAACTGGACAAGGGTGACACGGTATATTACTTATGTTTAATAGAGACATGAGGGAAAAAGGGTAAATATACACACAAACATTATCACGGATAATTTTTTGTCAGATCACATGACATTTTCGTGACTTGGGTTACCGTGATGTGTTGCTAGATACCGCTCAGTATTTATTATATTAAATGTATGATTTAATATAATTGTCAATGTTACGAGAATCTATATGGTCACACACATAAGAATAGATTGATAACAAATTGAATAAATAAGGAACATCATAAAATATGGTGTACTTGAGAGAATTATAGAACACCGTAAGGTATTGTCCACTTAAGTGAAACATGGAACATCATATAATATAATAATAATAATAATAATAATAATAATAATAATAATTATTATTATTATTATTATTATTATTTTATAATAGTTATAAAATATAATAATAATAAAATATGTTTATTACAAAAATAGTTATTATAATTATTATTATTGTATTAAAAGTTATTATAATAATAATAATATTATTATTATTACTATTATTATTATTATTATTATTATTATTATTATTATTATTATTATTATATGGATCACTTAAGTTGGACTTTTTAGCTTGCAGCTCACACAAGTGGTTCTATAAATAAAACCCTTGTGCATAAGCTTTCTCACTTGATGAATCAGGATTTCTAAAACCCTGGCCGTATTTCTCTATCTCACTCAAAGCCTTCATTCGTAGCAGCTAGCACTGAAACTGAAGGTTGTTTGTTTGTTTGGACTGAGTAGAGGTGTTGCTCTTCATCAATGCTCGTGACATCAAAGATCTAAATCGCCACAAGAGTTAATAGTTTCTATCACTTGCCATGCCCATTCGTAAGGATCGCTAAAGGAAAATTTTAAGTTTCCGCTGTGTTTTGGATCACAATTTTCCTTCAGATTTCTCGCCCAAAAGACTGAAGAATACGAGCGAGTGTGTCCTAAGTTAGAAGGTCTCCGAAAGGATTTCCTAATATGGAGATGATAGCTGAAAACTTATATTGGCAAGAGTAGTATGTAAAGATTGCCAAAGCAGGAAAAGATAATCATTAGATAATTCCTGGCCTCTACCAAGAATATTGGTTCAACAAAGACAAGCAAGCAATCAAGAATGGAAAAACACAAGAAAGAGTGGTTTGAATTGGGGTTTTTAAAATTAAATCAATAGACACGTTGGTTATCCTGGTTCATTTGAACTCAAACTACTCCATTCCACCCGCCAAGGTGATTTTGCCTCTTTCAAATGAGGTCTTAATCCACTAATGAAACTTGATTACACAGATACAATGACAACTGTCAAAGTCTTCTTAATATTAAACCACAACTCAACTTTCTCAAGGTATTACATAATAATATAATTGAGAGTGTGTATAAAGATGTTTTCTAGATAAAACAAAATCACTACAGTGATGTATTACACAATTGAAAAGCACAAGATATAAAGGTAATGAGATTTCTCTTTTTTAGTGCACAGTAATGTTGTGTGTGATTTCTCCTTCACGTCTTTTTTATATAGGAGATGCATGAGAGACATGAGAAGATGGTTTTGGAAGATTGATAAAAAGTAATTAATGTTATTTCCAAATATATAGGTTCTTGTCTTGATTCAGCCGTAACTTTTAATTTGCAATTAATAAAATGTAAAGCTTCGGAACATTCCTTCTTTGTATTTTATCAGCAGATGGATGTTACCGTTGCGACTTCTTTAGTTCTTTCCATAACTTTACTTTATCAGAATATCAGAGTTTATTTAATTGTTTGCAGTGTTGCTGCATTCACAAGTAGTAACGTTAGAACTTCTTCGTTTAAGCATTTCATATGAATTTGCTTCTAAGTGTTGAACCAGAGCTTCATAAATGTAACTCTCTCATCTTCTATGCTTATTTCATCAGTTTCCCTGGATATTAAAATATTTTATTATAGAGAATATTTGTTCTTTATAAATAACATGTGTTTGTTATCATCAAAACTCTTATAAGAATGTAGAACCAAACTATGTTCTAACATGCAAGACTCGCCTTCTTAGCGGACAATTTTATCGATGACATACCTAGGAGTTTGAGAGATGTAGAAAATGTGATGGTCCCTCTTCCGAAAGACGTCGAAGACTTCCTCAAACTTTTTAGGACAATGGTCTATGGTTTCAGAGCAAAAATCCAAAGACGCACTTAGAAGACTTATGTTTCCCTTTGATTATTTCTTTCAGCAAGTTTTAATTTTTTAAGTTTGAATATTTGCATTGTATTATCTTTAAAAGAAATTTACTATTTTAATAAAGGTATTTTGCTTCCATATCTCTTTTGCGTATTTATTTTTTTAGATACTCGCCAATAAAAAGTAAAACCTGGAAAAATATATATAAAAATGTGTATATCCAAGTGAATAAGACATTCAAAAATGAAATCTTTAGCATATTCATATGCATTCATGCATTCACAAACATTTGTATCTCATTAAATCATACCAAAAAAAACTCATCATTTTTCAAAACATTCTCCAGTTAAACCATTGGTAGAAGAGCTAGAAAAGTGTTGCCTCTCCGACCACCATATTAAACAAGAGCCCATCAACAAAAAGCGATGGAACAAATTGAAGAAAATCAAGCTGCATTCAATGAGGATCTTGAGAAAGTTAAGGGAAACATTGACTCAATTAAAGGAGATATGATTCAAGTTCTTAAAGCCTTGAAGAATATCATTGAAAGGCAGGAACAAATCCCTAGGGAGACCTTTAAAGAAGTAGCCTAAACCGTTACTGCATCGAGTGGTCACCAACCAAGAAGAGAACCAGAATCAGGACCTCTGAAGTCGACTGTAGCTCCACAAGAAATAAGACAAGCTAATACTGAAGGATTTATCCTACCTCCACCAAAGGTAAGGGGATCACATATCTTGCAAATTCCGATCAGCAACGCAGACAACTACATATACCTGCAGTATGGAGACCACGACTTAGAGGACGTCAATCAAGCACCTCAGAGAACCACCCATGCTCATGTTACTGAAAATCCCTTGGCGCTTAATCAGTACAAATCCATCGAAGAAAGGTTGAAGATTGTGGAGGGTTACGATGCTTTTGACATTGATGCTCTCGAGATAGGTATGGTTCCTGATGTGATGATCCCGCCAAAATTCAAAGTACCAGACTTTGGAAATTACAAGGGACTCACATGTCCAAGAAACCATCTACGCATGTATTAAACGAAGATGCATGCCTATGCTCATGACCAGAAATTGATGATCCATTATTTCCAAGACAGTTTGAGTAGGGCATCCCTAGATTGGTACATAAAATTGGAAGAGGTTCATAATATAGACATGGGCAGATCTCTCTAATGCTTTCTTGAGACAGTACAAGTACAACTTGGACATGGCGCCTAACCGCATGCAACTCCTTAACTTGTCTTAGAAAAAGGAGGAATATTTCAAGGAGTATGCTCAAAGGTAGAGAGAAATGGCAGCTCGAGTACAACCACCACTCTTGGAGAAAGAATTGGTAGACATGTTCATGGGTACTTTTCAAGGGTTGTATTATGAAAAGATGGTAGGAAGCGTCTCTTTCAAATTTGCTGGTTTAGTAACTATTGGTGAAAGGATTGAAGTTAGTATAAAGAGTGGGAAGATACAATAGGCATCATCTAGTACCCCTTATAATATAAAAAGACATATTCCTAACTTCTCGAAAAAGAAGGAAGGAGAAATTAATGTTGTAGCCTCGCATCCAAGGGTACAACAACCCATAATAATTTCACAAGAACAATAACATAACAGGTTTGAAAGGACACCGAGAAAGTTTGATTCACTCCCTATGTCACGCAGCCAATTATTACAACACTTGGTAAAGACATCTTTGGTAGAGATAAAACCTCTAGCTCCTCTAATCGGAGCATCCCCGCCAAGGTACAATGCCAGTGCCAAATGCAAGTATCACGCCAGTTCTCTGGGACATACTATAGAAAAATGTTGGGCCTTCAAACATAAGGTTTAAGATTTATTGGATTCTCAGGATATCACTTTTGATAAATCGAATATCAAGACAAACCCAATGCCTCTGCATGGTGGACCAACGATAAATTCAATTGAAGTATTCACGAAATTTAGGGCAGTTAGACGAGTGAAAGGCCCAATAAATATTTTGAAAGAATATATGTTGGAGTGTGGGTTCCTCTTGGAGTGGGGATAGTCTAATTTGGATCATACCCTAAAGGAGAATATATAGCTGCAATCGAGGGAAGTACAAAGAAGTCATTGGTAATTCCTTTCCAAAGGCTAAAACTTAATAACAAGACTCTTGTAATTCCATGGAGAGAGTCAACAGAAACACCAGTGGTAACACCAAGGAAAACTTTGAGGATACCAGTAATTCCAAAGACTACAATGGTAATTAGGGGGCCATCTCCTACCCCTACGAAAGTAACAAAGCATTACCATGGAGTTATGATTCTATTGTATACTCAAATGGTTTAAAACAAGAATGTGAGCCATCGACAAGTCAAGAACCTGCAATCTCAAGTATAGCAGGAACAGGGGGCATAACTCAGAGTGGTCGAATCTTTGGCTCAGAGTCACAAAATAAAAATAATGTTGTGGTGAAAAATAAGAAGGATGATGTGGTTACAGATAAGGTTTATGTTTCGAGGAAGGATAAAAGAAAAGCGCTGGTGGAGGAAAATCAGAAACAAGAACCTCCAAGCAAGAACTTTACTGATCAAGAAGCAGAAGAATTTTTTAAAATAATAAAGAGGAGTGATTATAGGATGGTGGATCAGCTTCACCAAACCCCACCCAAGATTTCAATACTCTCGTTTCTCCTCAACTTGGAAGTGCATTGAGACTCTCTAATGAGGGTTCTGAGTTTCGCTCATATCATAGAAGAGATTATTGTGAACCAATTTGACAATGTTGTAGCAAATATGACATTTGGATCATATCTGGGTTTTAATGACAGTGAGTTGCTTCCACAAGGTAGAGCTCACAACAAGGTGTTACACATTTTTATTCAGATAGGTACTACTAGCTTGTCCAGGGTACTCATCGATAGTGGTTCTGCTCTTAATGTGCTACCAAAATCCTGCTTGATGAAGTTAACATTGGATAGTGTTGTAATAAGGAATAGTTCTCCAATAGTTAAAGTTTCGATGTTTCTCAAAGTATAGTGTTTGAAGAAGTGGATCTTCCTATCAAGGTCTGCCCGCATATGTTTTATATCACTTTTCAAGTGATGGATATAGAACCAGCATATACATGTTTACTCGGACGAGCTTAGATATTTCCAGCAGGGGCTGTCACTTTGAGTTTACATCAGAAACTGAAGTTCTTCGTTGAAGGAAGTTTGTTATTATCGATGGTGAAGAGGTCATCTTTTTAAGCCATATAGAATCCTACAGGTATACCAGTGTTGATGAAGACTGTATAGAAACATCATTTCAAGTCTTAGAGGTTGCTTCAATGGTAACCCTACCGGTGGAAAAAATCAAGAAACCTAATGTGACCTCATGGAGAGATTTGAAAATAGCTGTGGAAAATGGTACCTCGAAAGATTGGGGTAAACTCCCAGTAATACCTTAAAAGAAGAATCGTTTTGGTTTGGGCTACAAATCATCAAAGGCTACTATGAAAGGCAAGGTACGGTTTCCTCCTATCCAGGAGACTTTCATCAACAAAGGAACAGATCACGGCGGACAAGTGGCGATGGTATCCAACAAGAGCAACACCAGAATAGTATTTGATTTCATCCGAGAGTGCGCCTCAGGCAAAGAACTCAAGAATTTGACAGTTGTGGAGATTCCATAGATCTTTTTCTTTCCAAATTAAATTTTCTTTCTTTTTGAAATAACCTATGTCAAACCAGAGGCATAGGGGTTGCTTGTAAGGGTCCCCTAATTTGTTTCAGATAGTATTCACAATTAATAAAAGTAATATTTTGCATTCAATTAAGATCCATGTCTTTCTCTTGCAATTATCTATTATATTTAAAAATGGCAATACTTTTATTCATATGTATTTTCCAAATACACATACTAAAATTGCACCAAAACATGATAAATGTGCAAATACATGCCTAAAATCACTGATAATGTTACTACTGCTTTCCGATATAATTTTGATGCACCCACCAACAAAGCAGAAGAGGAAGATGATGAAGATCTTGAAATCTCTGAAGAATTGGCAAGGGAGATAAAGCGGAAAGCTGACAATGTGCAACCATACCAAAAATCAATTGGGACCATTTTCCTTGGCACAGAGGAATACCCAAAAAAGATCAAGCTAGGGGAAACATTAGAGGAAAGCATCAAAGAAAGACTAATCAAGTTGTTACATGAGTATGTAGATTTATTTTCCTGGTCTTACAAAGACATGTCAGGATTGGATATAAACATTGTGGTCCATAGACTAACTTTTAAGGAAGGTTGTTCTCCAGTTAGACAGAAGCTCAAAAAAAACTGTCCAGACATGTCAAGCAAGATTCGAGAAGATTTCCTTAAAAAATTCGACGCAGGGTTCTTGGAAGTGGTAGATTATCCACCTTAGATAGCTAACATTGTATCAGTACCCAAGAAGGATAAAAAATTACGCATGTGTGTAGATTATCGGGATCTAAACAAAGCAAGTTTCAAAGACGATTTCCCATTACCTCAAATAGATGTTTTGGTGGATAATATAGCTCGAGATTTGGTATTATCATTCATGGATGGTTTCTCAGGCTATAATCAAATCAAAATGGCACCCGAAGACATGGAAAAGACTACGTTCATCACTCCGTGGGGAACTTTTTATTACAAAGTAATGTCGTTCGACCTGAAGAATGCAAGGGAAACTTATCAACGAGCTATGGTCACACTATTCCATGATATGATTCATAAAGAGGTGGAAATGTACATAGATGATATGATTTCCAAATCTCATATAAAGGATGATCACATCATACATTTACAAAAGCTATTCGAGAGTTTTCGAAAGTTCAAAGTGAGATTGAACCCAAACAAGTGTACATTGGGTGTCAGGTCAGGAAATCTGTTGGGTTTCATTGTAAGTGAGCATGGTATTGAGGTAGACCCCGACGAGGTTAAAGCCATACAAGAAATGCCTGACCTGAGGATAGATAAAGAGGTTTGTGGTTTCTTAGGACGATTGAGTTTCATTTCAAGGTTCATATCACACCTAACTGCTGCGTGCGAGCCTATATTCAAATTACTGTGAAAAGATCAGACGGTGGTATGGAATAATGAGTTTCAGATAACTTTTGAGACAATAAAGCAATATTTACAAGAGCCACCAATCTTGATGCCATCAGTTCCCGAAAAACCACTCATCATGTATCTAATAATGCTTGAAGGTTCAATGGGATGTGTGTTGGGACAACATGACAAATCGGGTAAAAAAGAGCATGTAATCTACTACCTCAGTAAGAAATTTACCGACTGAAAAACCAGATATTCGCTTCTTGAGAAAACTTGTTGTGCATTGGCCTGGGCTACTAAAAGACTGAGGTAGTACATGTTAACTCACACCACGTGGTTAATATCAAGAATGGATCCTTTAGAATATATGTTCGAAAAACCAGCTCTTACAAGAAGGATTTCCCAAATGGAAATGTTACTATTAGAGTACGATATTCAATATATGTTACTCAAAAGGCCATCAAGGGTAGTGTACTAACTGACCATCTAGCTCATCGGCCATTACCAGAATATGAACAATGAAGTTTTACTTCCCATATGAATATGTCATGGTTATAGGTGATTACAAAATACCAGGGCCTGACGAAGGACCTAAAGCAGGGGCACGTTGGACACTCTTGTTTGACGGGGCTTCAAATGCACTGGGGAAGTTTTGACTTCTCCGAAGAATTTCTACAAGCCTTATACTGCAAGGTTATGTTTTGACTGCACCAACAATATCGCTGAATGCGAAGCTTGTATCTTGGGTTTAAAATCTGTTATCGATCTAAGAATTAAACATCTCAAAGTGTTGGGAGACTCATCACTAGTCATATACCAAGTATACAGTGAATAGGACACCAAACATCCATGATTGATTCCATATCGGGATCATGTTTTAAAGCTAGCAGTAGAATTCACCGAGATTACCCTCACTCATATCCCGCGAGAATAAAATCAGATGGCAGACGCCTTGGCAACTTTATCAACCATGATCAAAGTAACTTGTCCAAATCATGAACCGCGTATTACAATCAGACATTTTGAAGAACCTGCATATTGCCTTGCTATTTAAGTAGGACCATATAACAAGCCTTGGTTCTATGACATCAAGAGGTACCTTGATAAACAAGAATATCCAAAAATGCCTCTGTCATTGACAAGCGAACTCTGCGAAGCTAGTCTCAAAATTCTTTCTAAGTGGTGACATATTGAACAAAAGAAGCTACGACATGGTGTTACTCAGGTGTATGGAGAAATAGGAAGCAGATACACATATGAGAGAAATCCATGAAGGTACTTTCAGAATGCATACAAGTGGACATGCCATTGCTAGAAAATTCCTGCGAACAGGTTATTATTGGTTGACAATAGAGGCTGACTACTAGCATTATACAAAGACATGTCACAAATTCCAAATCTATGTCGATTAAATGCATGGGCCACCAACTCCTCTGAATATCATGAACACTCCTTGGCCATTTTCGATTTGGGGAATTGATATAATAGGCTTGATTGAACCGAAAGCATTTAACAAACACCGGTTCATACTAGTCACCATTGATTACTTCACCAAATGGGTGGAAGTAGTCTCTTACGCAAATGTAACAATTCAAGTGGTTACTCGATTCATCAAGCAGAATCTCATACACAGATATGGGCTTCCAAGCAGAATCATTATGGACAACGGGTCCAATTTGAAAAACAAAATGATGAAAGAATTATGCGATAATTTTCAGATCGAGCATCATAATTCCTCACCATATCAACCAAAGATGAATGGGGCCGTTAAAGATTCCAATAAAAACATCAAGATAATCATTCAAAAGATGGTGAAAACATACCATTATTGGCATGAAATTCTTCCCTTCGCTTTACATGGCTATCGTACTTCTGTGCGTACATCAACAGGTGCAACCCCTTTCTCTCTAGTAAATGGCATGGAGGTAGTGCTCCAAGTTGATTTATAGATTCCGTCACTTTGAGTTTTAATTGAAACAAAACTTGAAGAAGCAGAGTGGGTTCAGACGCGACATGATCAACTTAACCTCATTGAAGAAAAATGACTGACAACTTTATGCCACAGTTAGTTGTACCAAAAACGGATGAACAAAGCATTCAACAATAAGGTTTATCCTTGAGTATTCAAAGAAGTGGATTTGGTGCTCAAGAAGATTCTACTACCTCGTCTTGATTCATGCAGTAAATGGACGCCCAACTACGAAGGTCCATATATGGTGAAAACAGAATTCTCTGGTGGTGGTCTTATTCTCAAAATAATGGATAGGGAAGACCTACCACATCCGGATAATTCAGACGCTGTCAAAAAATACCATGTATAAAAGCTCGCTAAGTTCGAACCCTAAACGGGCGACTTAGGCAAAAAGGAGCATCTTGGTGGATTGAAAACCCTAAAGGGAGATCCAGGAAAACATTAGGGACATACACATAAACAAAATTCTCCCAGTGGATTGAAAATCCGAAGGGGCGATCCAGGAAAAAAATTAGGAATCTTGCTCATAAATAAAGAACAAAAATACTACGATCTAAGAACCACGACTACAACTACAAAGGAGAGGGATTTATCTAAATTATATGAATCATAAGAAAAGGATATTGGAGCTATCAAGAGGAAATTGGGGAAAGAGCAGTAGCAATTATCATTTACATTTCCATTTTCAGTTTTAAAACTTTTTGTAATTACATCTTTTAAGGAATTGCATCTTGTACTCTCTCCTATTCAAAAGAATATTTATCAATAAAACATTTACTTTTTCAATCTTTCAATTATTTTTTTTCCTTTTCAGACTTGTTTTCAAAATACTACGATTATTTTTTGTGAATACTGTATTGAAATTATTTTTGGGATTTGATAAATAAAATCATTTGATATAACATCAAAAATCATTTTGGATAGAAAAAAAATCAAAAGAAAATCCAAATCTACGTCCACGCCTAAGTCTATGTTCACACGTGCGTCCACAACTATGTCCACGCCTATGCCTGCGCCTATGATGCAAATATCAAGATCTTGATGACACCTTTAATCTTGTTCAAATAAATTCAAAGATACCACAACAATGTAACATTGAGAAGTTGGTAACACAAAACCAATGGTTTAAAAAGAGAGAAAATCAAAACACATTTTTCATTAAATTTTGGGGGGAATATACACACATTTGGTGCATATTTTAACATTTGGGGCATACATAAAATACTTGATGCATATACATTCTTAGTTCCATATCAATCTAGGACATTGTGCATATAAATCATACATGGAATTTTTCAAACACTCTTTGGGTAAAATCAATATCTTGGGGCCCTTTGTCAGATTATCAAAACAAGCAATTACCTTGGTTGAGAACAGACACAACTGGTAAAACTCTGATCCTACCTTTGATCTACTTATCCAAGATTCAATCATCAAAATACTTTTCAATCGTCTACCCCCTAAGTTGTGGTAGGTGTGTGAATTGTCGGGTTCATGTTATTCATTCCCTAGGTTGTAATGAATACGTGAATCTATCTTCGTGTTGTTTATCCACTAGGTTGTGGTAAGCGCACAAATTCTTCAAATATCTATCCCCTAGGTTGTGACAGGTATGCGAATTTTCAGGGTTATATTATTCATTCCCTAGATCGTGATGAATAACGTAAGCATATCCCTGTTGTCTTTTATCCCCTAGGTCGTGATAAATGCACATGTTAATCCTCGTACTGCTTACTCTCTAGGTTGTAGTAAACATAACGAAATTTGCATAATTCATTACATCAGTCTACATGCGGCAATGTGTTATCAAAACTCCATTTTATTCATCCCCTAGATTGTGATGAATAGACAAAATCTACATTATAAACTTACTATATTAGTCTCAAAGCATCAGTAAGTCAACTTCTCAAACTCGTATTATTTACCTCCTAGGTTATGATAAATATACGAAAATCTTCGATCTCTTTCAGGTATTGATGAGTTATCTGTGTCGTCGTATCTAAGTCAAATCAAAACTTTTTGTTCAAACTCTCATAAGATGATACATCATCTATGCCTATTTTTCCACACTCTTGGGAACACTGTACAGTGTATCCTTATGGTTGTTCGGACAAATTTTGGGGGTCTTCCATTATTTAATAAACCTCCAATTCAAATGTGCAAGACCTACGTAGTCTCACACTATTCGATCAAAGAGTAATTAAATAGGGGCAGCTGTCATACCCCAAAATTTCTCTATTAATTTTTTACTAAATTATTCTTTACTATAAACTAATGTTACCATTGTTTTATATAGATTATTATTCATCATGGGGTTTTAAATGAATAGAGGGGGTGTATTATTTCAACCTGGGTCATCAAAATCTGATGGCCTAATTGATTTGCACTTACAATCAAAAAGGGGTTATGTTATTATAATATAGGTTGTGGTATTCTGGGCCATCAAAATCTAATGGCCAATTAAAGACTATTTTGTAAGCTTTAAGGAGGGCGCGTGTGTCTTTTTTTAAGAAACCTATGGCTATAACTTTTTTTATTGGGGCAGTCCATTAAAAGATTTTTGAAAAGCCCAATAGTTTGACAATTTTGTCCCTTTTATCAAACAGGCTGCTTTGTTTTACAAATCATTTTAAAAAAATAGTGTGTGTGTATATATATATATATATATATATATATATATATATATATATATATATATATATATATATATATATATATATATATATATATATATATATATATATATATATCCATTACTATTATTTTAAATCTAATTAATCATGATTATTTTTGTTTATTTTATTTAAACACGTTGACTGAGGTCAACAAAATCCATTTAAGGGTTTTTGAAACCCTAGTTTCAAGCGGCACCATGTAGTGTCCAAACCCAGTAAACCAGGCCCAATGAACAAGTACTATATAAATTCAACAAGATAAAACACATTTGAAATTAAAATGAATCAAAATCGCATCGAATCAGCTTAGACTAAATCAAATATAACCTAATCATATCAAATTCTTTCCATTACAGTACAGATTATCCAATTATTACACAAATACAGAACTAAATCAAATCTCATAAATCAAAACTTTTACAAACAAATCTAAAATCTTCATAATTCCTAATTCAATTACAAAAATAACGACAATTACAAATAATTTCCTAAATTGAATCTAAAACCTAACTATAAATAAACCTAAGAAACTCTAAAGAAAGGGGAGGAAAATAGACAAAAGAAGAAGAGAAAGAGGCTTGCGGTATTGAGTCCCCAACTGAAGCCATCTTCATCCAAGATCTGGGTTTCAAAATCTGAAACCCTAGATCTGAGAGGTTCACCAATGTCGCGCCTTCATTACTATCGTTACCCAGCGTACCTACAAGACAGAGAGAGGAGAAGGATATTAGAAGGAGATTAGAAGGAGAAGCGAAAAACCAGAAAGGAAAATTATACAACCAGAATCACTGCGGAGATGTAAGCCTAAAACTTAGCTTTTCGGGTTAATTATATGACGATTTAATGTTAAAATGTATGATTGAGGTTTAATTTGGGGTTTCTAGGGTTAGGTTAGGGTTAGGGTTCTACATACTAGGGTTAGTGTTCTTAAAACTAAGTTTGGGGTTCATTGTTATTGTGTGTTCTGGGTTTTGGATTGATTAGGATTCGTCAGGAACCCTTAGGGTTCTTAGGGTTCATAGGCCTAGATGAAGATCCACGGTTTTGGTCTATGAATGTTTGAAGTTTTTGGTTGAATGTCAACTGGAAGGCTGGGTAGAAAGGGAGGTTGGTGGTGGCATACAGTGGTGGTCGCCGACTACGCAATTTCCGGGGTGGTGGAATTCTAAAGAGAAGGCAGAGCCTCTCTCTCTAGAAATTACAAAAGGGTTTGGTTGTTGTTGTAGAGAGAGGAAGAGAAAGGGAAAATGGGCTCTCATCTCAGTAATTTGCTTTTATAAACACCCACTAATTTTGTGCTTGTGTATCCATAAACCTTACTGTGCGCTTCCCATCATAATCCTTAAATTAACATCATACGATCCAAAAGCGCGCGTCCATCATAAGCCCATGACCTCTCTCGCACCTTGTCCATTGGATCTGGAAGCTGTTTTGGGCCTAGCCCATCGCTAATCTCACCCCCTATTGCCTTAGTTTGCTATAACATTTTGAAATCACACCCCCTTATTAATTTATAAGCCTAGTTCAATATTTGAACTTGGGCCCTTTGTTGAACAGACCCACATTTTTACTACGTAGTACAAACCAATACCCCCTTCTGCGTTTAGGTCTGAATTTAATATCTGAATTCAGGGCTCTGCTTTTCACACCCCCCGTAATTTACTTAGCCTAAACAAAATACACCCCCTGCATTTTATTAATTATTTTATTTTATTTTTATACTTTATAATTAATATTTTTATATTTAAAATATTTATAAATCCTAAAATAGTTACTATTATTATTAAGAATCAAATATTTATTTTTCTAATCCATCAAAGTATTTTTTATTGCATTAAAAATCATTTTTGTCATGCATTAAAAAGATTTTTTATATATTAATATATTTAAAATATAACTAACCAACATCAAATCTATTTTTCTTACTAACTTAATAAATTTAAAACAATTTTCAAAAAAGGTTATGAGGATGCTTAAAATTGACTACGAACTTTATCTAACAACTCTGCTATTCACACATCCCGATTCAGTACAAGGGAAATTCAAAACATCATCGTAATCCATAAAAAACACCAACCAACTGCAAACTACGAATTGGGACTCTGATTCCTCATAAGAGGATATGTAGGCATACGACTAAAATCGTGGCGAGTTCCCCTAATTAAAAAATCAAAACCCTTTCCTACCCTTTTAACATAAACCCTAGAACTTCCTTGAAAACAAGATAGATGAGGGGTGTCTAACACATTCCCATTGTCTAAAGTGAATCAAGAACTTATAATCTTTGTATCAATTTAGGTTTATTCCATTATTTACCCGTCGATAGGACAAAAAGTATTGTTGGCGACTCTTTGTTTTTGTCGGTTACAACAGCAGGCGAAACTGCTGCAGAATCAACCCTAGGGTTTAGAAGCGTTCCTCTTAGGTTTAGGGTTTTGTTTGGGTTTTTGGTGTTTTCAAGATTTCGGAAAAATAGCAAGTGTACAATTTGGCATCTTAAGGGATGCATGCAATTATCGAGTTCTATTCACGTTCAATTAAACAAAAACTTAATTGGGGTTTTGGTTTAGGAATGGTCACTTAGCAGAAATAAAAAATAAGCAGAATGTAAATTAAAGCTTTTTCATAGATATGAGGAGCATGCTAGGGTATGGTGTATAATTTTCCCTGTAACAACCTTGAATCCTGATCTCTTAACCAAGTTCATATCCTTCAATTACCAGCCCTTTAAATTATCTTCCCCTAAGTCCTTAGTGGGAAAACCTTTAACCATCCATCCTAAGTCCTAAGCCCTTAGAGATATATGATGGAGTCAAGCATTTATTTTATCAAGGTTTAAATCCGGTAACTATAGGGTATCCCTAGTCCTAGGTGATATCTATTATAGTCTAATTATATAAAAACCTTAACAACTGCAGTCCAGCTGATTGTTAACCGTAAATCAATCCTAATTTGTCTGACTAGGAAGGCATAAAAACATTGTACAATTAAATCAAATGAGAAAACAACTTTATTAAAGAACTCAGGAATTCATAATCATTACAGATTCAAATCAAGGACACCCCCTAGCGTTGGGGGGTTTAGCTACTCATATTGTTCAAAATAATCACAAGACAAAATATACGCATTACAAGGATTGGGATGAACTTTAATCTTTAATTTCTTCTACGTATGTAAATCTCCTGCTCTCCGAAAACCTTGACTTCTCCAATCTTCAGTCGTGTAACCTATTTTTCGCTGCCAAAAAGTCCCTTTATTTCATGTGAAAACTCATTTAAATAGTCATTATTCATCCAGGTCGGTTGGAAGTACCAAAAACGCCCTCACAGCTTAACATATGGAAAAATTATGAAAAAAATCAAGAAATCAGTGTCACAGACCAACATGGCCCATGTCAAGTAACACAGTCACCCGTGTTGGCCCCCAAACTCCCAAATCTTCTTTTAAGGTCCCGGGGATTGCAACACGGCCCGTGACAGGAAACACGGTCGCCCTTGCAACCCTGACTTCCATCTTTTTTCATTCTCCAATCCTGACACAGCCCGCATCAGGCGCCACGACCTGTATTAGGCGGCACGGGTGGTCGTGTCAGGCCTCCTGTAGGTGGATTTTTTACTTTCTCTAAAACTCTGAGTTATTGCTTTTTCTCGCTCTGAATTGTCCTGTTTTATTATTCTAACCCTGAAAACACTAAAACATACAGCCAAAGCATAAAATGTGGTAAAATGAAATAAAACACTCGGCAATAAAATAAAATATAACTAAAATAACTACTAAATATCTGTGTAAAAACCACTGATAAAACTTCCCCAAACTTGGCCTGTTGTTTGACCTCAAGCGACCATTATAATAACTCATTAAAATCACATCAGACTGGTACTCATATGGGAGACATCTGTTTTAATTGATCAAAATGCAGTTCGTCTGATATTCACATAACGCAAAGAGTTTGTGTAAGAACCTTTAAATCTCAAGCTTCTTCTTCAGATACCTCTCTAACTACGCTTTATACTTAAGTCTTTTTCTGATTTTCCTCCTTTTTCATTTGGACGGTCAAATTAAGGCAATGAGAATTTTTTATGATCATCATACGCACTAGACTGATCAAGAAAGTTTTTTCTCAGGCACCAAATAAGAGCTTTTTCTCCTTTTTAATTTCAGGTGATATTTTCAAAACTTTTCAGTTTATATATTGTCCTTTATGGACGATGTTTGGGGATCAACCCTCTTTGGGCTGAATACCCTGGTGAGGGCTACCCATTTTAGCGATCCAATTTCCTTTTACCTCTTTTTCATCATTTGGTGCCAGCATTGTTTATTTCTCAACCAGACATACATGCATGTGAATCTATATTATACCATACTGTCAAGATAAACTACTCAAGGAATACTTCTCAGGGTTCAAGTACTAAGGTACAAATCTACACGTTAGACTCTTATACTTGTCAAGTTATTCCAAACTTCCTACCCTCGAACAACCATCCGTTTGTCTCTATATACTACTCTCGAACTCTATGAGAACCAAGTTCTTGATTAAAACAAAACTTTTCGACCAAATTTAGAGGATTCAACTCGTGGATTTACACAGTAATTCAGATAGAGCTAACAAATAATTTGAAAATAAGAAAAGAAATAAAACCCCTCCAAACTTGAACTAAACATTGACCCTAATGTTTCATAACAAGCTCGAGGAAGGTGACTCACAGAGAGAAATGCAACACAGTTGTTACCTCCTAGCTCTCACCAGTAAGGCTCCCATTTTATTACCTGCAAACAAAACAAAAAGAAAAACTAAGTTATTAAATACGTGGCTTGCCTCCCACAAAGTGCTTCGTTTAACGTTGCATGGCGCGACATATCTTCCCCTTATGGGGGATGCTTCCTCTTTCACACCTTGTTGCTTGTCCTTTCCGCAATGCAAAACTCATCTAGATCAAAAGCATTGACCACTTTGTACTTCCAGTCCCTTCCAACTTCTGTCTTCTCACATTTGAGTTTCCTTTCATTTCTCTTCTTCACTTCAGGACTGAACTTAGAAGTTTTTTTATGCCACTTGAGAGCTTATGTTGGAGACTTTTTATAGGGGTGATTTTAAAATTCTGTTGTCTCCTGCAAATTTGATCATACCAGCTGAAGCTTAATTCTTTTCACTTACACCCTAATTTTTGATCTCCAACACCTTTAAAGTTATCTCCCCATAAAAAGATTTTTGTGCCATATTACATGTCTCGATATCAAAATTGCATCAACTAGTCAGCATAAATGCTCGACCAAGAATGATAGAAGTCTCTTCATCTTGAGAAATGTCCATGATCTGAAAATCAACCTGGGAAAACAAAATTGTCAATTTCTACTAATACATCTTCAGTCATCCCATATGACTGCTTGGTAGTGTGATCCACAAATTTAAGTTTTGTTCCACTCCCACTTATCTTCTCAAAATGAGCTTCTTGAAAATCGATAATCGCATTAAACTCACACTAGAGTTAGAATCAACTAGAACTCTCTTGAGAGTTATGTTTTTTATGGTGCATGGTATTACAACTGACCTCGGATCCTTCTGCTTGACAAGTATTTTCCTCTCGGGCGCAATTGCACACAATTTCTCATCACAGGGCATATGTCCCTCTTCTGTTGATCTCTTCTTTGATAATACCTTCTTCATGAATTTCGAATACAAAGGAATTTTCTCGAGTGCTTCAAATAATGGTATGTTTATCTCTAGCTTTTCTAACAATTGGATAAATTTATCAAACCCTTTCTCTTTTGTGTCCTTCTTTTCCACTCGAGATGGATACGGTAACTTGATCACTGATTTAGTCTTCTTTTCGAGTGGCTTCGCAGATGATACCATTTCCTCATGTTTTTTCTTGTTCTCTCACACTTCCAGCTCTACTTATATGATACTATCATCAAATTTTAACCTATCTTTCTATTCTTCAGCAGCTTTCTCCTTCCTTGTTGTGACAGCATTAACATTCTCATGATTTTTCTGATTCTCTTGTGCTCGAAGCGCTACCTGTTGTGTGATCTGTCCCATTTGAACTTCCAAATTTTTAATTGCAGTTGTGGTATTCCTGTAATTACTCCTTATCTCTTCTTGAAATTTAGAGGTGTGGGAAGCCATCTTTTCAATAGCTACCTCCCACTCTTCCTTTTGAGGAGCTTATTGCTGCTGATCTTTCCAGGAGAAGTTAGGATGATTATTCCACGTAGGATTATAGGTGTTAGAATACGGGTTATTTTTCCTCAATAATTTTATCCCCTCAATTTGTTGTGGAGTTGCAAGACATTTCACAGTAAGGTGTGGTCCACTACGAATTTCACAAACAACCTTTTGTACCTGCTGAACTTGAGCTACTTGTGAGTACCCATGTTCATTGCTTTCATCTTTTTCTCCACTTCTGCAGCAATAGCCTCTTCAACTTTTATTTTCTTAATCACTTCCAACTTCAAATTAATCACTCCCTCTACTTTGCTTACAAATATGTCATATAGCTCTAGATGCTCATTTACAACAATAGCTTCAATAATCTTCTTCATAGTAGTGGCTTTTGTAAAGTTGGATGAGCCACCGACAGCTGTATCAATAAGCTACTTTGTCTTCATTATGAGGCCACTTACAAACATTTGCATTTGCTCAGTTTGACCGATGTTGTAAGTGGGATAGGCTACTAATAACCTCTTGAACCTCTTATAAGCATCACCTAGCGACTCTCATTTCTTCTACTTAAAATTCACAATATCATATCTTTTGTGAATATAAAGAGAAACTGGAAAGTACTCATTAAGGAAAGTCTTCTTCATCTGTTCGTAAGTGGTGATACTTCCAACGGGCAATGAGTAAAACCACTCTTCAGCATCTTCAGACAGCGTGAACAGGAAATTCCTTAATTTATTGGCTTCTTCAGAGTTCCCCTCAATCTTCAAAGTAGTGCTCATGGTGAGGAATCTCTGAAAATTCTTAGTGACATCTTCATTGATCTTTTCGGTGAAAGATCTGTTCTCGAGATGGCAGATGGTTGAAGGATGTAATTTAAAATTTGCAACATTGACAGGTTGATTCACAATAGTCAACCGACCTGCTTGAGAATTTACTCCTCTGTAATCTAAAGAAGTCTCTCAGGTGGTGGTGGGTCTTCAGTCATTGGTTTTTCCTTTTCAGACTCTAAACTTGAATGATTTGATGAACCTTCTGATTCTTGTCTAACTAACCGAGCTTGTTTGTGCCTTGCGTGAAAAGTTCTTTTGATTTCTGTGTCAAAAGTAAATTCAGCTGAGGGCTTTCCTAGCATGCAAAGGTTAGGGAAAATCAGTAATAACAAAAATATAAAAACTACATAATAGAAATTTTAGTTGCAGAGCAACTAAGTTTTAATTGAACTCAAATTACACTCAATAACTAGGCAGTCCCCAACAATGGTGCGAAAAACATGATGGGAAAAATAACAAGTGTACTATTTGGCCTCTTGTAATAGCAGGGAAATTCCCCGAATGTCGATCTCAAGAGATGCATGCAATTATAGAGTTATATTCATGTTTAATTAAACAAAAACTTAATTGGGGTTTTGGTTAAGGAATTATCACTTAGCAGAAATAAAAAAATAAGCATAATGTAAATTAGGACTTTTTCACAGATATGAGGAGAATGCTAGGGTATGGTGTATAATTTTCCCTATAACAACCTTGAATCTTGATCTCTTCAACAAATTCATATCCTTCAATTACCATCCCTTTTGAGATAGTTGATGGAGTCAAGCCTTTATTTTATTAAGGGTTAAATCCGGTAAATATAAGGTATCCCTAGTCCTAGGTGATATCTAGCTGGTTGTTAACCGTAAATCAATCCTAATTTGTCCGATCAGGAAGGCATAAAAACATTGTACAATTAAATCGAATAAGAAAACAACTTTATTAAAGAACTCAGGAATTCATAATCATTACAGATTCAAATCAGGGACACCCCCTAGCATTTGGGGGTTTAGCTACTCATATCATTCAAAATAATCACAAGAAAAATATAGACATTACAAGGATTTGGATGAAATTTGATCTTCAATTGCTTGCGTGCATGAAAATCTACCACTCTCCGAAAACCTTGACTTCTCCAATCTTCTTTCATGTAAACTATTCTTTGCTGCCAAAAAGTCCCCTTATTCCTTTTGAAAACTCATTTAAATAGTCACCATTCATCCAGGTCGGTTGGAAGTACCCAAAATTCCCTCATAGCTTAAGATATGGAAAAAGTTTGAAAAAAATCAGAAATCAGCATCACAGATCGACATGACCCGTGTCGGGAAACACGGTCGCTCGTGTTGGACCCCAAACTCCAAGATCTTCTTTTAAGGTCCCAGGGATTGCAACACGGCCTGTGTCAGGAAACACGGTTGCCCGTGTTGTACCCCTGACTTCCATATTTCTTCATTTTCCCATTCTGACACGGCCTGTGTAAGCCAACACAGGTGGTCGTGTTAGGCCTCATATAGGTGGATTTTTTACTTTCTCTGAAACTCTGAGTTTTTGCACTTTTTCGCCCTGAATTGTCCTGTTTTATTCCTGACTCTGAAAACACTAAAACCCATAAACAAAACATAACATGAGGTAAATGAAATAAAAAACTCGACAATAAAAGAAAAGATAACTAAAATGACGATACATGTCTGTGTAAAAACTACTGATCAAAGAACCTAAAAGTTTTACCAAATGAGCAGGAAATGCAACCAACTTGCATGAAACCAATGTTTCTGAGTGAATGCTTCCAAGGCTTGTTAGATAATTCTATTCAAGTCTCCTAATTGAAGGTCTTACCCTCACAACTCATGTAAAAGGGGTCAAAATCAACATCAAAAAAAGATATTTTAGAAATATCACTACTACAAAAAGCTCATGTCACGTCGAATGCGAAATGCGTTTTACCTCGGCATCTGAAGCGGGGTAAATAAGGGCATCATGAAAAGTAAAGACTTGTCACCTCGATGTTTAAAACACCGAGGGGTATTTTAACAGCACGTGTGTTCGATCCACACCGTCTGCATTTTTACTATTTATAATTGTAGCACCTCAAGTATCTCTGATTATCAATAAAACCGAGGGGTAAACTATTAGTACTTTTTAATTTAAATTGGTTACATTGTTTACACAGATAATTAATAAAGTAACTTGTTTACAAAATAGAATGTTTGTCTAGAATATTAAACTGGTTACATTGTTTACACAAAATATAAAAATAAAAATCAATTTGTCCATGAAGAACATATGTTGGATCTTCACATCTTTGATATCCATGGGAAGATCAATTGCTGGAAACAATATGTTTTTAATTGCTTTTCCTTGCATTTATTTTTGATATAAACAAAAAAAGGGTTAGATAAATAACTAATTTTATGTTCAAATAAACATTTAAGAACACAACCCTTATACCCAAATAATTTTCTGCTCTTGCAATCCATCTTACAGAACTCTTCATGACCATGACTCTTACAAATCATAAAATAGAGGATAGTTTAAAGCGCTTCATGATGTTGTATTATGAATTTTTGATATCCAGGTTCCTTTTAAATTGGAATTTATTTAGGTATCATATGGATCACTAATGGAAGTGTCTTGAGCGTTGATAGTGATGAAAATGGACGGTAATGATTTCATTAAGGACGGTTACAAATATCCTCCAAATTAACGCTAAAATATCCCTTCGGTTTTTATAAAACCCGAGGTGAAAGAGTTTTATTATTATTAATTTTTAATTTACATAATTTACAAATAATTTTAAAACACAATATTTCAACAAATCTAGATTCTTTGAGATAAACAAATCTTTGCTATAAGGAATTGTTGGGAATAAATTGTTTACAACAGATCTTTGGTGGAATCCTCAGAGATCTATTCTTAAGCGTTTCTAGATCAAAAAATTTCATGGAAATGGATAGTGGTAAATATTCCCTCTATCTATCGCGGCTACGTATTAGTTAGAATTAGGGTAAAATCTATTTTACAAATTCAAGATTCCACCTCGGTTATTTTTAAAAACTGAGGTGACATATATATATATATATATATATATATATATATATATATATATATATATATATATATATATATATATATATATATATATATATATATATATATATATATATATATATATATATATATATATATATATATATATATATATATATATATATATATATATATATATATATTGACAATTACATTGTTTACATACAATATTAAAATAAAAGGTTTACAACAAATAATTTCTCTTTTGAATAAATATCTTCGCTGATATCCATCATCCATAGGTTGAGCTCCCTTCTTTGTGTAAGTTCAAGCAAGAATATTAAAATACATTATTACAACAAATGCAATTTCATCATAGTCGTTGTTATTTTTGGAGAACAACAAATCTTTGTTGTAATCCAGATTTAGTTGCACACCCTTGTGTGCATGCTTTTCAAGCTCAATGGTTTGAGTGCATCCATCTTTAAATAAGTTATTTATTCGAAACATTGAAAAATATTTTTTCTGCACCTCCAATCCATCATAGAAAGCTTATTCTAAAAATACAACAACAACATCAACACCATTATGTGAGATAGATTGCAAAGGAAGAAAAATAGTTTTGTTCTAGATAGAAGAATATTGAATATTTTTTCTGTCTTGCAATCCATCTCAAAGAATGATGCATGCAAGTTTGGGGTGGCTTCATATAAGTAAGGATTAGGGTAAAATTTAATGATATCTTTTATAGTAAAATCTGATTATTTTATCCCTCGGTTATATCGAAAATCAAAGGGTTAGATCATTTAGTTTACAGTTATAAACAAATAAAACATAAACTGTAATAGTTGGATTTTGAAGCGTGTCCTGACTTGCCTTTCCCATCGGTTATCTTAAAACCCTGGGGAAATTTTGGATTTTTATTTTTATAAATAATAAAAGATGGTGTGCCTTGTAATTTTACCTCGATTTTTCTTTGGAAGAGGTGAAAGCTTCATCATGAAAAGTGTTATTTGTTGTAGTGTATGTTTAAGCTACCCAATTTTGGTATATCCATTGCCTATGAAGGACTCTCAAAGTTCAAAAGGTTCAGTGTAAATATTGTTGTCGTAGGGTTAGTGGAAGATCAAATGGGAGAAAACAAGTTTCCTAAAAAAAAAATACTTGAAGGTGATGTGTCGAGTTGTGCACTATGTGCTTACTTGAACTCTTCTTCCTAGACAAGGATGCCTTGAAGTTCTTTAAACATAAGATGTAGTCCCCTTGTTTTTGTTAACCTAGCATCATCTAACAAATTGGATAGAAGGAATGTTCATCCACATGAGCTACTACAAACAGAATCACTCATCTGGATTATCATATATGAGCGTGATCACAAAGATTCTAGCTAAAGTAGGAGTCTATCTTGCAGAAGAAAACAATGAATTTTTCCACCACCAAAACAACTCAACATGCCTTAGCAAGATGAAGGTTTGTATTGTTCGAGAAGAGTTAAATAATTATTTCAAGGAGGAAGATGAAGTTGCCACCACGGAGCCTGTGGTTAATGGAGGAGTTATATATGTCATCCTCATGATCTAACAAGAAATTTATTTTGCCATGAAAAAGATATCCAAGGATGTTGATTCCCTCACAAAGAATTCTAAGGGAAAATCCATAATTAGGAATGGAAATAGTGACAACGAGTAGTCTTACTTATGTGTTTGAGTTTTTAGCTATTAAGTTTGCTTTGAAATTTTTGCATTTTCCCTGTTTTTCATACTTTGAATTATCTTTAAATAATGCAATTTCCTTCATTATTTAGTAAAACATGGTTGATCTGTGTGAATTATATGCTCTATAGCATATTTTTCCCACATTTTTATTATACCAAAGAAAAGTATACTCTTTGGGGGAGTAGAGTATACTCTCTACTCATGTGAGAGTGAGTTATGGATACTCCAAAACTTATCTATTTGTTATATTTTTTACCATCTTCCTAAGAGATGTGTTACCATCAACAAAAGGGACAAGCATGTGGATTTGTGTTCTTGAAAGTATAATTAATATTATCCAATATGGAGAAGCTTATTGATAGCTGATGACAATTCTATCAAGTGTACTAGTCTCTTCGAAGTAATAAATTAAATTTGTCTCCACTAGGATTGCAAATTTTCAACAAGGTAATGATAATGTGGTTTAAAGTAAATAAAAATGGGGGTTTAAGGTTGATTCGGGTCGAGAATAAAATGAGAAAATAATTGAAATAAAATTCAATAATTAAAGGTGATTGGATCTTTCTTTCAACTCCCCTACTTATATATGTTGATGAATTATGCATTAACTAAATTTCTAATATGTTAAAGTCCTACGGAGAATTAACAAGGCCACTGCACCCAATTCCCTTGTGTGCAAATCTCTAATATACACAATAACTCCATAATTCCTTAGGCCAATTTAGAGTTAAATTAGGTCTTCTACATTTGCTAGTTCAAAATCCACAACTTATAATTACCTATTCCTAGTTAGTTAATTAGTTGAATAATTTCCCTAGATCGGATCAATAAACTTACGGTCAATAATCATTACTCATCTAATATCGATACATGCACTCTTCAATACATAGAAAGAATTAAAATCAAGGGCAGTTAAATGATAACAATAACATAAAAGAATTCAATTAACATCAAACAACCATATGATCCAAAAAAGTACAAGAACGTTTGTCTCAAAAAGATCTAATTTAAGGAATCTAGCTACTCATAGTGCCTGAAACTATTACCTTGAGCTTAGATGAAGATTCCATAGAAAACATGGAAGATAGATGTCTTCAATGGTTTCCAAAATATTAAAAATCCTATTTTATAACTCCAAGTCATCACTTTCTCTATATATTCAAAACCCCTCAAAAATTTGCCAAAAGACCTATTTATAGCAATTACAGTGTGGCAAGTCTATGCAGTATCACGCTTGTATTGCATATTATCGTGCCCCCAATGCTTCCTCATTGCACCCATATTGAAGTCATCGTGCGCGCGTGAAATTTAGAGGCAAATGCTTCTATTTTCTTCCTTTTCTTCAATATTTTCACTATGTTCATATCTCTTCCTCTTGATTAGTTTTTGCTCACTTCTCCATACTTTGGCATGCCTTTTGCTCATTATTCCACCAAATTCATCCAAAATTACTCGTAAATATTACATAATGATCGAATGTCATCACAACCCCAAACTTACTATGTTGCTTAACCTCAATTAACATGTATTCATATTGAACATTTCATCAGAAATAAAATGCTTACCCTTACCAATGAACGTCACATTTCTTATTTTTGCTGATCAATTCAAGTAACTGAGAAAAGTTCTTCCAAACATACAAGTACTCAACCCATATCTCATCTCACATATATTCACACAATTTGACAAGGTAATCACACAATCAACATACAAAAGCATTTAACAATGAGTTTGTAAAGTTTCTAACTGAGTTAATTAAGGTCATAAGCAAGCACGCATTTTTGAGGTCTTTTCAAGGTTGTAATATGGCTTATGTCGGGGTAACATAGTATGGTTAAACTTTTGGAGTTAGGTACCTTTTATACCTATTGTTACATGATTCCTTCCGTATTACTATTTTCTTATTTGCTTGGTACTAGAGAGTTCCTTATGTTGGTCCTTTTTCTTTTTCTTTTTCACAAAGTTTTTTGAAGAAGACATTTTTTAACTTTTTGTTTTTATTTTTTATTTTTTTCTTTCTTTTTTACTGATTTCTCTATTACCCCAACCCAAACTTAAATATTGATAACTTCCAAGAGCAACTCCAAACTTATTATTTTGCATCAGGCAAGTAAAACAAATATTTCTACCTAACTATAAAGAGAGTGGAAAAATTCAATATTTCAAGTCAAATGGCTATATGACATGCTATGTCGCGAAAAATAATGGCTAAGGCTCAAATTCGTTAACAAGGGATATCATCATATTTCAAAAGGGTGGCTTAAAAAGGCTTAGAGTTTTCACAAATAACTGCCTCAGTAAGTATTTACTAGACAAATAGATTTAAACTAGAAACAATGCAAAATCTAGAAAATAACTAATGTATTGATACTCTCATAAGAAGAAAAAGAAAATAATGAAAATATTTGGCTCAAACCTTACTAGCTGAGGTATTTGGAGATTGAGTAGAAGTAGTTGGTTTCCCTTGTCTTCATCAAATTTCAATATGCAAGGGAGCTTCTATGATGATCACTTTTGTTTATTCTTTTCTGGTGACTTTTTCTTTTCTTTTTCATAATGGCATTGGTAAGGTAGAAAATCAAATTTAAAGCAAGATAACAAGTTCATTAACTAAAGCAAGATAAATACAAATGAGGAAGATCATTCTTGATAGATAGCTAGTACTCTTCCTTGGATCACATTACAAAAAGGGAAATAAACTAAAATAAACACTCAATATGAAATAAATATAAATAACATTGATATGTGGGTTTCCTCCCACGCAATGCTTGTAAGAAAAAGATTTGCTTCTGCATCTGACCTTTAGTTTTAATGGTAACAATACATTGTTTGTTAGAGAATAATTTTGTATCCTAATGGTTTTGTATAGTGTGTAGCTTTTTCTAACATGTTCTAACTTTGTAGAATGGCGTGTGACATCATTAGTTTCCAAAATCAACACACTCTGACGCTGAAGAGATACAAAGTATGTGTTATAAGACCTTGTCAAGTTCTAAAATGCTTCTAAACAACAATTCTGATGAACGTTAGTCTAGAGATTCTGGCTCTGACAAATATTACATGGTACAAGATAAGATCAAAAGGTTTTATGAGAGTAAATAGTACATGGTACAATATAAAATATTCCTTATACTACTCTAATTTTGTGGCGCAAGGATAGTACTACTGTTACATTGTTATCTACCACACACATTGACCGTTATGTAAGAATACAACTAGAATTTGGAATTCCCATTCTACCCTTCAACGGATCTTTCTTTGGCTATATAAGGAAGACTTGGAAGAATGAAGATACAACAACTTTTCACCATTATAAATAAACTCTGCGCAAAAATTCTCTGATTTATTATTCTTTTGTAAAGAGCTGTAAAACAAGGAGCTTTTGTTTATTAACTTGCTAGAAACACTTTTGTGTTTATCATTGTATTTAAAATTGTGTAAATATTCTTTCTTATAAGTATCTTGTAAACACACCTCTTTGTATTTCAACTTTGAGTTGATTGTTCCTTGAGAGACTAGGGTATAGTTAGAATTTCTCAAGAAGACATTGACGGTTAATCTTTGTGGATCGTAATAAATTTGATTATATTGGATTAAGTCCTTGTTGAGAAAGTAAAAATAACCTTGGCGGGTGGACTGGATTAACTTCGTTAACAATGAACCATGATAAAAATAATTAGATTCATTTATTTTAGTTCTTAATGCATATTTGTTTGTTTGGGATAAAAAAAGAGTCATAAACTTGAAACCCAATTCAAATACCCATATCTTGTGTTTCTTGTACCTTCAATTGGTATTAGAGCTTCGGTTCAGGTATTGATTCTTTATCAAACACTTAACTGTGTCAGACAAAGATCTATACTTTTTTTGAAACACAATGGCGGCAATCGTTCCATTAGTTTCACCCATTGCGAATGAAAGAGATAACTATAACACTAAAAATTCTAGTCTTTGAAGGAGAAAGGTTTGACTACTGGAAAGACAAAATATAAAGTTTCTTTCTTGGTCTCGATGTTGATCTATGGGATATGGTAGTCGATGGATACAAATATCCTATTGATAACAATGGTAACAAGATTGAAATAAGAGTGATGTTGGAACAACGGAAGAAAGACTACAAGAATCATCACAAAGCTAGAACCATTATGTTGAATGCTATTTCTTACACTGAGTATGAAAAGACAACAAATAGAGACACTACAAAGTATATATTTGATTCTTTGAAAATTACTCATGAAGGAAATTTCCAAGTTAAAGAGACCAAGGCGCTTGCCTTAATTGGGAAGTATGAAGCATTCAAGATGGAAGATGATGAAATTGTTGAGAACATGTTATCAAGGTTTCAAACTCTTGTTGTAGAACTGAAAGTTTTGAAAAAAGGGTATTTTACTATATATCACGTCGAGAAAATTATCAAAAGTCTTCCTAATAAATGTAGGCCTATAGTAACTGCACTGAACTAGCCAAGGATCTAAATAACACTTCTCTGGAAATACTGGTTAGTTATTTGAGAAGCCATGAGATAGAGCTTGAAGAAGTGAGCCCCAGAAAAGAGTAAAATAAGTGGCTCTAAAATATTTTGGAAAGTATGAAAATACTAAAGCTCTTCAAGTTTAAGAAGAAGACGAGTCGTCTCTTCGCTCCATAAGGGTTAATCAACTCTGGAAGAAAAGACAAGGAAAAGGAAGAGGATTCAGAAGTACATGTGATCGCTTCGAATCAACTTCTAGACAAAGGAAGTCATGTGCAAACAAATACATCACATGCTTTGAATGCATGATTATAGGTAATTACAAGAATGAGTGTCCCAAGCTAAGAAAAGACAAGCCAATGCGGAAAGTCTTCAAAGGGAAGAAGAAATGATTGATGGCTACATGGGATGACTCTGATTCTTCAAAATACGAATTTAATAAAAGAGAAAGAAAACATGGCATTGATGGAAAGAATCAAAGATTTTGATGAGAAGATCCATTCAGAGCTAGAATCAGAATTTGCTCCTAAAGAGGTATTTTCTAAACTCCCTCGTTCTAAATTATAATCTTGTTTGTGTGAGATTCTGGAAAAATATCTGGAGCTTCAGAATAAATACAAGGATTTGAAACAAGTACTTGTATCTGAATATGAGGCGTACAACAAGCATAAGAAATAATACTCCATTTTAATTGAAGAAAATTTTATTCTTAAGAACGAAACTCTGCCCTCAAAAGCAAGACTACTAAACTTGAGGAAGAAATTATTTCAACAACTTTTGTGTGTTCTGATGATGTCATAAAGAAGCATGACAAATCTTTCCAGAAATTCATTGCTAGAAGCCTAGATAGAAGCATAATGACTTAAATGATCTATGGTGTGAGCAAAAAATAAACTAGAGGAATTGGTTATGATTCAAATGAAGAATCTACTTCTGAAAAAGATTTAAAAAAAACAAATACTCTTAAATCTCAATTTGTACCTGTTGGTTTTGGGCCTAAAGAAAATCTTATTTCAAAACCTAAGGAAAAACCAAAGGCTACACCTCATCATTTTGATTATTCATATAAATATGTGTATCTTGCTCAGAAACCCAAAGTTGTTAAGAACTCTGGGAGCACTAACAAGAAAGGACCCAAAAGAATGTGGGTATCGAAGGATAAGATAATCTATGTTGCAGATATCCTTTGCAGCCAAGTTGAAACATCAGTCATGGCACCTAGACTCTAGGTGCTCATGACACATGACAGCAAGAAAGCATATGTTCCAAAGTTTGCAACTTAAGTGTGGTGTCTTTGTGGGTTTCGAAGGTGATAAAAAAGGGAAGATCATAGGCTCTGGAACAATAGGTAAGGTCAATCTCCCCTCTATTACTAATGTTTTACTTGTTGATAGGTTGATGCATAATGTATTGTCCACAAGTTAATTAAGTGACAATGGTTATGATATTATCTTTAATCAAAAGCCCTATAAAGCAGTTAGCCAGAAGGTGGCTCCATTTTGTTCAATGGAAAGAGGAAGAACAACATCTATAAGATTGGACTTTCTGATCTTAAAGATCAAAATGTAAAATGCCTCATGCCCGTTAATGAATAGCAATGGGTATGGTATAAGCGATTATTCCATGTTAGCATAAGAAATATTTCTCATCTAAACAAGCTTGATTTAGTCAGAGGGTTTCCTAAGCTAAAGTTTTCTTCAGATGCTCTTTGTGAAGCATGTCTAAAAGGCAATTTTGTGTCTACCTCTAGGCCATTGGAACTCTTACACATTGATCTTTTTGGATCAGTTAAAACTACTTCTATCAATGGTAAGAAATATGGGTTAGTAATTTTTTATGACTACAATAGATGGACATGGGTTAAGTTTATCAGACACAAGGATGATTTGCATTTTGTGTTTTCTACCTTCTGCTCACAAGTGCAAAACGAGATGGACTTTAAAATTGTTAAATTCAGAAGTGATCATGATGGTGAGTTTGAAAATAATCTTTTTGAAAAAAAAAATTTCTTCTGAAAATGGAATTTCCCATGATTTCTCCTTCCCTAGAACTCCACGGCAAAAAGGAGTTGTAGAGAGGAAGAATAGGACTTTGCAAGAAATGGCTAGAACCATGATCAATGAGACTAACATGGCAAATCACTTTTGAACTAGGGCAGTTAACATAATATGTTATATTCAGAACATGACTTCTATTAGACCTATAATGAATAAGACTCCATATGAACTGTGTAAGAACAAAAAAAACCAACATTTCATATTTTCATCCTTTTGGAAGGGATTGTTTTATTCTGAACACTAAGGAAAATCTTAACAAGTTTGATTCTCAAGCACAAAAGTGTCTAATGTTAGGATACTCTGAACGCTCAAAAATTTATATATTGTATAACACAAAAACACAGATTATTCAAGAATCAATTCATGTTATATTTGATGATAAGCTTGACCTTGAAAATTAAAAGCAAGTTGAAAAGTTTGCGAATTTGGAAATCACTTATTCAGGCTCTGAAGGTGAAGATGTTGTTGAAAAATAATATGATAAGAATAATTTTGATGATGTTCAACCAGAAGTTATTGAAGTTCATACTCCTCTAAGGAAGCATAGACAAAGATCTTCACATTCTGGAGAATTGATTCTGGGTGACAAGACTAGACCAGTCAAAACCAAATATCCATTCAAACCTTCTAAAGACACACCTATGGGTTTAGTGTCCCTCGTAGAACCTGTATCTCTTGATGAAGAGCTTGTGGACACAGTCTGGATTATGGAAATGGAAGAAGAACTCAATCGGTTCTCTAAAAATGATGTGTGGGATCTTGTGCCCAGACCCAAAGGTAATCATGTTATTGGAACCAAGTGGGTCTTTAGAAATAAGCTCAATGAGAAATGGAAAAGTGGTAATAAACAAGGGTCAACTGGTTGCACGAGGTTATAATCAACAAGAAGGAATTGACTACACAAAAACCTTTGCACAAGTTTCCAAGTTAAAGTTTATCCATATCTTAATTTCATTTATTGTTAATCATGACATCATCTTGTATCATATGGATGTTAAGAGTACATTTTTGAATGGTTACATAACTGAAAAAGTATATGTACACCAACCTTCTGGGTTTGAAAATCATAAAAACTATGACTTTATTTTCAAACTTAAGAAATCATTATATGGTCTGAGATAAGCTCCCAGAGCATAGTATGCAAGACTAAGCAATTTTATTTTAGAAAATAATTTTACCATAGGAAATATGGATAATACTTTGTTCTCTAAAACATTCAAACTAGTAGTTCAAATATATGTTGATGATTATATTTGGTTCTGCTAATGCTACCTTATGTAAGGAGTTTGCTAAGTCTATGCAGGCTGAATTTGATATGAGAATGATGGGAGAACTCAAGTTCTTTCTGGGAATCCATATCAATCAAAGTACATAAGAGACTTTTATCCATCAGAGCAAGTACACCAAAGAACTTCTAAAGAAGTTTGATATGTCGAAGTGTAAGACAACCAAAACTCCAATGAATCCTACATGTATTCTAGAGAAGGATGAGGTAAGTAATAAGGTAGATAAAAAGTTGTACAGAGGTATGATAGGTTCTCTATTATATTTGTCTACTTCTATATCTGACATTTTATTCAGTGGCTGCTTATGTGCTCGCTTCTAATCAGATCCTAGAGAATCACACTTAAGAGATGTTAAGAGGATTTTAAGGTATATTAAAGGTACTACGAACATTGGTTTGTAATATAGAAAATCAAGTGAATACAAGTTAGTAGGTTAGTGTGATCCTTATTAGTCTGGAGATAGACTAGAGAGGAAAAGAACTTCTGGAAACTGTCAGTTTCTAGAAGACAACTTGATCTCATGGTCTAGCAAGAGGCAATCAAAAATCAAATTATTAATTGCATAAGTTGAGTATATTGCATCTTTTGGGTGAAGCTCAGATCCTCTGGATGAAAATTCATCTAGAATACTTTCAGATCTATGCGAGTAACGTTCATATTCTCTCTGATAATACTTCTGGTATTTATTTATCTAAGAATACCATGTTACATTCTAGAGTTAAGCATATTGAGATTAAACATCATTTCATGTGAGACTATGTTCAGAAGGGTATTTTAAATTTTAAATTTATTGCTACATACCATCAATGGGTTGATATCTTTACAAAACTCCTTGCTGAAGATAGTTGTTTTCATTTTGAAAAACTAAAAAATGGTACTTTGTCCAGAATGGTAAAAATATCAAAATGGTTATTTCTCAAAATGTCATAATGAGATTCTGAGGTAGTGTGTGTTTTTGAGATGTGAGTCTTCATAAGTGAGAAGAACTCATGCATCCTACATTATAAGCTTTCCTTTTGGAAAACCTTTTGTCTTATGGACTCTGAAGAATTTACTCCATTAATAGTTGTCAAACAAGCAAAAAAACTGTGATTCAAATTAAGACAGCTGCCTTTTCTTGAAACACATTAAACGCCTAATTTGACACATTTAGATAAGTGATTTGTGTTAGGATTAGGTAAAAAATAGTATTTAAAACCCATTCAACCCCCACTTCACACACTTTCGCAACAACTATCCTACACTTTCACTCTTTCAAACCCTAAATTTCTCTGCAACTAAAAAACCCTATTGTGTTTGTATTCTTCAAAATGGCTCAACAACAAATTGTATATGCTTAATTACAAGCTTCATCTGCACAACAAGTTTAAATTTTCAGCAACAGGTTAAAGATTCTTCATCATCTCATCAACTTCAACATGATCCCGGCCTTCATATATCTACACATGTCAATGAGTTGTCTGTTCTCTATGAGTTGATTGTACATTTTGACAACCTCAAAGCAAATGGGTTCGATATTTCTACTTTCTTGAAGACTCAAGGTTGGGAAACAAATTACAACTGTTTAAAAGGACCAGTTAATCCTGAACTGGTCAAAGATTTTTGGATACATGCCCATGTATCATCAAATGGTAATATTTGCTCAAAACTTATGGGTAAGAACATTTGGATTACTGAAGATGAAACTGTGAAACTTCTTCAACAAAATGGATTTAGGATTAAGTGCTATGTCAAGCAAACATTTTTGGAGAATATGTCTATGTTTTCTATTTCAGAATAATTGAATGATATTAGTGCGCTAATCTTTTGAGATGGAAAGGATTTGTGTCATGCTAAGCATCTCAACATAAATCTAAGAATTTGCTTCAAATTTTTTCTAGGTTGCATACATCTCTGTCTCCCAACAAATTTTGTAGATTACATCAACGTTGGTCAGAAGTATATGTTGTTCTACATGTCTTCTAGAGTCAAGCTCAATCTTCCAGCAATTCTCTTCAAGTATCTAACAGATATCATCAGGGAAATCAGAGATGATAGTCCTAAGCAAAGACTCCAGATTTTCATGGGAAGACTGATTTCTGATATCCTGATAGAGAGTCAGCTTGTGGATGCTTTGGATATTTCTGAAGAGTTAAAATTTGATATCGGTTCTCCACTTGATGGAAGAAATTTGAAAAACATGTCTCTAATTTATGACATTGTTGGAACATCTGAAGACTTGGACAAAAAATTTATTTCCTCCATAAGAACTCCGGTTGAAGATTTTCCTGCTTACCATATTGTAAGATTTCCTGAATACATTCCTGTTATTCAAATCTGGTGAGAAGTTCTGAAGCTCCTTCTGCATCCCCAACAAAGAGAAAAAGAATGCCTTCTCAGAAGAAGACTTGTAATGGTCCTTCCTCTAAGAAGATCAAATATTCTAAGTATGTGAAGAGATCTATGGAAGTCATTCTAGAATCTGTCGGTGTGAGTTATGTAAATCCCAAGGTTTACAGAACCTCCTCCACTTCAAGAACTATGGAACTTGTTAAGGAAGTTGAAGTTGAAGTTTATGCTTCTTCGGGTAAATCTACTCCAAACATTTCATTACACAAATTTGATTTTAGTAATTCATCTATCACCACCTCCACTCAAACTTCTACTCCACTACCACCACCTCCTATTTCCACACTTGGAACGGAGAGTGCTCCCAACCAAGAAAATCCAAAACCAAAAGAAGTCACTACTTCTGATCCTTAACCATCCCCCATTAATCCAAAACTTTCTGAAGACACTTCTTCGGGAATTACATTAGCTTTAACCACTCCAATTAATCCTCCATAACAACAACAATTATATGTATTCATGCCTCAACCATCTAAACCTATCTTTTCAACCAACTCTGCCATAACCACATTTGTTGAACCCACTCTACCACCTAAAATTCTTCTCACACACCTTCAAAAGTTATTTTTAATTAATTTAAAATAAATAAGAAAAGGGTTAAATATACATTACATCCCTGCAATATAGGCGAAATTCTCTTTACCTCCGTGTAAAATTTTTTTTTTGATCACCCCCTTGAAATGTTAAAATTATATGCCTTTTGCCCCCTAATTGCACAAGTTACCCCCCCCCCCCCCCCCCCCCCCCCCCCCCCCGTAATATTTTTTATTTACCCCCCCTTGATTTAAAGATCAATTTGTATGCTTAGCGGGGTAATAAAAAAAAAGTACATGGGGTAATCCAAAAAAGATAAATATTATAGGGGGTAAAGAGAAAATCGCACATTATAGGGAGTAAAATAATATTAACCCATAAGAAAATAATAGAGATAGTAGAGTTGAGAATAAATTGAAATAAGGAGATATTGGGAATAATGAGGAAGGGGAAAGACAAATTTTGGCCATAGTAGAATAATTAGAAACATGACAATTAGGTTAAGATAAAAAGGAGGTTAGAAGAGCCTAATTGTGTCAGTGGGTGAAAGTGATAGCTTTTGGGAGAAAAGAGGCTAGAGAGGCAAAGGCTTAGGAAGATCAAACTCAAGAATAATATTGATTTGCTGGAAAACTCAAGTAAGGGGGAACTACATTGCATATAGGTGTGATTGATAAAGGGTGGAAAGGGATCCTCACACTCCTCTAGATAGTTTTACAATTGAAATATTGTTCTTATATTTGGTCTATTTATCATGATTATAAGAGGAAACACCATGTTGATGTATGCTTTTTGTGCTCCTTTACATACTGATTTTTATACATGAGTTTGGTAATTAAATTTTGAATTGTTGAATTCCATTGATGTATGTTTAAATCTTTGAAAACATAACATAAAATATTGAAAAGTATTGATTTTGATGTGTTAAATGATTATTGGATACTTTTTAATTATGTATAACATGTATGCATAATTATTTTGATCGTCTTGGATCCCTATGGGTTGAAATCAGAGTTCTAAATGGACTCCAATGTAAAATTATATTTTTGCTATCTGGTACAAAGTGACACTCGTCATATGGGTGATTGATAGATCGTCATTCACTATGTGTAGCTGGCGGTCATTAGTGTAGTGATAAGGAGACCGTCATGGTCTCCATCTATGTTTTGGGTGTTGATCATCGTGAGATGACGGGAGCGTGTGTTACACGATGTGGAGCTTGGTAAATGGTGTCATCCAGATGACGGTAACCCGACATGGTGTCAGAAGACACATTCTGAGCTACTGGTTCAGAATTCGATTGTTGTTTCATCATACAGTTGACTTTTGACTGTTGTTTGATGTATTTTGATGAATATTAATTGACTAAATACTACATATATATATATATATATATATATATATATATATATATATATATATATATATATATATATATATATATATATATATATATATATATATATATATATATATATATATATGATTCATGGATCAATTATGCTATCTTACAATGTTGTTTGCTTTTGGTGAATAATTAGGTGATCTGGGTATAATTGTGATTATTGTGTATAGTGGTAGTTCATAAAGGGGGACTTACATGATGTTGTTATGCATGATCATTTTGGTTAGAAGTTTATTGTAAAAATTGTTTGTATTGTTGTTTCATTGATAATATGACATGCATCATATTGTGCCGTGTTGTTTAAGAAGCAAGTCACAAGTTTAGAAGAGGGGACGAGTGACTTGGCCAGAGTTCAGAAAGGGGGCTCAGGGTTCAGAAGGGAGACCTGGTTTGTATGAAGAATCATTGTTAAGTTGGAACCACATGTATAGTGTCTAGTTGTGAGTCACATTGCATACATATAAGCTTTGTAAAGTTGGTGTGAATTATTCTTTTTTCCCGGTGAGAATAAATGTTTGTGGTGTTATGGTGCGGTTAAATGATGTTGTGGTTGTGTACTTAAATCTACCTTCAGATTCTTTACACCATTAATATATCAAATTTTATTCTCACCCTGTTTTCTTGTTGTTTATATTTCTTTGGATATTATTGTACATATACTCAGGAGAAGTTATTTTGTTATTGTGAGTTTGGAAGATGGCATGGGAGCTCATCTTCGTTTACTTTATTTGTTCATCACATTTTAGTTTGATTTAAGGCTTTGATCTGTAACATTGGGAATGTGATATGTTTTCTATGTTTTTGAGTTAATATTGGGTTATTTGATTTAAAGTTTTAATACTTATTTGAAAATTATAAATTGAAGTCATTACTATATGTTTTTTTACTGCATGTTGTCAAATATTTTTGAAGAGTTTTCGGATGGTTGTCATAGTGACTGTAGTGGTAGAAATGTTGAGACTAAGCCATTGGATATACTTGACTCACACAGATCATATAAAAATTGCCACCGCGCTTTATCATTTCAAAAGGAATGGGAAAAGAGTGAATAACCCAAAAAAAGAGGGGAGAGAATCTAGGTACGGGGGTTGGTTATGTAAAGGGAAGGTATTAGTACCCTAAACATATATGGTACTCCACAGGAACCTCTTTGATAATTTGTGTATTTTGGCTATAAGTGTTGTATACAAAACTAGATGGTTGAGATGAGAAGAGAAATATTTTTTACAATTTTTGCACTCGCCGCGGTTGCGAATCTTTAGTGCCTATGTACCACCTTCCGTGCAATAAGGGATCAGGGTACTTGTAGTTCACCTTTAAAAAATTTAAAACACAGGTGTGTTGGTTGATTTTAAGAGACGAGACATCATTAGCATAGCTGAGTGGAAAACATACTTACTACCCACAATTATGAGAAAGGAGAATTTATGTCATCTCAAAGTGAAGGATATAGCTTGGATTTTAAAATCAACAAAGCCTCACTTGAAACTCAAGTGGAAAATATCTCACTTCACTACATATAGTAGAAGTATAGTAGCTCACATCACTACAAGGATTGACAAGAGTCTAATCTTTTGAGAAAATTTTAAAGTAAAAAGCCAAAGTGGCAAAATGGTTTGAATGTGGTTGATTGACTTTTAGTCTTCTCACAAAAAATGTCAAACTATGATTAAGTTGGTTAAAGTTTGACTAAGAAAAATATTTTTTGAAAATGCATGGACCTAAGTCCAAGTTTATTATAAAAGTGGTTCAAGTTAGAAAACCATAAGAGTTTTGAAAAGGAGGGAGAATATTTTTTATATTAAAGAAGATGGGAGGAGATGAAGGGACTATCCTAAAGCATCAGGTAAAAGCTATGGAAAAGAACCGCCTAACCAATAAAAAGGCAAGACTTGACATAAAGAGTCAATTTAGAATTCTCATCCTTTGGATCGAAACCAAGCAAGCAAAGATACTAAACCTATTAAGAAGACCAAGCTTCAGATGTATTAAGTCTTCAAAAATTGGGCAGAGTAACGACTGTATACAGATGAATTCCAAATTACAGACAAAGCACATAATCAGAATAACCTACACACAAAGAAAATCAACCAAATATCTTAGGGTAAACCCCAAGAACTCCAGACAAAATAGCAACAGAGTCACAAGGTCCCAAGGGTAGTCAAGGTTTCTAATCCTAAGTCCGAGAAGTCCACAATCTCTATAATGTCAAGGATAGTAACCAAATAATCCAAGTAACCTTAAGGTTTTTTATTATTCAACTTGATAATTAAGTGTCTTTAAAGTAGAAAATGAAAAAGCTCAAGTGAGCAAAATAAAAATGACATGAAGATAAATGCTCAAGTGAGGAAAGATGAAAATAGCATGAAATGTAAAATGCTAAAATAAATGGTGTATAAGAGTAAAGGCATAGAACAAAGGCACAAAGTAAAAACACAAAGTAAAAGTCAATTGTTAGTGAATTAGAAGTTAGAGGTTAATTTAATGACCATATTGAAACTTGAATTTGAAGACTCATTAGAAGATTGATAAAATCAAAGCTTCTCAATAACAAGTTTCATTTGCTTTTTGTCAAGTATATCATTCATTTCAAATTCTCGAGGAAATAATATATGATCAACGATGTTTAAATGATTCACTTAGACCAAATTTTATGATCGTTCATTAGAGGATTGATAAGACCAAAACCTCCTAACAATGAACCTCAAAGTTATTGGATTAAAGGTTTCAAATTAAATATACTTGGGCTTGCAAACATAGGTTTGGGCCACAAATGATCATTTCTCAAATCGGGACAAATTTAGTACTATGTTAAGAAATCATAAGTGGACTTATGTAGAAGTTGCATCTGTTCTGAGGTTGATCATAGCAATCTATGTCCATATGTTTAGAGAAATGATATATATATCATTCTCCCATAACATGTAGTACAAGTAAAAAAGAGAGGGGTAAGATGAAGAGGGAGGGGAATGATAAGCTAATTTGGATTGCAACCTCAAAAAAAAATTATCTTTAAATTCAACAACTCATCTTGGTGGATTAAAGTACTAAACATATCGCTAATTCAAATCACCAAAAATGAATTAAATAATTCACTCTTAGGTAGATTTGAATTAATGAACATTTATCCAACTTCATCTACACCCAAAGTCCATTGATTTTAAATAGAAATTGGACATTTAAAATTGAAATCCAAAGCAACAATCAAAAAAAAGTGTGTAGAAAAATAGAAAGGAATCAAAACAGCCCCAAAACAAGGCAAAAAATACATTATGTTTCAGTACAAATTGATTTGCAAAGCAAAATTTTCAAAAATCTTCAAAAAATAACACAGTGCAAATCGATTGCACACTTGGAGCAATCGGTTGCTCACTGCAAAGAATAGAAAATCCGCATTTTAAAAGGGAAAAGTTTTCATCAAACACCTTATGATCTTGAATTTAATTGAGCATGAAAATTCCATCAAATTATAAGTAATTAGGACCAATGGAATCAAAAAGTAGCTCAAAGAATTAAACCACAAAGATCAACATGAGATCACATTGTGAAAGATGAAGATCCAACTTACCAAAGGTAGATCTAGAAAATTATTAAAAATAACTTCAAGAACTTGATTCAATTCATCTCTAAGAATCAATCTCCCAAGCTTGGATATAGAGAATTGAGGAAGAAAAGATGTTTGGTTGAAGGTTTAGCTCAAAGATTAGCAAGCTTTCAATGAAAAAGCTTACTAACTTTTTTTTGAAAATGGAGCTTTGGGTGAATTTAATAGATAGAGAGAATTGAGAAAATATTTGCAAGCTGAATTTGAACGAAATGAGAGTCTAGGCTTGGGATTAGTGGTGGTTTGGAGTTTGGTTTGGAACCAAAATTAGGCTTGGTAATTGATTTTTGGAGGCAAAAACTGACAAACTTGAAATTTGTTTTTTTTTTTCAAAATTTTGCGTGTGTAAATAAATTTGCATGTCTATGCAAATTGATTCGCACAACAAAAAAAATGAAAATTTAGTGCAAAAAAAATTATGGAAATTGATTTTCTCAAAGAAAAATTACTAGAAAATTTTGCTTGTTTGATGCTTTGGCTTGATACTTATAAAACACAAATATACAAAAACAAAGCCAATATTTTTGGTATTTTGATTAGAAGTTAGTCAACAACACATATGCAAAATACATAACTAAGGTGCTTGGAGATCCCTTGAGAGCAAACTTAAAGATACGAGAATGAACCAAAAGAGATAACCAACCCGAAATTGTGATCTTGATGTATTGATGTTATGAGAAATATTAGGGGCAAAAATTGGGGTATAACAGCTGCCCTTATTTAAGTGTCTTCTATCCGAAGATACGAAGGTTAAAATCTTTGTCTCGACGCGATTGAAGATACTTAAATATAAAACAAGCCCTATTTTTTGCCCTAAGATGTCATGAAATTCTTATGATCATGCATGGAAACAAACAAATCAAAAGGTAACAAGGGACACCACTAGGGATGTGGGGAATAAAATAAAGAATCAAAAGAAAGTCCGATCAGGAAAATTAATCGGTGGTGAACAGAAGACTCAAATCTACTAGGGTAAAGCCCAAGGAGGGGATAAGACACCATCAACTCAAATAAGTGAGGAAAAGGCAATGGATAACATCGATCGATAGATAACTGTGAACTACTGACTCAAAAGATAAATGTAGAAAAAACAGATTAATATTGGATCAACATGGATGGTAAACTATCAGACTCAATGGTTGAAGGTAGAAAACACATAGAACAATATCGACTTTTATTGAAGATAAGATTTGTTTGGATAAAAACAAGTTTTCCTAAATCTGGGGTTCCACCTAGAACAGGTTTTAACTTCTTTTTTTTTAATAAGGCATTTCTCCTGGAACGGATGATATACAAGTTGTCTCAAATAAAGAGAGTGTCACTTGGAAAGATTTCACAACAAACTTCTCTGTGAGAACTCTTAGAAGAGATGCCATTTGATGGAGAATTAGATAAACCCCCCTGGATTTTAACCATAAGCCACGAACTGGTCTCAGTTTCGTCTTTAACCAAGATGTTTCACCTGGAAAGGGTAAATATACAAGTTATCTCAAATAAAGAGACTTCCACTTGTAAATATTTCACAACAAACTTCTCTATGAGACTTTTTCGAAGAGATTCCATTTGATGGAGAATCAGATAAACATCCCCTTGATCCTGACCATAAGCTACGAACTGGTCTAAGTTTCTTCTTTAACCAAGATGTTTCACCTGGAAAGGGTCTGATATACAAGTTGTCTTAAATAAAGAGACAGCCACTTGTAAAGATTTCACAAAAAACTGTATTTATCATATTGACAAAACTATCCATCCATTGGAGTCATTTCACAAAAAACGGTCTCTATCATATTGAAAATACTTGCCATCCGTTTGAGTCATTTCATAATGAACTGTCTCTATCATATTTAAAAGACTTGCCATCCATTAGACTCATTTCACAATGAACTTTCTCTATCATATTGGAAATACTTGCCATCTATTGGAGTAATTTCACAATGAATTGTCTCTATCATATTGAAAAGACTTGCCATCCATTGGAGTCATTGAAATAATCTTCTCTAGGAACTAACAGCCTTACTGGGGATTTACAGGTTGCTCAAATAAAGAGACTTTCCACTTGATGTTATAATAAGCATGTTGGAGAAAAGAATCCTGACTTCTTTAGGAATTGCCAATACATTCCTGCTGAGGAGGTAAAGTTTACTCGTTCCAAAATAAATGCATATTCTCAAACTAGGGCTTAAAACCCATAAAAAATCAGAATAATAATGTTGTTGGGGACCACAAATTCAGACCAGAAATAAACTGAAGTGAAACAGTTAACCAAGACAGAAACCAATGAGGAATAAGCTCAAATGGGGATCACATTCCATTCAAATAATGAGCTTAATAGAAAGGCTAAAGCAAAATTATTCCATGAGAGATAGCTCATTGGGGAAATTTAAAGGATATACATTTTCTGCTTAAGGTTGAAAACCTATTGAAGAGAGAGTAACATAACTCTGCGAATAGGGTAATATGTCAAAGTCAGAAGTGATCATGGTGGAGAATATGAAAACAAAAAATTTGAAATATTTTTTAATGAAAATGGAACTTCTCATGATTTCTCTTGTTCTAGAACTCCCCAACAAAATGGAATGGTAGAACGAAAGAACAGAACTTTACAAGAAATGGCCAGAACCATGATCAATGAGACTAACATTGCTAAGATCTTCTGGGAAGAAGAAATTAACATAGCATGTTACATTCAGAATAGAATCTCCATAAGACCTATTCTGGATAACACTCCATATGAATTGTGGAAAAACAGAAAGCCCAACATTTCTTATTTCCATCCTTTTGGATGTACCTGTTTTATATTTAACACTAAAGAACATTTGAACAAGTTTGACTCTAAAGCACAGAAGTGTATTATGTTAGGATACTCTGAATGCTCAAGAGGCTACAAAGTATATAATACAGAAACACAAATTGTAGAAGATTCAATCGGTGTTAGCTTTTATGACAAGCTTGGCCCTTAAAAGTCAAAGCAGAATGAATCTCTTGCAGATATGGAAGTTGAATTCACAGGTGCTGAAGGCAATTCATCAGAAGTTCCCAACAAATATGCTCCAACAACATCAAAAGGACATGTCACAAGCACTTCAGTAACTTCTATAGAACATCTCCAGAAAAGACTATCCAAAAGAAGCCTAGCTCACCCTGAAGACAAATTTTTGGGAAAGAAGGATGATCCAATCAGAACAAGATCAACATTCAGAAATTATGAAGAATCTCTCATGGGATTGGTATCTCTGATTGAGCCAACTACTATAGATGAAGCTCTTCTAGACAACAACTGGATTCTGGCTATGCAGGAGGAGTTAAATCAATTCACCAGAAATGACGTATGGGATCTGGTTCCTAAACCAAAAAGATTAAATGTCATTAGAACAAAGTGGGTATTCAGAAACAAACTGAATGAACAAGGAGAAGTCATCAGAAAAAAGGCACGACTATCTGCACAAAGTTATAGTCACCAAGAAGGGATAGACTATACAGAAACCTTTTCTCCAGTCGCCAGGTTAAAATCTATCAGACTCTTAATCTCTTTTGCTGTAAATAATGGCATCACTCTGTATCAGATGGATGTCAAAAGTGCATTCTTAAATGGTTACATTGATTAAGAGGTTTATGTGCTCCAACCCCCTGGGTTTGAAAATTCCAAACACCCAGAATATGTTTTCAAACTAAAGAAATCACTTTATGGTCTGAAACAAGCTCCCGGAGCTTGGTATGAAAGACTAAGAAAATTTCTGTTAGAAAAGGAATTTACCAGAGGGAAAGTGGACATAACCTTGTTCTGTAAGACATTTAAGAATGAAATTTTAGTTTGTCAAATTTATGTAGATGATATAATATTTGGATCTACTAAACCTTCTCTGGGAAGAGAATTTGCTAAGTCTATGCAGGCAGAGTTTGAAATGAGCTTAATGGGAGAACTCAAATTTTTTCTGGGCATTCAGATCAATCAAACTCCAGAAGGAACTTACATTCACCAGAGCAAATACGTTTGAGAACATCTGAAGAAATTTGACCTCTCAGAGTGTAACCCATCAAAGACTTCAATGCATCCCACATGCTTTTTGGAAAGGAAGAGGTAAGTAAAAAGGTAGAACAGAAGATCTACAGAGGTATGATTGGCTCTCTCTTATATTTTATAGCTTCAAGGACTGACATTTTATACAGTGTTTGCTTATGTGCCAGATTCTAATCAGATCCTAGAGAATCTCACTTAATATCTTTTAAGCGAATTTTTAAGTATCTGAAAGGTAATACTAACCTAAGTTTGTTTTATAGAAAAACCAGTGAATACAGTTTAGTAGGGTACTGTGATGCTAACTTCGCTAGAGATAGAGTAGAACGAAAAAGTACTTCTGGAAGCTACCAGTTTCTGGGAGATAATCTGATCTCATGGACCAGCAAGAGGAAGTTCACAATTGCGTTGTCAACAGCTGAAGCTGAATACATAGCAGTTGTTGGATGCAGCACAAAGATGCTCTAGATGAAAAGTTAGCTTGAAGACTTCAACATATTTGAGAGTAACATCCCTATATTTTGTGATAATACTTCTACAATATGTTTATCTAGAAATCAAATTTTGCATTCTAGGGCTAAGCATATAGAAATAAAACATCATTTTATTAGGGACGATATTCTGAAAGGAATCCTTACTTTAAAATTTATTGACACAGACCATCAATGGGCTGATGTTTTTACAAAACCACTTTCTGAAGATAGGTTTAATTTCATTCTGAAACATCTCAGCATGAAATTATGTCCAGAATAAGAAGTTTTATTTACATATTCTGTAACCCTCAGAACTTTATATTTTCTTTGTGAACATCTGATCAACATGTCTTCAGAAGTTATGAGTACAGTTGTATTAGAATCTATCTAAGAAGATCTAAACCTTTCATTTCAAAGATAGAAGTGTGCAGTTTACACTATCAACATTTGTCATCCTCTTACAAGCTACCTTCTAAGGTTGAACACGCATTCAAATTCTGAAGGGTCTAAGGCTCTGATTGGATGCATTGAAACACGCATCATTGGTAATTGTTTCTTATCTCCATGCAATCCCCTATTTTCAAGTTTCATAAGTGCAGTGTAATCATTAATTTGTTTTCTCTTTCTTACTGATTAAGTTTTCAAATTGGTTATAAATACACAATCACTATTACATTCACTTTTTCTCGCTTCTATTACTCTCTCTAGTTTTATTTTTGCAAAAACCCTTTTTCTCAGAAAATTCAATCAAACTAGGTGAACAATGGCATCTTCCTAAAGCGTCAAAAATCTTCAAAGTGCTCCTGGTTTTTCATCAACAGCAGAACAGTACGAGGAACCAATAAGAACTTTGCTCACTCCAGTCGATTCTCTTGAAGTTTTATGTGAGCTTATCATCGATTTTGAAAGCTTGAAGGAGAATGGGTTTGATCTCTCTGAAGATGTAACTGCTCAAGGATGGATCAGGTACTTTGATCGTCTGCTAGGTTCAGTGTTCCCCATTATGGTAAAGGAATTCTGGATTCATGCAACTTCATCTAATCATCAAGTTATGTCTTACGTAATAGGGAAGAAGATTGTAATCACAGAAGATTTGATTGGAAAACTGATTGGGTACAATGGAGGCGGAATTAGGTGCAGCAGCATGGCTGAAAAATGCTCTGACCTAAAACCCACAGCAAGAGTTATCTTCACTTCTGGACAGCCATCCAGGAAGATTAAGGATTTGAAGGATTACTATAGAATCTGGGCTAAGATCATTCTGAGATGTATAAACCACAGGAAGCCAACAAGCTCTCCTGACAACATCAATATTGATCAAAAGTTTCTGATTTATTTCATTTCAAAGAAGACCAGAATAAATCTTCCTCACTTGTTTTTCAATCATTTGAGAAAAAGCGTGAAGGAAACAAGGGAAGAAGAAAGGACAAAGAGGGATTGGATTCCACTGGGCAGATTAATTTATGATATTCTGACGGAGAGCAGGTTGATAGAGCATCTGATAGAAGCTCAGCAGATTAGCACACTGGAGGCATGTGCTGGAAAACCTCTTAATGCCAAGAATCAGAAAAAGATAAATATTATTGATAGCCTTAAGAAGGAACCAACAATTGCTACTCATGAAGTCATCACATCAAGGAGAATCCCTCTGAAATATTTTCCTGTATTTTCTGAGATTGATGCTTCACCAGAAATTATGGTCAGATACTTAGTAGCTTGCAAGGAGGATGGAACTTCTCCAGAACTTAATATTTGTGATCTGCACAAGCAAGCTCCAGATGTTGTGCTAAAGAAGTCCAGAAAGAGAAAGGCAGCAGAAGAAGGATCTTCTCAGAGGACTCCTAAAGCTGCTAAAAAGAAAGGTAACACTTCATTTGTTTCTGTTGTAGAATCAATAGTTTTTCCAACATCTGAAACACTCCCCTCTCAACAAACAGAAGTTCCCTCACCTCAAACTTTTGAAGACTTTGATATAGAGTTTGATCCTTCTGTAACCCTTGGAAACTTCCTAAACGAACCTCACTCACCCAATCCAAATCTAGAACAAAATCAACCAGAACTTGCTAGAGTTCTTTCTGATATTGATCTATTTGATCAAGACTTTCAAACTCCTATCCCAGAAAATCCAAAACCTTCATACTCCTCAACCAGAAAATCCTAACCTTCATACTCCCCAAACATAAAATCCAAACTTTGAAACCCCTCAAACAGAAAATCCAAACGCTACCGCAAACCAACCAGAAGATTCTTTCACAAACTCTGATACCACTGCCCCTATTCCTGGAATAACAGAACCTCTCATGGTTCGTCAACCTCTCTCCATTATAGACATTCCAGAAATACCATCACCCTATCATTCCACTCCACCAAACACTGCTCGTTCACCAATTATAATTTCTGATTCACCTACTCCCTCTCCTATTAATCATCCAGATGATCATCTCAGAATAATCATTGACTTAGAAGCGTTGGACCACCTAGCTTCAACCTCTCATAAAATAGCCATTCCAAAACCTAAACCAACAATAACCAAAACAGATGTTGGTAAGAACTTATTGATTTTTGAAATAGAATTAATGGAATGGATTAATTATTTGAAGCAAGCAAGTCTAGGAAATTCAAATCCTGCTACTTATGATTCTCATTGGGATCGGTTCAGAAGATGGTTCAACTCAGAATCCCAGAGGCTGGAAGAATTAAGTTTTGAAATGGCTCAACAGAACTTCGGTGATCAGCTGAAAGCTTTCAAAGATCAAGTTCTGAGCCACTGGGAAATTAAATCGATTCTTCTATTGGACAATGCTCCCTGGAAAGTGCATCAACCTTCAGAAGTTATTAAACCATGTTCTGATAGTCATCCTCTGGCTATTATTCAATAAAAGGAAAAAGCAACTGAAGAAGCAACTGAATCAGAAAATGCTGCAGAGTGTTCTAAAAGACCTGCATCCTCTAAGGATACACTAGCTCCATCTTTGGTCATGCAAACTCTAGCAGAGTTAAAGAAGGAGAATGCTATAATCAACAAAGGATTGGATAAGCAAGAAGACACAAGAAATGAAATCAAGTAAATGTTGGGAAAGCAAGAGGAATCAAGCACTCAAATTAAGAGCTTGCTGGAAGCATTGTTCACACGACTTCCTCCTCCATCTTAGATTTTTTAACTTGTTTTCTGCACCTTGTTTTATCTAGCTCTAAAAATGTTATTGAAATCCGTTTTAATATAAATCATCCTATTGACTCTGATTATTAGTGATTATATTGCTTTTTGATTCCTGACAAAAAGTGGGAGAACGTAAGATATTTTCAATAACAGTATACCGGGACAAGGTCTCAAACATTCTGAATATCTTAACTTCTCATTATTTATGAAAGCATAACAGGAACAAAACTCTGATAAAGACAGAAGGAGATGCATCAAAAGGTTTGATCAGAATGAACTTCAGGGAAGTATTTCTTCTCTATCTGAGTACTCAACTCAGGGGGAGACTCTCTAAAGGTTTTTGTTCTGTCTATTTTTATTGAAAAATCCAATTTTTTGTCATCATCAAAAAGGGGGAGATTGTTATAACATAGTTTGATTCTACAACCATCAGAAGAGTTTTGATGATAACAAACATAAAGAACAAATATGCACTCTAAAATTATGTTCTACTGTGTACAGAAGTTTTGAAAGAAGTGGATCAGAAGTTAAGCTACAAAGGTGTTCATGTTGTGTACGTAGACTGAACTCATAATGTTCTGATGAATGAAATCATAATTTACGCAAAAGAGAAAGACATCTTAACTCTGAACGGAAGTTTAACGCTGCAAACAGGACCTTATGATTCTGACTTTCCAAGTTCTGAAGCAAAGCAGCAAGCAGATTCCTTATGTTCTGAAGCATTAATATTCCATCAAAGCAGTACCAATTGCAACGGCTACAAAGACAAGGATCTTCATATTATGGAAAGTGAATTAACTTCCAATTATCAAGTTTCCAATTTCACACTTTGTTGTGCCTATTTAAACAAGCAACAAGGTTAAATTGCTCACGATTTACATCACTGCTATCATACAATCTCAAAAAGCTGCAACTGCATATTCATACTATTCTCTAAAATTTTGTAATACATTACAAGTTTGTGATTCCATTTTTGTAACCAAAAGCATCCTGTACACAGATTAATTCTTATTTTTGTTAGTGAATTTACTTGAGATAAACCGAGTTGTGGTTGTACTCAAGAAGACTTTGGCAGTTGTTAAAGTAGATTAGTAATCAATTTGATTACTAAATTAAGACCTCGTTGGAGAGAGGTGAAATAACCTTGGTGGGTGGACTGGATTAGTTTGAGATCAAGTGAACCAGGATAAAAATTATCGTGTCATTTGCATTTGATTTTAAAGTTTCAATTCACCCCCCCCCCCCCTTCTTGTGTTTTTCACTTCTTCAGCTGTATGTATGAATGTATGAATGTTATGATGTATATTCTGACAAAACAGACATACAACACTGGAAATAACCAGACAAAACCAGCTCGGATAAAGTCAACGCTCGGCTAAATCACATCCAAGATGAAGATTCGATAAGAAAGTAAACACCAAATGAGGAAACAAATTCTTACTTCACGGCTTAAATCTACTGGGAAGAGATATGATTTAAAAAATAATCAAAACACAAGCTGATAGCTATAAACCAATACAGGTGTAGGGATATCTCACCCTCCTCCAAGCTTCACCATGGAATATTATACAGACTTCTCTTGGGAAGAAAATGTCATATCTTCTAGACATCCATTGGAGATTCCAAACTGACTTCAACAGGGAAGCTGAAAACCATATTGTCGAGACTTTAACTAGGGATCTTGTGCTGACTTCATTGGGGAGGAAAACACAACATCATCGAGGGGAGCCCAAATACATTCTTTGATATCAAAAGTTATGGCTGCACTAACTTCTCTGGAGAGAAAATATGAAACTTTATGGGGATAAAAACTTTCAGAGAGAAGCATCATCTCGACTTCATTTGGGGATTTAGGAAGTTAACGACACAACAGGAAATCAAAATTATGGGAGTTTTAAATCAAACTTAGCACTTGGTTAGAAAAAACCCATAAAGTTGATAGTTGTTTCAACACTTCTTTGAAAAGATATTGCCCTTGTCTGGCTACATGGGAAGCACATAATAACAACAATTTTGTAACTGGAGGGAGCAATGCTCTACAAGAGATTCCATATCAATTCTAAACACAAAAAGGGAGAAAGAACTCCATCAAATGAGCAAAGGCTTCATAGTTTTTTCCATTTTTGCTTGATCACCACCTGGTTGGGGAAAGAGTCACACTCAGCCTGAGAAATCCGCAACAAGTCCTGACTTGGGAATATGGGATAGATGTATTAAACCATACAAACCCAACACCATAAAACAACTTGGAGAGAATTTGGATCCAGACTTAACTAGGGAAAATGGGATTACAGACCCAACAACGCACCATATATTGATTGGCATGAAATCTAATTATCCAAAAAATGAAAAATAAATAGACCATGCGCACATCAGCAAGAGTAACTGGGGAGAGCTTTCTTAGGGAATCTTTTTCAAAACTTCGGCGCTCGTCTATCCTTGGAATCACTATTTTTGTTTTACTTGAATCACAAAGTCTGAAGTAAAAAGGATTTTGTAAATTCTTTTCAAGAACATTTTTACTATTAAATCTTTTTGTTTTGATAATTACTATCAATAAAAAACAAAAAATTTTCCAACAGAATAAAATAAGAACTACAACGAATTGGACAAAGGCTTAAACTTTATTAATAGAACGGTTGTCTGTGAATTGCGAGACTCCATGGATGATTAAAAAGTTTGGAAAATGGTAATATATGGAAAAGATACATCGAAGTACAATGACCACTATTTTCTCTAAAAACTTTGAACTCCTGAGCATAGACCTCGGTTGAAGTGTGATGAGGATCCGAGAAGATTGTTGCTTCAATGATCAAGTCTTGTCTGACACAGTTACTTGCCAAGAAATCCCTAACTTTTTACTAGGTTTCCCTTGCAGGTTTTCAACCTAGCGGGAAAATTTATTTTGTTTGTGTCTCTTACTTTTTCCTAGACCGTCCTTTCGGGTTTTCAGCCTACCGAGACGCTCTTTTTTGCCTAAGCCGCCCTTTTGAGTTTTCAACTTAGCGAGTTATTCTTTTATTTCTCTAGGCGGAGTATTTCTTGACTGCTCTCCATTCATAGGACGTGGGAACTCCTCGCCATCCATAGTTTAAAGAACCAATGCACCACCAGAGAAGGATTTCTCGACAACATATGGGCCTTCATAATTGGAAGTCCACTTGCCCCTAAAATCAGTGTTAAAAGACATGATCTTTTTGAGCACGAGGTCGCCTTCTTTGAATTTACGAGGCTTAACCTTATTATCAAAAGCTTTCTTCATTCTCTTCTGATATAACTAACCATGACACAAAGCCTTCATTCTTTTTTCTTCAATCAAATTCAATTGGTCAAACCTATTTTGGACCCACTCGGCCTATAGAAAGTTGGTTTCCATTATTACACGCAAAGAGGGAATTTCAACCTCGGCGGGGAGAACTACTTCAATATCATACACGAGAGAGAATGGGGTTTCCCCTGTTGAAGTGAAAACGAATATACAATACCCATGTAAAGCAAAAGGGAGCATCCCATGCCAATCCTTAAGGTAACAACCATTTTCTGGATGATCTTTTTAATGTTTTTGTTAGCAGCTTCAAAAGCCCCATTGATCTTAGGTATGTAAGGAGACGATTTGTGATGGAAAATCTTAAATTCTTCACAAAGTTTTGTCATCATCTTGTTATTCATATTTGAGTCGTTGTCAGTGATAATCCTGCTTGGCACACTATATCGACATATAAGATTGTTTTTGATAAAGTGTACTACCACCTGCTTGGTGACATTAGCATAGGAAGCTGCTTGCACCCACTTGGTGAAGTAATCAATTTCCACCAAGATGAAACGATATCCATTAGACGCCTTGGGTTCAATCATTCCAATCATATCAATACCCCCACAGAGAAAAAGGCCACGGGGAAGAAATAACATTGAGAAGCGTCGAAAGAACATGAATCTTGTCAGCATAAATCTGACACTTATGGCACTTCTTCGCAAATTTGTAACAGTCAGATTCCATTGCTAGCTAACAGTAACTTTCCTTAAGCATCTTCTTTACTATTGGATGTCTATTAGCATGGGTAACAAAGGAACCATTATGAATCTCATGCATCAACATGTCTACTTCGTGTCTATCCACGCATCTGAGCAAGACCATGTCATAATTTTTTTGTATAGCACATCTCCATTGAGGAAAAAGCTACTTGTCAACCTTCTCATTGTCTTTCTATCTTTGTTCAATGCACCAACCGGGTATTCCTGAGTCTGGAGAAAATGCTTGATATCATAATACCAAGGTTTTTTGTTTGAGGTTCCCTCTGTCGCAAACACATAATCTAGCCTATCCAAACATCGAACTGTTATCCGAGGTACATCGTTCCAAGCATCTACTTGGTACATGGAAGCCAGAGTAGCTAAAGCATTTACTATATGATTCTCATCTCTGGGAATATGATGAAATTCAACTTTATTAAATAAAGGTGATAATCTTCTAGCATAATCTTTGTAGGGAATCAAGCAAACGTGATGAGTATCTCGTTCTCCTTTAATCTGCTTTATTACCAAAGCTGGATTGCCATATACATTTAGAATTTTGATTCTGAGATCTATAGCCTCTTCAAAACCCATGATACAAGCTTCATACTCTGCCATACTATTGGTACAGTCAAATGCCAACCTTGCAGTAAAAGGGATGTGTGACCCATGGGGAGTGACAATCACGACACCAATTCCTTTCCCATAAGCATTTACAGCTCCATCAAATACCATACCCCATCAGGATTCAGGATCGGGACCTTCCTCTGGAAAAGGTTCATCACAGTCTTTTACATTCAAATACATCACATCCTCATCAGGGAAATCATATTTAACAGACTGATAATCATTATTATACCCCAAAATTTTCCCTCCCATTTCTTTAAGACATTCTCATAGGGTTCTTAAATGCTCAAGAATTGATCAGACAAATTCTCCTCCTAAGCAATTGACATGTAACTAGGGTTTTATGTTTCTCAAGGAAGATTGGGTTTCTAAGGCCTCGATTGGATTTCATGGTTTCTCATATTCCTCCAAGAATGCTCATATCAAGTTTCATGCCTTTCATCACAAGTTTGCTCAGTCAATTAGCCAGATGATTTAAAATCAATTGTATTGGACAAAAAGTCAACTATGGTCAACATATAGTCAAACTTTAAGATTTTTGGTCAACATCAAGATTTTTAAGTCATATTCATCATTTGATCAAGTTTTGATCATGATTCATCAAGAAAAAACTCTCGAATCATCAAAAGTGAAAAGTTTCAAAATTAGGGTTTTCTTAAGGAGAAGTCAGTTGAACTTTGACCAAACATAACTTTCACATGCTTCATTAGATTTTTCTCAACCAAACCTCATTTTGAAGGAAATTAAATTCTTTACAAATTTTTCTCTCTAAGCTCAAGACTAAAAAATGCTTCATTTAAGAGATATGGGCCAAGACATTATAGGTCATTTCAAAAGTCAACAAAAAGACATTTTTTGTAAAGGAAACTTACATCAAGATAAATTCTTCAAATGCAAAAATGATAAAAATAGGGATTGTAGAGGACATATTTAGCTTTCCAAAAAGTCCAAGATCACCTTCAAATGATAAAATTGCGAGAGTTATGATTGGTGCAAGTTGGGATATTTTGAACAAATGTTGAAACCAAAAGTGATCAAACTTGGAATTTTGGGCTAATGGGCCATTGTTTAAAGGTCCGTGCATGTTATACACTCGAATTTGAACCTCATCTCTTATTCATACACCCCTTGAGTTTTTATTTTTTTTATTTTTGTTCAAATTCAAAATAAGTGAAATAAAACAAAAGCTTTTAGACAAGGTCCAAGCCCACTCTTGGTTTGACCTAATTCAATGCTATATATTCATGCATTCAGACAAGAGACACATGGACCCTGGCCTAAAAGAACACCTCTCTGAAAATTTCAAAAAAAGATCAAAATTAGGGCAAAGCAAGAAACCTATTTGCAGTCGTTTTCAAAGCATCCCAACCCTCCCAATCAATCTTTGAGGTGGTATAAGGTAAGGATGGATCATCCTTAATGGTCCAAAGGGCTCGAAAATAATATTCCATGCATCACCAGTTTCTTATCGTGCATGAATTTGCATTCTTGTTTTTCTTTGTGTTTTTATGGATACCGACTTTACTAACATGTTTATGACGTTTAATATTGCAGGAATGACCCAAAGTATGATCCCCATAATGTCTAAATCGAAGCTTGTCATGTTCATACTGATTTGAATTATTTTTGTTTTAGCTTACAATCAAGCGCGTTTTAGCCCATACCAATACTCTCATTGAACTCGCAGGCCTTCAATTAGGGGGGTAGGGTCCCTCTGGATCTCTAACATGTGTTTTTTTTGCATAAACAAAAAAGAAGCCACTGGAGAAGACGACCGGAGCTAGGGCTCCGGCGCCTCTCTGGTCATGCAATATTTTTTGATGTTATGTCTACTTTGATTCACTGATAACATTGGATGTATCACCACCGTAAGGGTTAAAACGCGTGTGTTAAGGCATTCCTCTATCAAGGTGCTGGTTTGATCCCTGCCTTTTGTTACTTTATTTCACATTTTCTGATTTTTGTAGGTTAACATACAAAGTGTGTTGATTCTATCCCTTGTACATAAGTGCATGCTTGGCGTAGTGGTGAAGGTGTTAGGTAGAGAGTCTAATGGTGTGGGTTCAACACCCACCCCTGACAGTATTTTTTAAACCCTTGTTTTTTCCATTAATTTGTCACTTAAAAACCCTAAATTCAGCTAACCCTAAACCAAAACCTTTTCTTACAAAAACCAAAAATATTCTTTTATAAACCCTAATAAAATTAGGTTTTAGGTTTATTTTTATTAATCGACTTTTTTTACTTAATTAAAATTAATTATATTTTTTAGGTTTATTTGATTAATCGTCAAAATACCCTTTTTTCATCAAAAACATGTTTTCATTTTCCTTTCTTATTCTTACGTTCTTCTTTTTTACGTAGCTTATTCTTCTCGCATTTTTTATTATATAATTGCGTACAGTTTGTAATAGTAATTAGAATTTATTTTTCCGCATTTCTATTATGTAACTTCCCTGAAGCAGTGTAATAGCTTAAGGTTTTCTTTCCGAATTTATTTTATGCACTTTACTGCTTTTCATTATTTTTATGTCTACTTCTTAGTAATTAGGCTTGTATGAAAAGACTAAAATGAATTGATAGCAAACCCTAATTTCAAGACTAAATAAATGAAAACAACACACTTTGCACACTACGCCTTTAGGGTAACCTCCCTTGTTGCCTTCGGATTACAAGAGAGTCATTTTCCTCGAACGTGGGGACGCTTTATAAAAGTCTCTCAATTCAAAGACCATAATCCCTCGATGACCCTTTCGATGTTGCCTTCAGTAAATGATCTAGTCCCTTAACGAAAATTGTTAAAGCATCCTTACAAGTGGCCTTCGATGATTGTACGGTGACCCTCACTTGTCCCTTCACATCCAACGATAGGGCTTCCTACTAAATAATGGTATGGATAACACTATCTAAAGGAGGAGGAAAGTACAAGAACAACCTTGAGTGGGTAGATACTCTTAATCGCTTGCTCATAAAACTCTTCAAAAAAAATACATTCTTCACAATCACACTTTTCAGTAAATATTTTCAAACAAACACTTTGTATGCATTCTCGATACAGATACGAGAATCATTACAAAGTTTCGCCTTACAATTGGCCGCTTTTCAAAATATTTTTCAAACATACACAACACAAAGCAATTTTCAAAACAAAAAAGTGAGCTAAGCGATTAAGATCCCATAGATAACTACGGATGAAAAGGGTGCTAACACCTTCCCTTATCATAACCTACCCCCCGGACTCAAAAATATCAAAGGTCTTTCCTGTTCTTTTCACCCTTCCCTTATTGGATAAAAGAAAAGTCGTTGGCGACTCTTGCTATCCGTAACATTTGCAATAAAATGCAAAATCAAGTCAGTTCTCCAACCGTATGAAAAAACTGGTGACTCTGCTGGGGAGTTAAATTCCTACTAAAAGAGGGGTTACCTTAGAGTTAGATCAATTAAAATTGTTTGCTTTGTCTGCTTTATCTTTATTGGGTTACTCGAGTTTACTTTTCTTGCAAAGATCCTACACCTGAATCTGGAAGTACCCTTAGGTAAGTAGCTATAGATCATGGAAACTGTACAGAATAGACTGATACGGTTGAAGTGATGGCTACGTTAGTGTGACACTTTGGTTTGTACGGGTGTCCCTTGAGTCAGTCAAGGAGAATACTAGGTTGTCGTGTGGTGTCATAAGCACTAACTAACCTTTAGAACCTTAATTGACCCAACTTAGCCATTAGAAGGTAGTGAGATGGCCAGCTTTGGTGCAATCCAAAGTCGGTTGATACTCGATGCTACACTAATTGAGATTGGACTCTCGGGATACTTGGGTGGCAAGTCATTTGCACTACTGAAACACTGCCTGCGAGAAAGATCAGTGATATGAGATTCCTAAAACCCAGTTACTATTCTTAGGATAGGTTGAGCCAACTGAACTTTAATAGGGTACTTACCTATGAACCCCATGCAATCCTTAAACCTAAGGCTCTTGTTTTCTTTGTTTGTGTTTGTTATATGTTCAAACATGACATCATAACATCATGACATCATACCATGTCATTTTCACTGATCATTTCAAGGATTTAAAGGGCTTGTGATGTAGGTTTATTATGAACCAGACGTCTAGCAAGGGGAAAGGGGATTTATTTTCCTCTAATCAAATGCCGTCAAAAATCATATCACGTCACGTGAGTCAAAGTCTAAGACCCACTCGACATGATGAGCTTGATTCTCATAGAAGGACGTTCAAAGATGTAAAGTTATTTAGTCAAAGATGCAGCCAGACTCGACTTCTAACATTTCCTTTTGTTTATCATGTGAGATCCTTGAAAATATTACATCCACATATCATGCATGTCATTACATAACAGGTATTTCCCAAGACAGGCTTTTGCATCCTCTTACTATTTATTTTTGTAAAATATGGCTCTCGAACAAACCGTAAAAGACCTTCAAGCTCAAAACTCCCAATTCCAAGAGACGCTCCTGAACTTAGCCAAGGGGCAGAAAAAACTGATGGCGTTCACCACCAAGAAGAAAAAGACTAGGAAATCGGCTGGTATCCTCGACATGGGAAGAAGGTTCAAAGGTCCTCATAAACAAGCTTAGAGTTATGATATTCCCTATGATGAAGATGACAATCATAGTGAAGAAGATAAGAGTGTATAGGCTGAGGGAGGAATTAACCTTGGGGGTGGCCAAGATTATGAAGAAGACTATTCAGATGAGCAATATCCTCCCGCTGATGAAAGATACAAATAGCTAGTAGGTCGTCTGAATGCCATGGAAATCCATAAAGTGTCTGGGCTAGATTTTGAAGAGTTGGGTCTGATCTAAGGGGTTGTTATTCCTCACAAGTTCAAGGTCCCTACTTTTGCTAGATATGATGGTGTTTCTTGTCCTAAGCTTCATCTGATGTCTTATGTCCGGAAGATCCAACCCCATACTGCTGACATAAAGTTATGGGTTAATTTCTTTCAAGAGAGCTTATCTGGGACACACATGGAATGGTTCTATCAGCTGGAAGGAACCAGTATACGTACTTGGGAAGACCTGGATTCTACTTTTTATAAGCAGTACTAATACAATGTTGACTTTGCACAAACTCGTGTACAACTACAAATTATGACTATGGGCTCAAACGAAGGCTTCAAAGAGTATGCCCAGAATTGGAGAGATTTAGCTGGAAGGGTTTAACTTCCTCTGTCTGATAGGGAGTTGGTTGACATGTTCATGGAAACTTTAACATGACCTTTCTTTAATCATCTGATCGGAAGCTCTTCATCTAGTTTTACCAAGTTGATAGGAACAGGAGAACATGTCGAAAGTGGTATTCGAAGTGGAAAGATTCAAGTGGTAGCATCTTCAAGTACTGTGAAGAAGATGTTTAATGGTAATAAGGAAACGTATGTGGTTTATGGCCGTAAGGGTCGTACTAGAAGTGATCGCAACCAATTTGTAGGGGCGGTACTAATTTATAATCTTGCGCCTGTGCAATAATAATAACAACAGGGCAATCAACATAGGTCAGAGGCACCTAGAAGACAGTTTACAAATATCAACATGCCATTATCTTAGGCATTACATCACTTATTAAAAGCATAACTGATTAACATGAGGGATCCTCCTCAGAATCCCAACAACTTCTCTTCTCGTTATAATCCTAATGTGAAATGTGATTACCATTCCAATAGCCTCGGGCACGACACCAATAGCTGCTGGGCTTTGAAGAGTAAAATTCAGGACATAATTCACAACAAAGAAATTGATTTTGATCCTCCCGAGACCCCCAATGTGATTACAGAACCTATGTTGAAGCATGCCAAAGGCATCAGTGCTATTGATGATGTTTCATATGTTTCTACTATAGATGAATTGACTACTCCCCGCTCCATCATTAAGAAGAATTTTTTGCAAACCGGTTTATTTTTGGGTTGTATTGAAAGATGTTACTGTTGCGCAGCCCAACACAATGGTTGCAAGTTGCTAAAAGACGATATTCAACGCCTGATGGACAACCATATCATTATAGTTTAAAAGATTCCTTCCATTGAGAATTTGTTTCAAGACTTATCCTTAATTTCCAATACTCCTATAAGGATCACTACCAAAGGCCATGTGAAGATTAAGGCTGAACCCAAAATCGCTCCACTGATAATCACTTCACCCAAACCAATTTCATATTCCTCAAATAAGACTGTCCCTTGGAACTATAGAGCCGACATCTACTACCATCGCATCAAGCAAGAGCCATTGACTGTTGAGAATGAAGATATTGAAGTTGTTGATCCCAACATTGACAACATTGTTGGGACCAGTAAGGTTACTAGAAGCGGAAGATTTTTCTCTCCGAAAATCTCTCCAGAGACTGCTGCTACACTGGTTCATGTTACCACTACTAAGTCAATTAATGAGACTCGGGGAAAAGAGAAAATGACAGAGCCTGCCTAGATGGAGGAACCTAAAGAAGTTATCGCTGAAGACACCTCCAGGCAAGAGTTGGAGGAAGTATTGAAAATTATCCGAAAAAGTGATTACAAGATTATTGAATAGCTGCGACAGACTCCCTCTAAAATCTCCATGTTATCCCTGTTACTGTGTTCAAGAGCCCATTCACAAGCTTTGGTGATGTTCTTAAAATCCTCTCATGTGCCGTAAGAAATTTCTGCCGGTCAATTTGGAAGTTATGTTGCTAGCTTAACGACCGACAATGGGTTGGTCTTTTCTGATGCTGATTTGACTTCGGAAGGAAGAAACCACAACAAGTCCCTGCATGTCTCTATTGAATGCAGGGGAACTTCTTTGGCTCATGTATTGGTTGACACGGGTTCCTCGCTGAATGTTATACTGAAGGGTGCTCTTGATAGACTTAATTGCAAAAGGGTTACACTGAAACCCAGTGATATAATGGTGAGAGCCTTTAACGGTTCAAAGAGGATGGTACACAGAGAGGTGAATCTCCCGGTTAAAGTGGGTTTGCAGGTTTTCGATTCTACCTTTTACGTGATGAATATTCGACTGTCTTATTCTTGTTTACTCGGACGCCCCTTGATTCATAGGGCATGCGCTGTTACTTCAACCTTACACCAAAAGCTAAAGTATCCTGTGAAAGGAAAGGTTGTTACAGTCTGAGGCGAAGAAGAGTATATGGTGAGTCACTTAAACTCGTTCAGGTATGTTGAGATGGACGGCGAATTCATTGAATCTCCCTGTTAGACTTTTGAAGTTATCCCTCCTACCGCTATTGAAGATGTTTTTGCTATTCCCAAGGTTACCAGGATGGCTTTGTTAAAGGACACTAGAAGTGTTGTAGAAAAAGATAGTTGCACTACTTAGGGTAAGCTTCCTAACATTCTGTACAAATATGACAAATTTGGTTTGGGTTTTACTGCAGAGGCTTAGAGGTATGTTTGTCGTGCTCATGCTGGAAGACCACCATTCTGCATCAGCAATAATGGAGTCAACGCTATAGAGGATACTGATAGTGACTATGACCTAGACAGCTGGATTTTTCCCACCATCGGCAGCGGGATCAGCAAATGAAAGACTGAAGACCTTATCTCAATCTCCTTTAGTCAGGAGTAAATTCCATTTTCTATTTCTTATTGCTTTCAAAGTTTTGGTTATGTAATTTTAAGCAATGACTTTAAGCCTTGTGTCTTACCCGGGGCACAACGGTTCATTTGTTAGGGTTGTCATCTTTCATAAGCATATTTTCATTAAATAAATCATTGTATGTTTTGCATTCATATTTTGCGCTCTTTGTCTTTCTTTTTACTTTATTACGCTCTCAAAATAGCTATGTGTTCTTACGCACACCCACACAATAAATTGCAGCTCCACATCCACTTTGGATCCCGTTGATAACAATTATGCTATTGCCACTTATGACTTTGAAAATTCGATCTACCAAGCCGAGGACGAAGGTGAGGAAGATTGTGAAGTTATAGGAGAACTTTCCAGAATATTAATGCAAGAAGAAAAGGTTATACAACTGCATGAAGAGTCAGTCGAGGTTGTGAACTTGGGAACTGAAGTAGACAGGAAAGAGGTCAAGATAGGTGCCAACCTAGAAGAAAGCGTCAAGAATAGGTTAATCCAGATGTTGCGTGACTATGTTGAGATCTTCGCCTGGTCGTACAAAGACATGCCAAGGCTTGATACTGATATTGTGGTTTACCCTGTGCCAATGAAAGAGGGTTGTTCTCCAATAAAATAGAAGGTTCGTCGTATGCGTCCCGAGATGTATGAAAAGATCAAGGATGAGGTTATGAAGCAATTCAATGCAGGTTTCTTAGTTGTTACATCTTATCCTCAGTGGGTTGCAAATGTGGTGCAATACCTAAGAATGATGGCAAATTGCATATGTGTGTAGACTACAGGGATCTGAACAGGGCAAGCCCCAAGGATAACTTCCCACTTAACCATATTGATGTTCTAGTTGACAACACCGCTCAACACAAGGTATTCTCCTTCATGGAAAATTTCTCGGTTTATAATCACATCAAGATGGCACCTGAAGACATGGAGAAGACTTTTTTCATTACATAGTGGGGAACTTTCTGTTACAAGGTTATGCCTCTTGGGTTGAAGAGCACTGGTGCAACATATCAACATGATATGGTAGCCTTGTACCATGACATGATCCATCACGAGATAGAGGTTTACATCGACGACATGATAGCCATATCTCATACTGAAGAAGAACATCTTAACCATCTAAACAAGATATTTGAGAGATTGAAAAGGTACAGGCTAAGGTTAAATCTGAGCAAATGCACTTTTGGGGTGAGATTCGGTAAACTCCTAGGTTTCGTTGTCAGTGGTAAAGGTATTGAAGTTGATCCTGCCAAGGTCAAATTCATCTAAGAAATGCTATATCCCCGTACTGAGAAGGAAGTCAGAGGTTTCTTGGGACGATTGAACTATATTTCCAGATTTATTTCTCATTTGACGGCTACTTGTGATCCAATCTTCAAGTTGCTGAAGAAAGTTTAGGCAGTGAAGTGGAGCGATAACTGCCAAACAGCCTTTGACAAAATCAAGGAGTACCTACAAGAACTTTTGATTTTGATGCCACCAGTTGAAGAAAGACCTATGATCATGTACTTAACAGTATTAGAGAACTCATACGGGTGTGTACTGGGCCAACATAACGAGTCTGGTCGAAAAGAGCTTGCAATATACTACCTTAGCAAAAACTTTACCGACTGTGAAAAAAGAGATTCACTGCTTGAGAAAACTTGTTGCATTTTGGCATGGGCTACTCGCCGACTAAGACAGTATATTTTGACTCATACTACCTTGTTGATCTCTAAAATAGACCCCATAAAATACATATTCGAGAATCCCGCTCTCTCCGGAAGAATAGCCAGATGGAAAATGGTCTTAACAGAATACGACATTCAGTACACCACTCAGAAGGAAATCAAAGGAAGTGTACTGGAAGATCATTTGGCTAATCAGGCCATAGACGACTATCAATCTATAAATTTCAAGTTCCCGAATGAGAATATCATGCTAGTTACGGATTGTGAAGTACCTGGACCGTATGAAGGACCTGAGCCGATATCCCGATGAACTATGGTTTTTGATGGAGCTTCCAACGCACTCGGTAATGGGATTGGGGTTGTGATTATCTCTCCTAAGGGTTTCCATACGCCTTTTATGGTGGTAGAAATGTTGAGACTAAGCCATTGGATTGACTTGACTCGCACATATAAAAATAAAAATTGCCACAGCGCTTTATTGTTTCCAAAGGAATGGGGAAAGAGCGAATAACCCAAAAGAGGGGGGAAGAATCTAAGTTCGGGGGTTGGTTATGAAAAGGGGAGGTATTAGCACCCTAAACATCTACGATGATCCATATGAACCTCTTTGAAAGTCTGTGTATTTTGGCTATAAATGTTGTATACAAAAATAGATTGTAGGGATGACAAAAGAAATATTTTTTACAATTTTTGCACCCTCCGCGGTTGCAAACCTTTAGTGCCTACGTACCAGCTTCCATGCAATTGGGGATCAGGGTACTCGTAGTTCGCCTTTAAAAAATTTAAACACAAGTGTGTTGGTTAATTTTAAGAGACAAGACATCATCGTCTTATCCGAGTGGAAGAACATACTTACTACCCACGATTATGAGAGAGGAGAATTTGCATCATATCAAAGTGGAGGATATAGCTTGGATTTTAAAATCAATAAAGCCTCACTCAACACCCAAGTGGAAAATATCTCACTTCTCTACATATCATAGAAGTATAGTAGCTCGCATCCCTATAAATATTGACAAGAGTCTAATCTTTTGAGAAAAGTGTTAAGGTAAAAAGCCAAAGCGGAAAAATGGTTTGGATGAGATTGACTGGCTTCTAGTCTTCTCATAAAATGTCAAAGTATTATTAAATTGTTTAAAGTTTGATTAAGAAAATATTTTTGAAAATGCATGGACCTAAGTCCAAGTTTATTATGAAAGCGGTTCAAGTTCAAAAACAAGAGTTTTCAAAAGGAGGGAGAAGATTTTTGAAATTAAAGAAGATGGGAGGAGATGAAGGGACTATCCTAAAGCATAAGGTAAAACCTTGGGAAAATAATCATCTAACCAACAAGAATCCAACACTTGACACAATGAGTCAATGTATAATTCCTATCCTTTGGATTTGAAACCAAACAAGCAAAGATAATAAATCTCTTAAGAAAAACAAGCTTAAATTGCATTAAGTCTTCACAAAAATTGGGCAGAGTAACGGCTGTATACAGATGAATTCTTGATCACAGACAAAGCATGTAATCACAGTAACCTGCACAGAAAGCAAACAAACAACCCAATGTCTTGGGGTAAACCCCAAGAACTCCAGACAAAATAATAGTTGAGGTCACAAGGTCTCAAGGTAGGTCAAGGTCTCTATCCTAAGTCCAAGAAGTCAATCACTCCATAACGCATAGGATAGTAACCAAGTAGTCCAAGTAACATTAAAGCCTTTTATTGTTCAAGTTGATTATTAGCTATCTTCAAAAAGAAATGAAAAACTCAAGTGAGTAAAGTAAAAACGACACAAAAGTAAATGCTCAAGTGAGCAAAGATGAAAATAGCATGAAATGTAAATGCTAAAATAAATGTGCTTAAAGTAAAAGCATAAAGTAAAAGCACAAAATAAAGTCAATTGTTAGAAATTAGAGGTTAGTTGAATGACCATCTTGAAACTTGCATTTGAAACTCATCAGAGGATTGATAAAACCAAATCCTCTCAACAACAAGTTTCATTTTCTTTTTGTCAAGTATATCATTCATTTAAAATTCTCAAGGCAACTATAAATGATCAACGATGTTTAAGGGATTCACTTTTACCAAAGCTTATGAAGATTCATTAGAGGATTGATAAGACCAAAGCCTCCTAACAATGAATCTCAAGGTTATTGGATCACAGGATTCAAATTAACATACTTGGGCTTACAAACATGGGTTTGGGCCACGAATGATCATATCTCGAATCGGGACAAAATTTAACGATATGTTAAGCAATCGTAAGTGGACTTATATAGAAGTCGCACTTATTTTAGGCTCGTCAATAGCAATTTATGTGTCATATGTTTGGAGAGATGATATGTATATTATCCTCTAACAACATGTGACACAATAAGAAGAGGATAAGATGAAGAGGGATGGGATAAGAATTAAACCATATTTGAACCAAAAATTTAATCAAGCCATCATTAAAATCATCCCTCCATTTTGGTGGAGTTAAACTCAACACCCAAGATCCAATGATGTTAATGAAGCTCGTGATCAAAATCTCATGTCCAAGATCAACCAGAATATATACAAATAAAATTGTATTTAAAAAAAATAAAAATATTTTTTAAAATGGTTTTTAAATGAAAATAAATGGGGGAAATAGCAACTATATTCAAAACATCCAAGAAAAATTAAATAAGACCATAGAAAAATCGTAAATGAACTCAAATAATTTTATAAAAATTTTGGTGATTTTTTAGAGTCGGAAATTATTTTTAAAATTAAAATAAATAGGAAAAGTAAACCAAAAATTGTAAAAAATAGTAAAGTCGGAAATAAAAATAAAATGAGGTCACCAATATTTGTCAAGAGGTCATTGGATCCTTCCATATTTTTTTCAAAATTTAAAAATTAAGAAAGATATTTTTAAACATTTAAAACAATTCAAATAAAGTGAAAAAATTTTTAAAAATATCACAACACAAAATAAAATTGTGGAAAAATAATAATCAGAAAGAGAAAAATCAAAAGTATTTTTAAGAATTTTTATAGATTTTTTGAAGTTAAAATGAATTTTTTATGAATTTTTGAAGTTTAAAACAAACAAAATATAAAAATCAGAAAATAAAATAAAACCAAAACGATGTAGACCGATGGATGAGAGTTAAAACACGTTAGTAAGCTAATCCAATGGATCAGACGTGTTGCGCATATCATGGTCCTTAGTGAATAAAACACTGAATCATTTATTAAAATCAGAATTTGAAAAAAAAAACAAATGGCACGATATCAGTGGTTGACAGATGACATGTTGGTCATCTTTAACCTCCAGCCACGCGAATTGGAGTTCTCTGAAATGGAAAATTAGTGCTCGAGACCAGTATCATTCGCCTCGTCTCTTCAACATGATTCCAATGGTACCCTCGTGAAAAATTTATATAAGGTGTAGCTCAGTCGTTTTGGAAGGAAAGATTTGAAAAGGGATTTGAAAATTAATGGCCAAAATCCACTTCCAGTTGAAAATAAATATTGCAACTAGAATCAGAATAATGAGAGCTTCATTACAGTATCAAAGTTTGAGAGAATTGGTGAAGGAATCTACCTATTGAAGTTCAAATTCAGAGTTCTGAAACTTGACTTGGCTAGCACGATTTAGGAAGTCTTAGAGCTTGGTTCTTCTTCTGTTAGCTTCAGTGAGGTTCAAGGATGAAGAGTTGACAAAGAAAATGGATTGAGGAAAGCTGTAAAATCAAATTCAAATTTGCTGAAAAGTGGATTCAATAGGAAGTTTGACAAGGTGATTATGGCTCTCTAAGCTTGAGAAAATGAATGAGGTATGACCCTCTATTTAGAGGGAAACTAATGGAATGCTTAAGCATGTGAAATGATGAAGTTTGGAGGGAAATCGTGTGAAGTTGCAAACATGAAAAGTGTGACTTCAATTTTGCTCAAAACTCAACCAAAGCTTGCGTTTCAATGTGCTAATCATCTTCGAAAGTTCATTAAACATGATTAGAAGTAAAAAACACGTAGAAATTTTGTGTTTAGAGGCCAAATCAAGGATTTGAAATTCTGACTTTGGAGAAAACTTCAGCTTCAAGGTACCATCTTTGAATCAATGGTGTGCATGATTTAGGGAATCTTAGGACTTGATTCTTGATGCATTGGAAAGATGAGATCACAAACTTTACAATGTGCAAAGAATGGAATCAAATGGATGTTTGAGCTGAAAGTTGTGATGAGTCAAAGTTGAGAAAAAATGTTGCCTTTTTGTACATAGAAAAATTCTAAGTTTTTTTCTTCAAGATGACCTATAATGTTTTGCATCCAAACATGGCATTCTATTTAAAATTTGCTCTTGACCAAAAAATACGGCATGAAGTTGACCTCTTGAATGACATTTTGAGACTTGAACCATTTAAAAATTCCAAAAATTGAGAGAGTTATGACTTGGTGAAGTTTGTGAAAATTCATGAGATGACCTATAATCTTTTGCATCCTTAGGGAATCTTCCATCCATTTACAAGCTTATCACATAAAAGAAGAGTTGAAGTTCACATCTTTAAGATTATTGTGCAAAAAGAGTCGGCTTAAGGAGATAAAAATTGACAAGTTATGATCTTTTGAAGTCACATAACGGATTTTGATGGCCTATCTAGAGGACTTATAATCTTTCTTCATCTTGTAACCTTTGAAGAGAAACATCTTTTTGGAATCACTCAAAAACACCAAAAGATGAGCAACTTTAGAAGTTCAAAACCCCAGCTCCTAGAGCAACATAATGCCTTGGAAAACCTTTTCAATTTTGACAAACCTTCTTGCACAAATACTTTTGTCATGTAAATAAAAGTTGTTGAGGATGATAATGATAAACCATGGAAACCCTAACCACTTCCAAATATTGATAATTGAGGGATATAAGCACCTATGATCAAGAAATCAAAGACTTGTCTAATTAGGTCAAACTTCTCCAATTAACCCTTGAATCTTTTGACTATATTTGATAACTTGAGGCATGATGGATCATAATAGACTTTGTCATGATATTACTTCAAAATATCTTCAATGATGAAGCTTGAATCTCAATGAACTTTGTTGAAGAAGGCATGGGAATAAACTCATGAACCTGTAAATCAACTTGATGGAGTGTGTTGTGCTTTCACCTATAATATCATCAATTAGGGCAAACATTCATTGTATTTATTAGTTAAAAGTTAATCAATACAAAACATATCACAAAATACAAGTCGAGGTCCTTGGTGATTCCCCATGAGAAAAGCTAAAGATAAGGAGAAGAAACAAACCCTAGTGTGATCTTGTTGTGATTGAGTTGATATGATATGATAGAGGAATCTTAGTGGTAAAATTTGGGGTACAACAGCTGCCCTTATTTAAATGTCTTCTATCTGGAGATGTGAAGGTTAAAATCTTCGTATCGACGCGATTGAAGATACTTAAATATAAAACAAGCCCTATTTTTATCCCTAAGATGCCATGCAATGCTTATGATTATTAATGCCAATGAACAAATACAAAAATGACACAAGACACCACCTGGAATGTAGAAAATAAAAACAGGGATCAAAAGAAAAACCCGACCAAGAAAATAAATCACTGGTGAACAAGACACCCAAATCTATTAGGTTAAAGCCCAAAGAGGAGATAAGGCATAATCAACTTAAAGATTGAGGAGAGAAAGTAAAGGATAACCATGATTGACAGATGACTGCCAACTATCCACTCGTTGAGGAGATAGAAAAAAAAGTAACGTCGACCTATCATGGAAAGAAATGGTAAGATAATATCGGTAAATACAAATATTAAGATAGGTAATAAATGATTAGCACCAGTATTCACGACTGGGAACAAAATAACTTCTTCAGACTAATGTGAATCTCAACAATGAACTATCTCCCATAATGACGAGACTACCATCCATAGGAAAAAGATCTCAACAACGAACTATCTCCCATAATGACGAGACTACCATCTATTGGAGTAATAAATCTCAACAACAAACTACCTTTCATAATGACAAGGCTACCATTCTTTGGTGTAACAAATCTCAACAACGAACTACCTTCCATAATGACAAGGCTACCATTTATTGGAGTAACAAATCTCAACAACGAACTACCTTCCATAATGACAAGGGTACCATTCATTGGAGTAATAAACCTTAACAACAAACTACCTTCCATAATGACAAGGCTACCATTCATTGAAGTAATAAATCTTAATAGCGAACTACCTTTCATAATGACAAGGCTACCATTCATTGGAGTAACAAATATCAACAACGAACTACCTTCCATAATGACAAGGCTACCATTCATTGGAGTAACAAATCTCAACAACAAACTACCTTCCATAATGACAAGGCTACCATTCATTAGAGTAACAAATCTGAATCTTCTGTGGGAACTAACAGACTTACTCGGGAAGTACAGGTTGCTCAAATAAAGAGACCTGCCACATGTTGTTATGAGAAGGAATTGCAATAATGATTTCCTGGGGAAAGAAATAGTACTTCCTGGGGAAATGTCAATATATTCCTGCTGAGGAGATAAAGTCTTCTCATGGAAAAATAAATGCACATTCTCAAACAAGGGCTCAAAGCTTGCAGAAATCAAAATAATATATTGCTGGGGACCTTAGATTCAATCCAGAAACAAACTAGAATGAATCAGCCAACCAAAATAACACCTCATGAGAAATAAACTCAAGAGGGACCCACTTTCTACCCAGAAAAAAGAGCTATACAGGAAGGATAAAGCAAAAATCTTCCACGAGGGATAACTCCATGGGGAAATTGAAAGAAGATACACTTTCTGCCTAAGGTTGACATTCTATTAGAGAGAGGATAACACAACTCTGCAAAATAAGGTAATATGCCAACAAGATATTAATAAATGCAAATGAGCAATTATTTGCTAAATTCAACTATGCATGATGTATGTATGAATGTATGAATGTTATCATGTATATGCTGACAAAACCGACATATAACACTGGGGATAACCTGACAAAACCAACTTGGGTAAAGTCAATACTCGGCTAAATCACATCCAAGATGAAAAATTCATAAGAAAGTAAGCACCAACTGAGGAAACATATTCCTATTTTGCGGCTTAACTTCACTAGGAAGGAGCATAATCCGAAAATAATCAAATCATAATAATAAATCAGTACAGATACAAGGATATAACATCCTCCTCCAGGCTTCACCAGGGAATATCACACAGACTTCAATGGGGAAAACAAATGTTTCTAGGTCTGTATTTCTACTGGGGATTGCAATACTAATTTCAATAGGGTAGATGAAAACCACATCGTCGAGATATCAACTGAAGATTTAGTATTGACTTCTTTGGGGAGGTAAACACTACATCGTCAAGGGGAACCCAATATACATTCTTCAATACTGAGAGTGATGATTACACCAACTTCTCTGGGGAGAAATTGTGAAACATCATGGGGGTAGCAATTTTCAGAGAGACCCGTTATCACGACTTTTCTTGAAGATTTAAGAAGTCAAACAATACAGCAAGAAATCAAAATTATGGGAATTTTAAATCAAACCCAACACTTAGTGAGAGACAACCCAAAAAGTTGAAAATTGTTTCAACACTTCTTAGAGAAGATATTTCCCTTGTCTAGTTTCCTGGGAAACAAATAACAACCATGATGCTAACACTACAAAGGGCGGTGTTTTGAAAATGATTCCATCTCAGCACACAAATAGGAAGATACTTTTGTCATGTGAGTGAAAACCTTACTGGGGAATCTGGGATAGAGACTTCATACCATGCAAACCCGAAATTAAAACAAACCAAGACCTGACTGGGGAAAACAGGATCACAAACCCAACACCGCACCACACATCAATTGGTATCATCTTCAATCATCTAAGAAGCACAGGAAGATCATACTAATACCAACAAAAGTGACCTAGGAGAGCCTTCCTGGGGAATTCATACTTCCAAAATTTTAGAGTTCGTCCATCCTTGGCGTCACTATTTTTGTTCACCTTGAGTCACAAAATCTAAAGCAAGAAGTAATTTTAAAATTCTTTTCAAAAACCAATTTTGTTATTTAATTTGTTTGCTTTGAAAATTACTATCAATAATAAATGGAGTCTTTGTAAGAAGAATAAAATAAGAATCATGAAGAATAAGACAGAAGCTCAAGCTTTATTAATAGGATGGTAGTCTGCGAATGGTGAGACTCCATAGATGATTAAAAAGTTTGGAAAATGGTAATATATATTGGAAAAGATACATTGAAATACAATGACCACCATTATCCCTAAAAACTTTGAATTCCTGAGCAACAACTTCGGTTTAAGAATGGTGAGGATCCAAGAAGATTGTTGCTTCAATGATCAAGTCTTGTCTGATGCAGTTACTTGCCAGTAAATCCCTACCTTTTTCCTAGATTTCCCTTGTGGGTTTTTAACCTACTAGGAAAAATTTATTTTGTTTATGTCTCTAATTTTTGCCTAGACCGCCCTTTCGAGTTTTTCACCTTTCGAGACGCTCCTTTTTGCCTAAGTCGCCCTTTCGGGTTTTCGTCTTAGCGATTTGTTCTTTTATCTATTTAGGAGAAGTATCTCTTGACTGCATCAGTATTCAAAGGATGTGGGAACTCCTCGCCATTCATTGTTTCAAGAATCAATGCACCGCCAAAGAAGGCTTTCTTTATAACATATGGGCCTTTAAAATTGGGAGTCCACTTGCCCCTAGAATCAGCGTTAAAAGACATGATGTTCCTGAGCACGAGGTCGCCTTCTCTGAATTCACTAGGTTTGACCTTCTTATCAAAAGCTTTCTTCATTCTCTTCTGGTATAATTGACCTTGACATGAGGTTGTCATTCTCTTTTCTTCAATAAAATTCAACTGGTCAAACCTGTTCTAGACCCATTCAGCCTCTGACAACTTGGTTTCCATCATCACACGTAAAGAGGGAATCTCAACCTCAAAGGGGAGCACTGCTTCCATGTCGTGTACAATAGAGAACGGGGTTTCCCTCTGTTGAAGTGCGGAAAGATGTTCGATACCCATGCAAAGAAAAAGGGAGCATCTCATGCCAATCTTTATAAGTAACAACCATCCTCTGGATAATCTTCTTAATGTTCTTATTAGCAGCTTCAACAACCCCATTCATCTTTGGCCTGTAGGGATATGAATTATGGTGGACAATCTTGAATTCTTCACAAAGTTCTGTCACCATCTTGTTATTCAAATTCGAGCCGTTATCGGCGATAATCCTGCTTGGCATACCATACTGACATATGAGATTGTTCTTGATAAAGTGTACTACCACATGTTTAGTAACATTAATATATGAAGTTGCTTCCACCCATTTGGTGAAGTAGTCAATTGCCACCAAGATAAAAACAATGTTTGTTCGACGCCTTTGGTTCAATCATCCTAATCATGTCAATACCCCACATAGAAAAAGGCCACGGGGAAGAAATGACATTGAGAAGTGTTGGAGGAACATGAATTTTGTCAGCATAAATCTGCAATTTATGGCACTTCTTCGCAAATTTATAACAGTCAGATTCCATTGTCAGCCAATAATAACTTGCCCTAAGAATTTTCTTTGCCATTGAATGTCCATTAGCATGGGTACCAAAGGAACCTTCATGGATTTCATGCATTAACATGTCTGCTTCGTGTCTATCCATGCATATGAGCAAGACCATGTCATAATTTCTTTTGTATAGCACATCTTCATTGAGGAAAAAGCTTCCTTCCAACCTTCTCAATGTCTTTCTATCTTTATTTGATACACCAACTGGGTATTCCTGAGTCTGTAGAAAATGTTTGATATCATAATACCAAGGTTTTCAACTGACATCTCCTCCGTTATAAACACATGAGCTGGTCTATCCAAATGTCACACTATGATACGAGGCACATCGTTCCAAGTATTTACTCGATACATAAAAACCAAAGTTGCCAAAGCATTTGCCATCTGATTTTCATCTCCAGGAATATGATGGAGTTCAACTTTGTTAAAGAAGGGTAATAATCTTCTAGCAAAGTCTTTGTAAGGGATTAACCCAGGGTGACGAGTATCCAATTCTCCTTTAATCTGATTTACTACCAAAGTTGAATTGCCATATACATCTAGAACTTTGATTCTGAGATCAATGGCCTCCTCGAGACCCATGATACAAGCCTCATACTCTACCATAATATTGGCACAATCAAATGTTAGCCTTGATGAAAAAGGAATGTGTGATTCATGAGGAGTGATAATAATAGCACCAATTCATTTCCCATAAGGATTCATAGCTCCATCAAATACCATGCCCCAATGAGATTCAGGATCAGGACCTTCCTCGGGCAACGTTTCATCATAATCTTTCACTTTCAGAAACATAACATCCTCATCAGGGAAATCATATTTAACATACTGATAGTCATCAACCAGTTGGTGAGCAAGATAATCTGCCAACACGCTTCTTTTTATAGCCTTCTGAGTATGGTATTCAATGTCATATTCAGACAACAACATCTGCCAACGGGCAATTGTCCCAGTAAGAGTAGGCTTTTCAAAGATATACTTAATTGGATCCACTTTGGAAATCAACCAAGTAGTATGATTCAACATATATTACTGCAACCGCTTTACCGCCCAGGCCAGAGCACAACATATTTTTTCCAGCATAGAATATCGCGACTCATAATCAGTAAACTTCTTGGTGAGATAATAAATGGCATATTCCTTCTTTCCTGTTTTGTCTTGTTGTCCCAAAATACAGCCCATAGAATTATCTAACACTGTCATATACCTAATCAATGGTCTTCCTTCAACGGGAGGAAGCAAGATAGGAGGTTCAAGTAGATACTCTTTAATACTTTCGAATTCCCTTTGGAAATCATCTGTCCACACGCAACCCTGATCTTTCTTTAACAACTTAAATTTTGGTTCACACGTTGCAGTCATATGGGAAATGAATCTGGAAATGTAATTCAAATGTCCAAGGAAGCCTCTAACTTGCTTTTTAGTTCTAGGCGCAGGGATTTCATGAATTGCTTTGACTTTATCAGGGTCAACTTCAATTCCTTTTTGGCTGACAATGAAACCTAACAACTTCCCGGATCGGACACCGAAGGTACATTTATTTGGATTCAAGCCGAGACGATATTTTCTCAAACACTGAAAAAATTTCAACAAATCTTGTACATGCCCTTCTTCAGTCTGGGATTTTGCAATCATATCATCAACATATACCTCAATTTCCCTGTGCATCAGATCATGGAATGGGGTTGTCATAGCCCTCTAGTACGTTGCAGCAGCGTTCTTCAACCCGAAGGGCATCCCTGTGTAACAGAATGTTCCCCAGGGTGTGATAAACGTTGTTTTTTCCATGTCCTCTGGAGCCACTCTGATTTTATTATATCCGGAAAATTTATCCATGAACGAGAATACTTTGAATTTTGTTGTACTATCAACCAACATATCAATATGTGGCAATGGAAAATCATCTTTTGGACTAGCTTTATTTAAATCTCTATAATCTATGCATATGCAAACTTTCTCGTCTTTCTTTGGTACTGGGACAATATTGGCAATCCATTGAGGGTACACTGATGTCACGAGAAAATCGGTGTGAATCTGCTTCAAAACTTCTTCTTTAATTTTCACCTCCATATCAGGGTAAGTTCTTCGCAATTTCTGCTTGAATGGCGGGTACTCTGGCTTTAGCGGAAAATGATGCTCCACAATATCGCTATCCAAACCAGGAATGTCTTGATAAGACCAAGCAAATATATTCACATACTCTTTCAACAATTCAATCAACCTTCTCTTTACGTCGGTATGCAGCAATGCTCCAAGCTTGACTTCCTTTGGATCTTCCACTGAACCCAAATTGATCATCTCTAACGGCACCTTATATGGCTGAATGGTACTTTCGTCGCGCTCAAGCAACCATGAAACCTCTTCACGGATTTCATCATATTCTTCTTCTTCGGCTACATACACAGCATATTCAGAGTTGTAAGAGGATGCGGGGTCATTGTATTCAACAGGTTTTCTAATTAATCTGCACATGAGATTTGTGATTCATTTTAGAAACTGACACATGAAATAAGTAATTATGCAGAATTTTATTATTTATTTTGAAAGGCTTTTTCTGATTACCATTTTCCAAGAAAAAGCAAAAAATAAAGAAATAATTTTAGAATTAAAAACCTTTTTATTAATGATTTTAAAAAAATCAAAACAACAGATATGCCCATACAACATCAATACTTTCACCTTGGGCAAAGTGAAATATTTTTTAAAAGCCTAACAAAAAACAAATTACTTTGAAATGTGAATGCAAGAATGAACATCAACAGTGATCCAATTTTGGACTCTGACTCCATGTGTCACGAAGTTCGGCATCTCTTACTCTGATTCATCTTAGAGAATAGCATTGAGCTTTGGAGTAGTTGGATAAGGATAGCCTGCAGTGTGAAAGATATATTGATATTTATTCAAAGTGGAGTTTAGCTTCACGACTTCCCTCTTCATGGAGAAATCCAAACCAGTGTCATTCTTGTTCACAGGAGGATCAAAAACCTGCCCCCACACCTTGTTAGGGCCCTTCTGCACTACCTGTTGTGCATCCTTAAATGAGGTGATGGAATTCTCATTCTTCCTTATATTATCAATAGAAAAAACTTGAAACTAAGTTCCAACACCAGCTTCATCAGCTTCTACAATGCTAAAGGAAGACAAATGATATATCAATAAAGCTTGCTCACCGTTCACAATGACCACCTTCCCCTCATGAACAAATTTCAACTTCTGGTGCAAAGTTGAAGTAACGGCTCCTGGTTCATGGATCCATGGTCATCCCAATAAATAGTTGTATGCAGTGACAATATCCAAAACCTGGAAAGTAATCTGGAATAAGTGTGGACCTATGTGAATGAGAAAATCTACTTCTCCAATGACAAACTTTCTCAAACCATTAAAAGCTTTCACTATAATGCCACTTGAGCGAATGAGAGTTCCCTGGTACTTAAGCTTCATGAGCGTACTCCTTGGTATGACATACAAAGCATACCCATTGTCAATCAGCACATTGTACAAAGAGTCATTCTTACAATTCATGGAAATATGGAGAGCCAGGTTATGGTTTCTTCCTTCTTCAGGCAACTCGTCATCACAAAAGCTCGGATTATTACAAGATGTAATATTTCCCATAACACTGATGAACTGACCCAAAGACATGTCGCTTTCAACAAAATCCAGTTCCAACACTCTCATCTGAGATTCTCGATGAGCAGAAGATTTCATTAGCAACACTAGAATGGAAATCTTAGATGGAGTTTACAACAATTGATCCACATCTTGTAATCAATCAACTTGATGATTTTCAACAGGTCATCCACATCCTTTTCCAAAGAAGAGCCACTAGGTTCTCCCATTACTTTCTTAGGTTCAATATTTTGAACAACCTTTTTATCAGAATTAACATCCCCTAGAAAGGTAGGGGCGAAGACACGACCACTGCGGGTTACCCAACTAGCTTCAACAATATTCTCGACATTGGACAAGGGTTGGATAGGAATCTCCACACCATCTTCCAGGATAGTTTCATTGTACTTATAAGGCACAACTTTGTTTGATTTATACGGGACATGACCAAACATCCAAATAACCACAAGAGCAACAGTAGGCTTGCTATGATACTTAATCTCTATAGGAGCGGGAACACCAAAGCATGGTGCAATGACATTCACCCCTTCTTCAGAATATATAGGCATCGCAGAATCATTATCGGAGAACATACCTTCATCAGAAGAAAAGAACTCATCAGAAGAAACATATTCATCATCAAACATGGCCTCAACTGAGTAATCTTCAATCATGTTAACTCCATTGTAGTCATCTCTATTTCCTGTGAATTTGATAGTACCATTATCTAACAACAATTTAATACTTCTTATTACGATAGAATAACCACGAGAATCCCTGAAGCAGATCTGAGGCCCCATAATGATGTTCTTCTTTGCCATCCATGTGACAACGTAGCATGCAATTGTACCAGATCTTCATTCATATAATTCACATTAAAATCCAGAATTCATTGGGATATTCATAAACCATATTCACATCTTCATCATATTCATCCATTGGCCTGATTATATAGATAAGACCTTCATCCATCATTTCTTGAAGATCATCTCTTACCTTATCACATCCCTGGATATCTATACTACAAATACTACAACCAGCGTGGTAATTTGTATAATAGCTGAATTCAGAGATCAGCATGCATCTTCACTAAATCCTCTCTCACCAGGTTGGTTTTAAAAATCTGAAAGTCTCCAGGACAACCAACGACCATATTCACAGCATTTCCACCTCAATGTTTGGGTAGTGGATCATCTTTCATATTAGGACCAGCATATTTAAAGGATAGGAGTCCATATCTCACCATCCTCTGAAACTCAGACTTCAAGGAAAAGAAATTTTCAATGTTGTCCCCAAGGGCTCCTTGATGAAAATCACAAGTCTGATCCGCCTTATAATACCATGGAAAAGGTGAAGGTATATCAGGGGGAGGTCAAGTTTTCACCAATTTCTTTTGAATATAGTCAGAAACAATTCTGCATAACTTATTGGAATCGGGTCAAAAGCTTCTCTCCTCTGACTTTGCCCTTGATTTCCATGAGGGGATGGTCTCTGATAAGCAATAGAAGTCGGATCTAGATTGACGATTGGAGTCACAGAAGCAACCTGTTGTTGGTACCAATGACGTCTTCTCAGAGGTCTAAACTTTATTTCCTCAATGATAGCATTTGTTTCACTTTCTTTCTAGAAAACTGATTTCTTTGTTCCTTCATCTTTTGTCAAGCGTCCTTTCATGATAGCTTCTTCCAAACGAACACTCATACTTACCATCTCAGTGAAATCACTTCGCACATTGGAAACCATCCTTTCATAATAAAATGATCCAAGGGTTTTCAAAAAGACCTTGATCATCTCTTGCTCTCCCATCGGGGGTACCACTTAGGCAGCAACCTCGCGCCAACACTGTGCAAACTCTTTGAATAATTCCTTATCTTTCTGAGCCATCGCTCGCAATTGGTTACGGTCATATGCCATAAACATGTTGTACATATATTGCTTGATAACAGCTTCACTGAAATCATTAAAGGTGTGGATGCTACTACCGTCCAATCCCATGTACTAATTCAAAGCGGAACCAGTTAAACTATCCTGGAAGAAATGAATAAGCAAGTGTTGGTTATCGGTATGAGTGGACATCCTTCTGATATACATCACTAGGTGGTCACGAGGACAAGAGTTTCCCTTGTACTTTTCAAATTCTGGCACTTTAAACTTCGCTGACACTTTTAGGTTAGGAACTAAGCAGATTTCACTAACATTCTATCTGAATAATTCTTTCCCTTAAAGAGCCTTCATTTCTTTCTACATTTCATCGAATTTTTCCTTAAAATCATCCATTCGGTCATAGAAGCCCACACTTTCACTTAGTGGAGGAATGGACGAAAAACTTCATCATTAATAAGTGGAACAACATTCACCGTAGGAGGTGCATTATAATGAATCTCATTTCTAGCAACAGGAGTAATGTGCACCACGGGAGGTGCATGAATAGCAGCAGTTTGAGCAAACAGAGCAACTTGAGCATCGGGATTATAACCTCCTGGCATGAAATTCTCAAGCATTCCCCACGGGTAACCTTGAGGCATACAGTGTTGAATAGTGGCAACTGGAGTAACAGAAATGGGAACCGACAACTTCAGAAGCAACAATTTTCTGTTGTGGCTGAGTAGCATGAGGAGACAGAGGAGAAGGTAGTGGCTGATTTTGAGAAACCACCAATGATTACACCAAAGAAGTCTTATTGGCCATACCGGCCCTTAGAGCAGTAACTTCTTGGTGCAACTCGCAATTCTCTTGTTCAAAATTCTCCATCTTCTTCCTGTAATTAGCCTGAGTATTGTATCGATGAGACAACTTTCTAACTAAACGAAGTAGAGAAACATAGTAAGACACCTGGGTATGAACATAAATGCAAAAAAATATGTGCAAAATGATGCATGATATGCAATGCATATGATTTATTTATCATTATTATTATTTCAAGGAACTCATAATTATAGAAGATTTGCAAATATTAAAGTACTAACACATTTTGAAATACTGAAAATTTTATTATAATAATTTCGGAATGGATTACAACCTTAGTAAAGTTTCAATAATCCTAAGTACAATAGAATAAAGATGGAATCTAAAATCCTAAGGAACCAAAGCTGATGAAGATCTCTGCACACACTAACAATTTCCCATGAGTCTGGCAATCTGAGCCTTCAACTGCTTGTTCTCTTCTACATACCTGTCGACGACTTATTTCCAACCACAAGAGTCAGAGGATGAGCAATTGGGACTTTGTTGAGCTCTAGATGTAAATAAATCATCTCGCTTCTTCATCATCTCCATAGCATGACTCTCAAGAATCTCGATCAAGTCATCCTTCTCTTTTAATTTTGTTTGGTAGGACATCTCTAAAGTCTAACACTTGTTCTTCCATGCTTCCTTCTCTTGATGCATTCTAACTTGGGCGAGCATAAGTTCTTCCACATCATCCAAAAGTGGAGGATTAGTCCTCATAAACATATCAGGTATAGGTTATTCATGAGAATATGGCATCTTCAACTGAATTTCCCTTGCTTGTACCCAACGGTGATGAGGCTCTAAAGAAACTGCTTCTCTTGGTCCCAAATCTTTTCTACTCTTCCTGTGAATATGGTTCCAAGCCTTTGAAATTTCTTCCTTAGCTTCCTTAAGATCCTCTCCTTCTTTGAGAAAGAAACCACTCATATGGATGATGTTTGGCTTGTCTCGCATCGAATATCAAATTTGGCGACGGGCAAGAACGGGATTGTAGTTAATTCCTCCCTTTGTACCAAGAAGAGGCACATTAGGGAAAACACCACAACTATCAATAATATCCACATCATGATAAGCCTGATGATACCAAACAATGTCATAATGAGTGAGAGCCATAGTGTTCGGGGCCCAACAAGGTTCCTTCTTGATATCCCAGAAAGAAACAACTCGAGGTAAGTGAGAAATAAATCACTGATATAACAATAGTGTGCAGCAAATAATCATACCTCCATGATAATAATCCCGAATATGGATGGAATAATAAGTATCTCCTAATAGTGTAGGGACTAGATTCCTAATCAAAAAAGATCCTAATGGCGTTGACATCCACAAATTTGTCGACATTAGGAAATAAGAACAACCCATAGGCAAGAAAAGCAAAGATGGCCTCAAAAGAAAATTTACTCTTCATCCTAGCAAAGTAGGGAGCTTTCTCCAATAAAAACTGAGCAGGTAAACCTTTGATTCCTCCTTTGGTAGTCATGTTAGTCTCAATCTCAGACTTCCCCATATGAGTCATGGCAGAAATCTCATGAGACTTGGGATTTCCCTCTAAACTGGTGAAAGGAATACAAATAGTAATAGGCAATCCAAGTAAGTAAAAATACTCCTCCAATATGGGCATCAGTTGATAATCAGGGAAAGTAAAACACTGGCGCAACTGGTCATAGAACTGGACAAATGTATAAAGAATACCCTCTTTCATCCTGAGCTTCATAAGAGACACGGTGGATCCATACTTCTTCTAAAAATCTGTAGAGCTCTCGATCTCGGGAATCAAACTCATCAACTCCTTTATCTTAGGATCCTTGACACTATACTTTCGAGACTTTCTTTTTTCAGAATCCATGGTCAAAAATAACTGAGATATTTTCAAAAAAGTAACTTCTAAGTCCCTTGAAATAATTTTTTAAAGAATTCCCATGGGTGCATGAATGCATGATGCAATAATCACACACAAGATCACAAACATAGAGGGTTCATAGGTTCGACGTCACGAGCATGAAGTCAAAGGTACTACCCACAAGGTAAGGACTAATAGTTTATCACCTGCCGAACAAGGTTCTAAAAGGTTCCCAGAGTCTACATCCTTCCTTCGGATATTACCAACATCCCGATTTCGGATGGTTGTCATAGTGGTTGTAGTGGTAGAAATGTTGAGATTAAGCCATTCAATTGACTTGACTCGCACATATCAAGTAAAAATCCTCACCATGCTTTATTATTTCCAGAGGAGGGGGAAAATAGTGAATAACCCAAAAAAAGAGGGGGAGATAATCTATGTACGGGAGTTGGTTATGCAAAGGGAAGGTATTAGTAGCCTAAAAATCTATGGTACTCCATAGAAAACCTCTTTGTAATTTTGTTTATTTTGGATATAAGTGTTGTATACAAAATTAGATGGTAGATATGAGAAGAAAAGTATTTTTTACAATTTTTTCATCCTCCGCGGTTGTGAACTTTTAGTGCCTACGTACCACCTTTTGTGCAATAGGGAATCAAGGTACTCGTAGTTTACCTTTAAAAATTTTAAAACAAAAGTGTATTGGTTGATTTTAAGAGACGAGACATCATTGGCATATCCGAGTGGAAAACATACTTACTACCCACGATTATGAGAAAGGAGAATTTGCATCATCTCAAAATGGATGATATGGCTTGGATTTTAAAATCAAAAAAGCCTCACTCGACACCCAAGTGGAAAATATCTCACTTCACTATATATCGTAGAAGTATAGTAGCTCGCATCACTACAGAATTGACAAGAGTCTAATCTTTTGAAAAAAATTTAAAGTAAAAAGCCAAAGTGAAAAAATGGTTTGAATGAGGTTGATTGACTTTTAGTCTTATCACAAAAAATGTCAAAGTATGATTAAATTGGTTAAAGTTTGATTAAGAAAATTTTTTTTTTAAATGCATGGAACTAAGTCCAAGTTTATTATAAAAGCGGTTCAAGTTAGAAAACAAGAAGAGTTTTGAAAAGGAGGGAGAAGATTTTTGAAATTAAAGAAGATGGGAGAAGATGAAGGGACTTTCCTAAAGCATAAGGTAAAAGTTAGGGAAAAGAACCGTCTAACCAACAAGAAGTCAACACTTGACATAAAGAGCCAATGTAGAATTCCCATCCTTTTGATTGAAACCAAACAAGCAAAGATACTAAACCTCTTAAGAATACCAAGCTTAAAATGTATTAAGTCTTCAAAAATTGAGCAAAGTTACGGCTGTATACAGATGAATTCCCAATCACAGATAAAGCACATAATCAGAATAACCTGTACACAAAGAAAATCAACCCAATGTCTTGGGGTAAACCCCAAGAACTCCAGACAAAATAAAAAAAGAGTCACAGGGTCCCAAGGATCCTCAAGGCTTCTAATCCTAAGTCCGAGAAGTCCACAATCTCCATAATGCCAAGGATAGTAACCAAATAGTCCAAGTAACTTTAAGGTTTTTTATTATTCAAGTTTATTATTAAGTGTCTTTAAAGTAGAAAATTAAAAAGCTCAAGTGATCAAAATAAAAATGACATGAAGATAAATGCTCAAGTGAGCAAAGATGAAAATAGCATTAAATGTAAAATGCTAAAATAAATGGTGCATAAGAGTAAAGGCATAGAATAAAGGCACAAAGTAAAAACACAAAGTAAAATTCAATTGTTACTGAATTAAAAGTTAGAGGTTAGTTGAATGACCATCTTGAAACTTGTATTTGAAGACTCATTAGAAGATTGATAAAATCAAATCTTCTTCTTGTACCCTAAAATTTGCCCTCTCTTTTCTCAAGACATTTCTCACAAAGATTTTCAAAAGCTCAAGTTTTCACAAGTACAATTGGACTTTTAATGCCCCATATAGTTTCCATGGAGGATATTGGACTTTCAAGCATCAGGTCGAAGTAGAAACTATTAAAAGGGCAAAGCAGATAAAAAAGGTGTGCAGATAACTATGGAAAATTCAAAATCTAGTTCAGGTTGTTGAACCACATGACTTATTGAATGGAGTGGTTGGCATATTTTGACAAATCAAAGAAGAGCAAGCTTGCTTCGAGCTACAAGCTTCGAGTGGTACATTCAGATGAATGTGGTCCATTCGAAGAACATAAAATTGGTAGATTTGAAGAACATACATTTGGTGGCCCATTCGAAGAACATACATTGAGTGGATTCAAAGAACATACATTTGGTGGTCCATTTGAAGAACATACATTTTATGGATTCTAAGAACATACTTTTTGTGGTCCATTAGAATAACATACATTTGGTGGATTCGAAAAAACATACAATTAGTGGTCCATTCGAAGAACATACAGTTGGTGGTCCATTCGAAGAACATACAATTGGTGGTCCATTCGAAGAACATATAATTGGTGGGTTCGAAGAACGTATATTTGGTGGTCCATTAGAAGAACATAAATTTGGTGGTCCATTCGAAGAACATACATTTGGTGGATTCAAAGAAAATACAATTGGTGGATTTGAAGGACATATAATTAGTGGTCCATTCGAAGAACGTACAATTGGTGGATTCGAAGAACATACAATTGGTGGTCCATTCAAAGAACATACAATTGTTTTTCCATTCTAAGAACATATAATTGGTGGAAACAAATATTGTATTGTCTTTTGATGAGTTTGGTCGAAGGCTGTTGAACAAAGTCCTATATGCTGCCAAGCCCAAGTTTGTTGTATTGTCCATATAACAGCCTAAAACCATGTCAAAAACAGTCTATTGTACTGCTATGAAATATCCCTGCACCAAGTTTCCACAACACTCTAAAAATGCTGCAAAATAGTCCTGCTATGCTGCTCTTAAAGCAGTCCCATATTTGCACCAAACTAGCATATAAGAGCTTCACCTCGAAAGCTATGAAACGAACATACCCAAACTGTTCAAATTTCATTTGTTCCCCCCCCCCCCCCCCCCCCCCCCCCCCCCAAAAAAAACTCAACAAGACTCTTCTATAAATAAGTCGTTTCCACAACACACAAAGGAGGCTTTTTGGACAAGGAAAAAGGAGAGATGACAGAACATTAAGACCGAAGCCTTAAAAGACTCTTAAACACAGAACCAAAAACAACACCTCTATTTCTATTCTTATAATTCAAGAACATCCAAGGCAGCAACTCAAGTTCGAATCACAAATTCCAGCTGCAAGGTAAGTCTTCTTGACTTTAAACCCTTCATTTCAAGCATCATTGATAATTCATCTTCAAAGATAACATGTAATAACCATTGCATTTGAAACTAACCTTTTGCTTGTCTTCTTTTCTTGTCATATATATTAAGAACTAACATGTATAAACCATAAAATAATGTTGGAGTGAAAGATTTACAGCATGCTTCGACACAAAGCCTTAGGCTTCGACCCATACTTCCTTACAGGCCCAAACAGAAGGGAAAAAGCGTGTGTGATTCGACACACAACTTTATGCTTTGATTCACACTAAGTTACAAGGTCAACTTTATGCTTCGATTCACACTGAGTTAAAGGGGTCGAAAGAAGGATATGCTTCGATGCATAAAAGCATGCTTCATGCTTCAATTTGGAATTACAGGATATGCTTCGATGCATATAAAGCATGCTTCGAAACATGCTTCGGCACATGTTGTCGAAAGATTTGTTTTTTCTCTCTTTTTCTTTTTTTCATATTTATTTTAGTTAACCAAATGCCTTCCATAAAAAAACCTAAAAAATGATTTCTTGATTAATTTGATTTCCTTTTAACTTAGGATTAATTTTCCTATTTTTTATTAATCATATCCCTTTAGGTTAATTAGGTCAAAACAATTTTCCTAACAAAAATCCAAAGAAAAATCCATTTCTTTTTTCCTTGTATATTATATTCATGTCATTTCTTGTACATTTATTCAATATGGTTGTAATAGGTAATTATGTTTAATTTCTTGCAATCCTTAATTTTACATTTGTATCCCCCATCCCCTAATGATCTAATAGCTTTGGATTTTAATTTCCGCAATTTACCACTTTAATATAAATTATTAGTAACTAGGGTGTGTATGGTAAGATAAAATTAACCGTTAGAAAACCCTAATTTCAAAGACAAAAATGCATGCATTTAAACACATTATTTACACACGTGCACCTCTAGCATAACCTCGTTTGTTGCCTCGGAAAATAGTCATGTCCCTCGAATATGGTGATTTTAGCAAAGACCCTTGATAAAAAATATCGTATTCCCTCGATGTCCCTCGATGTTGCCTTCGGTAAACGATCTAGTCCCTTACGAAAATTGCTAAAATGTCTCATAAGTTGCCTTCTATGATTATACGGTTGACACACGCCCGTCCCTTCACATCCAGTGATGGGGCTTTTTACCAATCAATGGTAAGATAGTAACATCTAAATGAGGAGGAAAAGAACATAGACCTTTTGAGTAGGTAGGACGCTCGTAGTTTCTTGCTCATAAACTAAAACCATTTCCACACTTACACTTTCAAAACATCTTCAAAAACAAACATCTCTTTGAACTATTTTCAAAACCAACACTTTGTATAAATTATTATAGAGACGAGAATCATTACTAAGTTTTCCGAAACAAAGGCGTTTTCAAAATATTTTCAAACTTACACCACAAAACACATTTTCAAATAAAGTAACTTTCAAATGATATAGCAAGCAACTAAGAGCCCGTAGATAACTACGGATGAAAAGGGTGCTAACACCTTCCGTTTTCATAACCTACCCCCCAAACTTAAGGAAAAAATCTCAAAGGTCTTTCCTGTTCTTTTCACCCTTTCCTTTATTGGATAAAAGAAAATTCGGTGGCGACTCTTGCTATCCGCAACAATTGCGATAAAACGCAAAACACCCAAGTCAGTTCTCCCACCGTATTACAGAACTGGCGACTCTACTGGGGAGTTTAACTTAAAAGTGGTATTACCTTAGAGCTAGATCACCTTTAAAATGCTTTCCTTGTTTGACTTGCTTGCTTTACATTTTGGGTCCTTGTTTGGGTTTTTTATCCTCTACCCAGATCGAGGAACATCATTAGGTAAGTAGAAATAGATTGTGGAAACTGTACGGCATAGACCGATATGGTTGAAACAATGGCTATGTTAGTGTGACGCTTTTTTGGTACTGGTATCCTTTGTGTTGAATCGAGGAGAATACGGGGCCGCTGAGCGGTGTCATGAAGCACTAACTGACCGTAGAACCTTAATTAAACAACTTGGCCATTAGGAAGTAGTGAGATAGCCGACTTTAGTGTAAAGCTAAAGATTGGTTGATACTCGATACTACACTCATTGAGATCGGACTTTTGGGATATCTCAGCCGAAAGAAAATATTGATTATGCTGAGACAATACCCAATGAAGAAAGATCAATGATATTGAGACCCCCTAGAACCCGATTAGTTTCTAGGACAGGTTGAGCCAACTAAACTTCAAGAGGGTACTTACCTATGAAACCCATGCAAGCCTAAACCTAAGGTTTTTGAGTGCTTTGTTTGTGATTATTATTCATGTCATCATAAATATCATAACATCATAACATCATAAGCATTCTCACTAACCATTTCAAGGATTTAGGAAATTATTTTTGTTCCGTTTTGTAGGTCATGACTTCCACTCGTAGGAATACCATCTGAATCAACTTCGTAAAAGTGCATCCTAAACTTCAAGAGTTAGCATCAAGGGTGCCTGGAGATTCTTCCTTCACTAAGAAATATGGTCGACTTCTCAACTTGGCTACCTCAAACTTCCAAGAAGAAATGATGTCTGTGCTTTTCCAATTCTTTGATCCTATGCATCATTGCTTCACCTTTCCTGACTACCAATTGGTTCCTACATTAGAAGAGTTCTCTCGATTGTAGAGTGCATGTGCTTGATCAAATACCATTCACCAGTTTAGAGGAGACTCTAAAGCCTAAATTCATTGTTGAAACCTTGCTTTTGAAGAGATCTGGCGTTATAACAAATTGGGAGACAAGAAGTGGAGTTAAGGGTTTCTTAGCCAAGTTTCTATTGGAGAAGGCTTGTTCATTCTGGGAGGATATAGATTTTCAAGCTTTTGAACCTGTTATGGCCCTTCTAATCTATGGTTTGGTTCTATTTCCCAATCCGTACCAACTCATAGATTTGAATGCCATTAAGGTTTTTCTTTCTCGCAATTTCGTACCTACCCTGCTTGGAGACATTCTACATTTTTTCCACACTCTCACCATGAAGAAAAGAGGTACTCTTTTGTGTTGTATTCCCTTACTCTCTAGGTGGTTTATTTCGCACCTACCTCGATCATCATTGAAGAATGAGCAAGGTTTAACATGGTCTCAAAGGATGATGTCACTCATATATTCTGATATTCATTGGTGTTCTTGATCCTTGGAGGACATTACTATCATCGATCATTGTGGAGAATTCCCTAATGTCCCTCTGCTTGGCATTAGGGGAGGTATTACCTACAACCCTTGTTTGGCTTTACGATGGTTTGGGTATGCATGAAGAGATGGTCCCCGTGATTCACTGATCCAAGGTTTGGTATTCGATTACGAGGGCGACAACCAAGGTTATCGTCAAAGGTTCATACGAGCTTGGATAATGATAAACAAAGTGGATAGTAAGACATTGGGACATAAGAATTCCATACCCCTTGAGCATTACCTTAAGTTGGTATGAACTCGTGCTCAAAGTCTCGTGATGCCTTACCCTGCCATCTTACCATCATCATGGATCCTGTTGCCGAAGGTGATGTTCCATATACTGTCCTTTATCCTGATATACCTACTTCTCTTGAAGATTTACAAAGAGCTTGGATTCAGCTAAAGGGGGAGCGAGACACCTTTGAATCCCAATGCTTCGCAAGCGAGAAGAAGGTTTTGGATCTCATGAGACAACTCCATGAGGAGCAGAGTTTGAATGCCTACATTGCACCGAAGAGGGTGCGCTCATGGGAAGCTTGATTTCTTTTTACTTTAGAAAGTTTATTTTGTATTATTTTTGTTTCTTCCAATGTAAGCCCAAGAGGCATGTTGTAAGCAATTTGAACTTATTAATACAATCGATGTTTGTTCCCTTTTGTCTAAACAAATTTAAATCTTCTAAGTCCTTTAAATCATTTGCATACGCATGTTCATGCATCATAACATAAACAGGTTTTCCACAACAGGTTTCCTTATCTTTCTACTGTTTATTTCAATAAGATGGATATAGAACAAACAGTAAAGGATCTTCAAGCACAGAATTCTCAATTCCAAAAGATGTTCCTGGCTCTGGCTAAAGGACAAGAGGACCTGAAGGCTCTCATGATCAAAGACAAGAAGAAAAATACAAAGAGACCAGTTGTTGGCTCCTAAACTCGACACCGTTGTTTTATTAATACAAACCATTAATTGAGAGGGATGGTTTCGACCAGCTAATTCTGTCGAAATGCTCATCAGAAGATGGCAAGGTACTTAGAGAATTTCTTCTAAGTAAGAATCCTGTTGCCTTCGACGTCGAAGGTGCTTCTCGACAGAGGTATTTGACGCTCAGAGTGGAACAGTTTGAGATTCAAATGTTTGGAGGGAAAACGATGCCCAGCGGTTACCAAGTGCAACGTGCCAAGATCTGGAGCGTCGAATGCTGTGAGCGTGCCAAGTGGAGTCATCTCGAAGCAGAGTAACTTCCCGACGGTTACTTGAGATGTGTTTAGTATAAATATTAGTTGTTCACGTAGTTTTTTGCGTGTGTTCACAATTATATACAAGTCACTCATATAGATTCAAGTACCCAGTGTGAGCGAAAGAATTGTTGAGAATGTATGTGTGAAACACCACTTTAATTAATCAAAGTCATTTATTTTCCAGAACTTTATTGCCTTTCATTTACTTTTCCAGCCGAAGCCTTTATTTAAAACTTTCCTTTATTCTACCAAGTTTTCTTCATGCAATTTACATAAAGTGTCTTTATTTTCTTGTCATTTAACCATCATTAAACTTAGTCAAAACCCCAAAAATCAACCATGTCTTAGGATCAATCTGATCGATCCTGCGAGTCACCAAATAAGTAACCTTTTGGAAGATCAGCGGTTGTTTACCAATTTCCACGGTAAACAAATTGGCACGCCCAGTGGGACCTTGTGTTGATTTTGAAGTTTAACCTTTTTATACAGAATATCACCTTTTTCGAGAAGTATTGCATGTTATTGAGAAGTGGTAGAATATACACTAACAATACCAATACTGCCAGAAGAAGAGAAGCGATGGCGAATCCGCCAAACTATAACGAAATCCCACAAACGAATGTGGGAACAACGGTTATCCCAACCGTAAGTGAAGCGATAACCGCTGGTTCAACACCAGCAGTAACGGTCACACAAACGGGGCCAATGCCTCCGTTCACTGGCCCCAGAGCGCCTTTGGGAACTCCCCCACCAAGGGGAAATCCAGGAACTAGGCCTTATGTTCCCCCAGGATTTATGACAGGCGGTCCAAATCGAGAACCACTCTATGGCATGCCAACGTCTGAATTGGCTAGCCTGACGAACGTTGCGTCCACTTTTTCAGACCCTTTAGTGAGTGCCTCTTCGCCACTCCAAGGTTCTGCAGTCGGTATGGCGAACAGAAATAGGACCCAACTCTTAGGAGGAACGTCCCAAGTAGTGCATGGCCTTACAAATGCCTCGACAGCAGTCTTGAGGCAGCAAATGGACGAAAGCAACCATGATATGGTTCAAATGTTGGCACAAACTTTAAGTACAGTGTTGAATCCTCTGATACAAAACACCACCCAGTCGAATCAGCAGATGACAGCGCAAATGACGCGTCTGGCTGATTTCTTTGGGGTAACCCAACCTATTCGACAGCCCCAAAGGGCGCAAATAAGGGGAAACCAAGGTATACTTTTAGAGGAAGAAACCACTATTAACCAAGTCCAGCAGCCTGTCGAAGAAAACCTTAGGGCACGATTGGAGCAGCCTGTCGAAGAACCTAGGGTCATAGCCCCAGAGGTAAGGATAGTCAACAGAAACCAAAATGCTGACGAAGTAGTTCCGCACATCCAATACCAAAACATGGGTTTGGAAAATAACCTGGCAGCCATGATCGAAAGAATCATGATGCAAAATGGGATGAATATGGGCTTTCGTAGGCCCAACTTCACATCCCCACTGTCAGAATATGTGTTACAAACAGACTTACCTCCTAGATGTAAAGTCCCTAAGTTCACTAAGTTTTCAGGGGACACGACAGAATCTACTGTCGAACATGTGGCGAGATACTTGATCGAAGCAGGAGATATTTCAAACAACGAAAACCTGAGGATTAAGTATTTCCCAAGTTCTTTAACAAAGAACGCGTTTACTTGGTTCACAACTCTTCCCCCCAATTCGATCCATCATTGGACCCAGTTGGAGAGATTGTTCCATGAGCAATTCTACATGGGACAAACTAAGATAAGCCTGAAAGAATTGGCCAGTGTAAAGAGACGTTTCACTGAACCTATAGACGAATATCTAAATAGGTTTAGGTTGCTCAAAGCAAGATGCTTTACGCAAGTGCCAGAACATGAGTTAGTCGAAATAGCCGCAGGAGGGCTAGACTATTCCATTAGGAAGAAATTAGACACTCAATACCTGAGAGACATGGCCCAATTGGCCGATAGAGTTCGACAGGTAGAACGCCTTAAGGCTGAAAAAGCCAAGGCGACAAAAACTCATAAAAGAGAAATGATAGCGTATGTCGAAATGGATGATGAAGATCCAGAAACCTTCGACGAAACTATAACCGTCGAAGAAAGCGAGGTCGATTTAGCGGAACTGAAACAAGGGCCACCATACTCTTGCAAACTGTTAGTCCCCTCAAGTGGAAAAAATCCCACTGGTCCGGAAAGGACCAACGATAGGTTCCCCAAAAAGACTTACAGTTTTGATATTACAAAATGTGATGAAATTTTTGACTTACTTGTAAAAGATGGCCAAATGATAGTACCCCCAGGGGTAAAAGTGCCTCCTCTTGATCAAAGAAAAAAGAGGGGCTTTTGTAAATATCATAATTTTCTGGGCCATAAAACATCTCAATGTTTTCTTTTCAGGAATCTCGTGCAAGACGCTATCGAAGAAGGGAGGTTGAAGTTTGCTGACAAGACCCCCATGACTGTGGACTCTAACCCTTTGCAGGCTGAAGCCCATTATGCTGAACCTTCAGAAGTGAACGTGATCGAGGCATCCAGAAGCCAGGCGAAGAGGCCAGGAATCACAATGGTCGAAGTCACAAAGGACCATGTCAACATGCCAATCTTTGGCAGTTTTTCTGGGAATCTATCTAGAAAAACAATTGAAGCGGTCCAAAAGGCGGTCGAAAGCCCGAAGCTGGAGACAGTTGGAGCCCAAAAATCTGGAACAAAACCCAGTTCCTACTTGGCTGCAGTTCAAGGCCAGACAGAGGACTTGGAGACCCAGATGAAGCAGTTGACTCTTGCCACCAAAGACACCATGAATGTCAACATGGTCGAAGTCTCTGAACCAAAAGCATCAGAGGAGGCCATTAGGCAAGAACAAGCCAACAAAACTGCTTTCCCTCGGGAAAATGAAAATCTGGCAGATTTCCTGCAAAGATGCTAGAAAAAGAAGTCAGAAGTGATGTTGTGTCCTCGATGCAGCTCGATTTTCGAAAAAAAAGCTGCTGAACATATTCAAGGTGTAAGAGAAGCAAACAGAAAAAGGGAAAGTGTTGATACTCGACATGACCCCAGAAGAACCTACCAAAAGGGTTCAAATCAAGAAAAGAGGCCACTGACTTTCAGGCCTCCAACCAATGTGCCAGTTGATACATGGTACAAAACATCAGGTCAAAAGAGGCCAAGCGAGGAAAGATGGCACTCCTTCGAAGTTCCAAGAGGTTCATCTTTTACACATAAGAAAGAACCTCAGGTTGCTACCCCTAAAGTGTCCCAAGTATCAAGCAACTACATAGGGAAGAATCCCATGTCTCGATCTCAATGGAGAAGATACCAGAGGCGGCGAAAAGCTGAGAGGGAAGCTGCTAATGAACCAAAGCCAGAATCAAGTTCAAATGTCCCTCAGAGAAAGAAGAGGAAGCCTCTGGAAAGACAACCAGTGACCAATAGGCTAGTTTGGCCTAACCAGGGTGAAGTTGATAACGAAGATGGCTCTGAGTCTGATGACACCCTAGATATCATGGTGAATATAGTCTTGGTTTTGCCAAGAGAGTTCAACCGCCAGGTAGAGGTCGAAGCAAGCGACTGGGAAGTCGAGCAAGAAATGGCCAAACATAGGCCAGTGTGCTATTTCGTCATGGATAATGGCGCTACTGAAGAGCAGAATGGGTTCTTCGAACCTCCTACAGAGGCGATGAAAAATCACCTTAAGCCTTTATTTATAAGGGCTAAACTCGAAGAAACCACAGTAAATAAGATCTTAGTAGACTGTGGGGCAACCATCAACATCATCCCTCACTTCATGCTGAGAAAAATAGGCAAGAGCGATGAAAACATCAAGCCTCACAACATGGTCCTGTCGAATTATGAAGGCGGCATAGGGACCACTAAGGGTGTGATCCAACTGGACATCAAGGTGGGATCTATCCTTCGACCAACTATGTTTATGGTCATATCGGCCAAACAAAATTATAATCTTTTGTTGGGTCGTGAATGGATACATGGTGTTGGAGTTGTACCATCATCAATGCACCAAAGGTTGATACTATGGCGTCCTGATGGAATGGTCGAAAACATAGAAGCGGATCAAAGCTATTACTTGGGCGAAGTAAATCACCTAGGGATGGCAGACTTCAACAAAAACTTGGCTCACATTGGGCCATGCCCAACACCTGACTTCAACTTGGCGCCAGCGCCAAATACTTTTTGTTCCTTATACCTGCACCCTGAGCATGGTTTTCAATGGGACAGAGAAGACTTGTCCCACATTGATTTTAGTGGGCTAACTGATATCCAGCCAACTGGTTAGGGAAGTGAATTCAGTGACAATGACTGAGTCACAATCACTGCATCGAATTTCGGCTTACGTAGCCGAAACAAGGATGATAACGGCTCTCGAAGCCGAAGTAAAATATATGGCCACACAGGCCAATGATCAAGAGTTACCTTCTGCAGGTCCAGGAAAGGATTTCGATCCAGAGCCTCCTGATGTCATGCCAGAAGGAATGCAGCAACAAAGGCTCGACGCAATCTACGACGATGAGCCTTTGGGATTCGAAAAGGACCCCTTAGCGAACAACATCAAGATGCTAGCGCAGGATCCTTTAGAAGTAATCAACTTGGGTGAAGGGTTAGAGAAAAAGCCTACTTACATTAGCGCAAAAATAGATCCAGAACTCAGGTTGGAAGTAATCCATTTGTTAAAGGAGTTCAAGGACTGTTTTGCGTTGGATTACGACGAGATGCCTGGTCTCGACAGAGGATTGGTGGAACTTCAGTTGCCAATCAAACCTGGGAAGAAGCCAGTCAAGCAAAGTCCAAGACACTTCGCTCCAAAGATACTGTCAAAGATCAAAACGGAAATCGAAAGACTGCTGAAGTGCAAATTCATACGAGCTACGAGGTATGTCGAATGGATTGCAAATATTATGCCAGTGATTAAGAAAAATGGTACATTGAGGGTGTGCATAGATTTCAGAGATTTGAATGCTGCTACACCCAAAGATGAATATCCTATGCCTGTGGCGGAAATGCTAGTCGATTCTGCCGCTGGCTATGAGTACCTGAGTATGCTCGATGGTTATTCAGGATATAATCAAATATTCATTGCTGAAGAAGATGTGTCGAAAACAGCTTTTCGATGCCCCGGGGCTTTAGGCACTTACGAATGGGTAGTAATGCCTTTTGGCCTAAAGAACGCTGGGCAACATATCAGCAAGCGATGAACTCTATCTTCCATGATTTTATTAACACTTTTATGCAAGTATATATTGATGACATTGTTGTAAAATCTGTTTCCAGGAAGAACCATATAGACCACCTTCGACAATCATTCGAAAGAATGAGAGAACATGGTCTGAAAATGAACCCTTTGAAGTGTGCATTCTGTGTAAAAGCTGGAGATTTCTTGGGCTTCGTCGTCCACAAGAAAGGAATCGAAATCAACCAGAACAAGACGAAGGCAATTATGGAAGCGAAAGCGCCAGCGAACAAAAAGGAACTGCAATCTCTGCTAGGCAAGATAAATTTCTTAAGGAGATTCATATCTAACCTAAGTGGGAAAGCTCAAGCCTTTTCACCCTTACTTCGATTGAACAAAGAAAGATTCGAATGGGGGCAAGAGCAACAAGAAGCCTTCGACAAAATCAAAGGGTATCTCACAAAGCCACCTATTCTGGTGCCTCCTTGCAGCAACAGGAGTATGAGATTGTACATAGCTGCATCCGACAAAACTTTGGGAAGCATGTTAGCCCAAGAAGATGAAAATGGAGTCGAAAGACCCATTTACTATCTTAGTAGAGTTTTGAACGATGCAGAAACTAGATATAGCGAAGTTGAAAAATTATGTCTATGTCTTTATTTCTCTTGTACAAAGCTCAAACAATATATAAAACCAGTTGATGTGTATGTTTCATCTCATTTTGATGTTTTCAAGTACATGTTGTCGAAACCCATCCTGCACAGCCGAATTGGCAAGTGGGCGCTAGCGTTAACTGAATACTCCTTGACCTTTATGCCTCTTAAGGCAGTGAAAGGACAAGTGGTGGCAGACTTTATAGTCGACCACTCAATTCAGGTTGAGAGTATCAATTATGTGGAGATAGAGCCTTGGAAATTCTACTTCGATGGTTCCAGCCATAAAGATGGAACAGGAGTAGGGGTCTTGATTATTTCTCCAGAAAAAATTCCAACAACATTCAAGTACAAGATATCAGGTACTTGTTCGAACAATGAGGCTGAGTACGAAGCTCTAATTACTGGCCTTGAGATATTGTTGGAATTGGGGGCAACTCGTGTCGAAATAATGGGAGACTCAGAGTTAGTCATTAAGCAAGTCACAACAGAATATAAGTGTATAAGAGAAAATCTCATTATGTACTTTGTGATAGCAAATCGTTTATTGAAAAAATTCGAAATGGTCAACATTCGACACATACCCAGATTGGAAAATCAAATAGCCAACAATTTGGCACAAATTGCATCTGGGTACAAAATTTCAAAAACGAGATTACAAAGAGCAATCGAAGTCCGAGAGAAAATAAAAGCAACTTGTCTGTCACCAACAGATTTGAAATCGACAAGACTAGGGTATGCTGATCAAAGGAACTTCGAAATTTCGTTCATAGACAATTTGTCAGAGCAAGATTGGAGGAAACCCATTGTGGATTATCTACAAAATCCAGCAGCTTCGACAGAACGAAAAATAAAATATAGGGCGTTGAGTTACGTACTCATGGGTAATGAGTTATTTAAAAAGACGCCTGAAGGGGTATTGCTAAAGTGTTTAAGTGAAACTGAAGCATACATAGCCCTTTCGACTACGCACGCTGGAGCATGTGGGGCTCACCAAGTAGGCCATAAGATGAAATGGTTGTTGTTTCGACAAGGGTTATACTGGCCCACAATCTTGAAAGATTGTGTCGAGTTCGCGAAGGGATGCCAAGAATGTCAAGTCCATACAGGCATCCAACATGTACCAGCAAGCGAACTCCACTCAATAGTGAATCCATGGCCCTTTAGAGGATGGGCGTTGGACCTTATTGGAGAGATTCGACCAGCATCATCAAAGAGCCAGAAGTATATATTGGTAGGCATTGATTATTTCACTAAGTGGATCGAAGCTATTCCTTTAGTCAATGTAGACCAAGAAAATGATTGAATTTATTCAAAAGAACATTATCTTTAGATTTGGAATCCCTGAAACTATAACTACTGATCAAGGATCAGTTTTCACCGGTCGAAAGATGCAGAAATTCGCTCAAGAAACAGGCTTTAGACTCCTAACGTCAACGCCTTATTATGCACAGGCAAACGGTCAAGTTGAAGCAGCGAATAAAATAGTGATTGGCTTGATAAAAAAGCATGTAGGGAAGAAGCCAAAAAATTGGCATAAGACGTTAGACCAGATCTTATGGGCCTGTCGAACGTCCCCAAAAGAAGCCATAGGTACAACACCGTATCGGCTAACTTTTGGTCATGACGCAGTGTTGCCAGCGGAAATTTGTCTTCAATCTGCAAGGGTTCAGAGACATCATGATATTCCCTCTGAGGTTTATTGGGATATGATGTTAGACGAATTAGTGGATTTAGACGAAGAGAGACTACGCGCTCTCGACCTGCTAAGGATTCAGAAGAAAAGAGTGGAAGACTCTTACAATAAAAAAGTGAAACCTAAGGCATTTTCGCCTGGAGAATTAGTTTGGAAGGTGATTCTCCCCATGGATCGAAGGGATCGAAGCATGGGAAAATGGTCACCCAAATGGGAAGGACCATTCAGAATTATCCAAACTTTTTCTGGTGGAGCTTATGAAGTCGAAGAGTTAGGTGAAGATAAAAGACTCTTGAGAGTAAACGGCAAATATTTGAAAAAATATAAACCTATGCTCCAAGAGATCAAAATAAATAGCAAGTAATGACTAAATTAACCATAAATAGCCAAAATGGAAAATTTTATAAGAATTATCCAAAATGGTTACATTGTCAAATAAATATTACAATACATGGTTAATAAAGGGCTGAGTAAATTAGAATGGGATAGAATCTCTAAGTCGAAGGTACTTGGCCTGCTGCAACTCCAGTCTTTTGTTGCACAAGGCATTCGCCTGGGAAAGCTTGGCAATTTGGTCATCGAAGGCTTGGGCTTTCTCAGCAAACTCTAGGCCTCGTGTAACTTCAGCTTGGCTCTCTGTGTCTGAAACAATCGAGAGAAGCTCCTCCTTGCGTTTGGTATTAGCGTTTATCTTGGCCTCCAGCTCTTCGATTTGCGCCTTTATGGAGGCATTGTCTCGATCTATGGCGTCAATTTCTTCTTGCTTGGATGCTTTCTGCTTCGACAACTCTACAATTCGAGAAGTCGTCTCAGCTACCTCAGTCCAGGCAGAAGAACTTTTGCCATGTAACGCTTTGAGCTGGCTGTTGAAGCCCCTCTGACGTCGATAGTCTGCTGAGACTTGATCAATAATGGAGTATAACTCCAAGATAAAGCTCGAAACCTCTGGAGTCACAGCAAGCAAGTCGACTGCATTCAGAACAGCTCCCAAACACGACGGAGTAGTAGGATCCCCCTCCAAAGCCTTCATCAGATCTTTCTTGAAGAACTGAGCCTTGACCTTCATCAAAGCCTCATCAAGAGGAGAAGTCGAAGTGGACTTCCCCGATGCAGTAGAAGCATCATGACTAAGGTCAGATGAACTTCCCCTACTCTCGATAATGGCATTCAGATAGCCAATGGGATCAGTTTGCTTCAAGAGTGCTAAGTCTTCTTTGGACTTAGGCTTTGTCGAGGTGGTAACCCTTACAGCAGCGTTGGCTTGGGGTTTAAGTTGTTGAGTAGCGTTTGCATCGAAATGACTCTCTTCGACATGTAGTTCTGTGGTGCCAGCATCAGCATGATCCCCTTCGTAATGTTGTTCCTCTAACAGATCAACCACTTGAATTTCCTTTGGTTGTTGTTCCTCTGCTTCGGCATTGGCTTCATCATTCGCCAATTCCTCCTCTTGTGGCCTACTGTGTTCAGTAGAGTCGAATGTCTTTGAAGTCTTTGGTGCTGAACTTTCGGTGGTCTCCTGAAAATAGAAGAGGAAGAATCTTCTGGTTTAGAAAGAGACACAATCGAACGTGAGCATCGACACCTGAGTTAAAAATGGTCAGAGAAACTACCTGCAGAGGAACTTCAGCCCCAGGGCTGGAATTATCACTTTCGACGGGTTTATTGAGCAAAACATTTAGCTCCTCCTCCGTTGGCTCTTCGATAATCACGGGAGGTGGCCTGGGTCTTCTCCCTGCAACCTTTATTCTGATTGTGGGTCGAGGCTAAGGAGAAGGAGCATCTTTCTTCAGTTTTCTCCGTTTAAGAGGAGCGGGGGGAGATTCGTCCTCGTCGTCGCTCCCAGATTCGACCGTTAGTGCAGGTCGTTTCTTGGGTGAAGGTGCCTGAAAACCAATTGGAGTTCGATTTAGAACGCTACATCGAAAATCAGGATGTTAAAACCAGAAGGAAATAATAAAAGTTTGGTTACCAGTGCTGAAGGTTTTATCGAAGGACCTTCCCCCTGATGGCTTGCTGTAGTTTTCGCCGGTGCTGAAGGTTTTGTCAAGGGGCCTCCTCCCTGATGGCCTTCTGCGGCTTTCTTTGTTGCAGGCTTTCGAACAACTGAAAGAAGACAAGTTATAATTAACAAGTTACAAGTCGAAATGGAAAGACAAAATAATTTGGAGAGGGAACGTACATTTATTTATTTTGTCAAGGACTAGAACGAAAGACTTCTGAAGTTCGTCCACAAAATATTTTTCGTCGAAGAACTCTTCAGCATAGTAACTCTTCCACCAGTCTTCGAAAGATGGTGAACAGAGGAAGTTAAGTTGATAGTCGAACAGTGAAAGTACTGTTCGACCAGCATACCTGCTAATATGCTTGGTGGCAGCGTCCTCAGTATAGTCATTGCAAAAATATAACATTGATTATCCCTAGGACAAATAGGAGAAGGAAGTGATTGAATGATACCAAACTGTCGAGAGACCAAGTTTGGTTGGTAAGCGATCAAGCTCAGGTGATTCTTGGAGCTCCTAAAGCGCAGCGGCATTATTCTGGGTGTGAGAAATGCTTCCCAAATTATTGTGTGTTCTTCGACATGAGGGTCACCTGACGACTTGGGATGGGGTCTGGTGAACCATTCTGGACCAACCTTTCGACGAGCGAAAGGAGCCATGGTCGAATTGAATTCTTTTCTTCTTGCAAACATCAAGACGAAGTTTGCAAAAGTCTGTTGAAGTTCCAGCCCATCTTCAGTCGGGGTCAGTAGAGCTAATCTGGTGCCTTCGATATGCCTTTTTGCTATCTCAGGAGCTTGCTCATTTATCTGAGTTTTCTGAGGTAAGAAAGACTCGAAAGTGGCATTTAGCCATAGTTGAAGTAGCCAAAAGGGTCCTGCAAGCAACAGACTGGCTCTATTTTCGATGACCTTTAACAGAGTCGCTCCATTGCTGATCGACTCGTACAGATTCGCCAGAATTAATTCTGCCAAACAAATATTTTGGCCATGGTGAAGCTGGGTAGCAAGGGTGACCATTTTCTTTGTCACCTGTAAAGACTTTGTACAGAACACAAAGCGTGACAGCCAAAGGGCTAGAAACGCAATGTGCTCCACATCCGTCACATTGGCTGTCGACCTATCATGGTAATGGTTGATATAGGTGGTATAGGTGGGTTTCGTAGCTGAGAACCCAATTTGGTCCTCCGACATTTCCTTTGGGTCGAAATAATCCCCAGTTGGTCGAAGGCCGGTGATGGCAGCCACGTCGAAAAGCGTGGGTGTTAGCATTCCACAAGGAAGGTGGAAAGTGAAATGAGTATAATCCCAGAAAAGCAAAGAGGCTATCAGCATCTCAGGGGAGTAGTTGAGACCCGTCTTCGATAGCATGACTAGGTCGTATATCCCCAGGTTCTTCCAGATCGAAGCATGGCTTTTTTCCATCTTCTCTAGCCAAGCGCTGTAGTCTGGTTTGAGGCTAGGGCTAGACCTAAAAGCCCTAACACCCCTATTGAAGAAGCGAAGATCTATCTTCTCCTTAGCGGGATCTTCGTTGTCATCTGCAGCTTTTTTGGAACACCCAACAGGTTTGAGCGCCTCAAGCACTGGGAAGAAGTTCTTGATCTTCGTGGATTCATCAATGCATGGGGATAACGGGCCAGACATGGCGAAAATTTGGTTGGAGTATCCAACCGGAATCAGTAGTTGATGAGAATAAGCTTCACGCTCAGCAGTTCCAAGGGGTTCAGGAACCCTTCGCAGGCCTGTAGAAGTAACTGTTGGAACAGTTGTGAAGATTTTTGGTTTAGCATTTCTAGAAGGAATGTTGGAACTGGGAGCATTAGAGGAACCTGGAGCCATTTTTGGGTTAAGATTAAAGGTGGAGTGAAGAACAAAGTGTTTGCAGGTTTGCAGAAGATTTTGTTCAACAATAAGGTTTGAAAGCAGAATAGCGTGAAAAAGTCCCACAATGGGTACCTAGCGCTATTTATAGCGGTTGGGAAATCACAAAATTCGAGGCCATTTAATGTTGCAGAAGATAGTGGGACACGTGGCGCTCCTTCGCTGACATAGCCGTTCTGCAGAAACGAAAAGGTGCAGCGTGCGCCCTCGTTTTTGGGAAATTGTCATGATGACAATTTGTGAAAAGACATTGGGCACGCTAAACGCCTTACTGAGGTGACGTCTTAGGTACAGATGGAATGATGGCTTTTTCTTGTTCACGTAGTTTTTCGCGTGTGTTCACAATTATATACAAGTCACTCATATAGATTCAAGTACCCAGTGTGAGCGAAAGAATTTTTGAGAATGTATGTGTGAAACACCACTTTAATTAATCAAAGTCATTTATTTTCCAGAACTTTATTGCCTTTCATTTACTTTTCCAGCCGAAGCCTTTATTTAAAACTTTCCTTTATTCTACAAAGTTTTCTTCATGCAATTTACATAAAGTGTCTTTATTTTCTTGTCATTTAACCATCATTAAACTTAGTCAAAACCCCAAAAATCAACCATGTCTTAGGATCAATCTGATCGATCCTGCGAGTCACCAAATAAGTAAACTTTTGGAAGATTAGTGGTTGTTTACCAATTTCCACGGTAAACACCAGTGGGTATCCTGAATATAGGAAGGAGACTCAAAGGACTAGCAAAGCGAGCTCTAGAAGTCGCAACTCCGTCAAATGAGGGAGACAATCAGGAAGAGAAGACACAAGAGGAAGACCACAATCTGGGGTCTATTGAAGAAGAGGCTGACTATGCTGAAGAACAATATCCTCCTGTTGATGACAAAAATAAACAGTTTGAGGATCATCTAAATGCAATGGAAATTCAGAGGGTACCTGGTCTGGATTTTGAAGAATTAGGGTTGGTTTCTGTAGCAGTCATTCCACCAAAGTTCAAGGTTCCCGCATTTGCTAAATATGACGGGGTTTCATGTCCTAAGCTACATCTGAGGTCTTATGTCAAGAAGATCCAACCTCACACCGCTGATAGGAATTTGTGGGTGCACTTCTTCCAGGAAAGTTTATCGGGGACTCAATTGGAATGGTTCTATCAACTGGAGGGAACAAACATCCGCAACTAGGAGGATTTGGCTGCTGCTTTCTACAGGCAGTACCAATACAATATTGACCTTGCTCCAACCCGTACACAACTCCAAAGCATGTATATGGCTTCTAGTGAGGGCTTCAAATATTATGCCCAGAAATAAAGAGATCTTACGGGAAGAGTCCAACCTCCTCTATCTGATAGAGAGCTGGTAGATATGTTCTTGGGTACTTTGTCAGGCCCATTTTTCAACCATCTGATTAGAAGCTCTTCAGTTGGGTCCAACGAGCTGATATTGACACGTGAAAGAGTAGAAGATGGTATCAAGAGCGATAATATTCAAAGGTATGCATATTCAAGTGCAGTGAAGCAACCTTACAATGGGAAGAAAGAGTCCAATGTCGTGCACGGCCAAAAGGGTCATAACAAGAGTAAACACGACCAATCATTGGGGGCAGTTTTAATTTCCAATCCCACATCAACTCAATCGCAACGAGAAGTTAGGCGTAGGACGAAATTTCAAGAGAGACAATACACCAAGATTGGTATGTCCTTACCACAAGCCCTACAACATTTACTGAAAGCTGAGCTCATTTCACTAAGAGACCATCAACAAAATCCCAATACATCTTCATCTCAATACAACCCCAATGCCAAATGTGCTTACCATTCAAATAGCCCCGGACACGATACCAATGATTGTTGGACTCTAAAGAATAAAATCCAAGACCTAATTGATAACAAGACAATTAATTCAACCCTCTGGCAACTCCCAGGGTGATCACTGCTCCCATGCCAAATCATTGAGTGTCTAGTTCATTTTGAATTTTTAATTGTAATTTCTTTGTTTGTTTAAACATTTGTCCTTATGTCAGACTTTGGTCATTTTCATTAATGCATTGAATATGTTTGTCTTGAATTAATTCATTCATTATCACTATATGTAAACTGTGCTTTCTACTCCTTTTTGTGATATTCAACTCTCGACTACAAGTTGCAAGCCTTTAGAGGGAGGATGACAAAAATGATACCATAATCTCATACAGTATGCTTTTAGATAGACCTTGATGACGATGTACAGGCATTGTTTCAAATTCCTAAACACTTGAGTTATAAGGAAGATAATCCCTAGCCAACCCTTTTAAGCCTAAGAAGTAGGAGTTTTCTTTTTCACACAAATTGAAACCTCTAATCAAAACCTGGGGTAGGGTTAGTTTCTCAGTTAATTCAAATGCATGTTCGGTCACAAGTTGTCACTTCACAACGAAAACATCCTTCTGAATCAAAAGACTATGATGGTTCCCCGTGAAATAGGCTGTCATTATCTCTCAAAAGAAAAGCCCACTAGGTCAAAACCTATGAAGGAGACTTAAGAAAAACTGGGGCATCCCGTTGGCTGTAACTCAAAACAAGAACAGTCAGGAAAAAATTAGGGACAGTAAATCAAAAAGAGGGTGCTACAAATCCTCGACAAACATGAAAAATGTCTCAAAAAAGACCGCCTTCACGAATAAAATTTCAGTATATGAACCATCACAAAAACTTCATGCTAGACTCAATTGGAATTCAAAATGCACAATTAACTGAGTATAGGGCTGAAGAACATCATGAAGAACGGGCGGGTACAAATAAACTTTGAGCCTTATCCTTTGTTTCTTAAAACCGTGAACCAGACCACGTTACAACCCCTTAGAAGTCCTAATTGAAGCATGGGTTGGTTCGAAAGCATACTGTTACAAAAGTATCCAGACTCCTGTAAGACTTACTGTAAATCCTGAGTTGAATTTATATTCTTACAAAACTCTTTATTGGTTAAAACTGCATTCTCAAAACTTCAAGACAAGCATAAACTTTGCATTGTTTGAATATCGTTGTTTGCATATGGCTAATTATTTGACAGCGGAGAAATTCACACGGTGAATATGCAATAAACGGAAATTCTCAATGAACAGAACCACTTAGATTGGCAAATCTTCCATAATCAAGGGGCATAACATGATTATTGTCCAACCCATTCGGGGCAGTCAAGTCAAGATTCCAAGAAATCTCTCATAGCCAGGGGCAAGTCTCCATTCGAATCATTGGGGACATTGAACATGAATTCCATCAAAAGGGCACGTACAATCAAGCAAAAAAATTTTGGCAGTAACTACAACACTTACTGCTATGGACAATGAAAAATCCCCACAAAGTCCCTTTCATAAGGTGATCCCCGTTAAAGTCTCCAGAGCCACCTCTATAAGGTTATCCCCACAGATTAATCTTCACGGATAAGGGTCAAAACCCTACAAGGCCGAATTCATGGATATCTCCATAGAATTATCCCTAAAAAGTTAGATTCATGCAATCCCCAGCCAGAGTTTCAATCTCCGGAAGATCCTCTCCCCAGCATAGTTGGTCTTAAAATGGAGCCTTATGGAATTCTTTCTAAAAAATATCCTCCCCAACAGTTCATCAAAAATCCTCTTCAACAGAGTTTATTTCCCCAACAGACTACAGATTCCCCAGCTTGAGTTTGCCTCTCAGACCAATACAAATCAACAGACAAAACCCTTTAATCCCCGGTAGAGTCATTAATATCCCCAAGAGTTGCTGCAAAGCTTGGACCGACCAAATACCAATAAACCTCAAGTAAAAATTGTTGAAACCTGGACCCGGCCAGATAATAGTTGATCTCAAGTTCAAATTGATGAAGACTAGACCCGTCCAGATAATAGTTTAACTTCTTCAAATCACTAACAAAACTCTTCTTCCCCAATAGAGTTTGCCATTATTCCCAGTGAGTTACTGCAAAGCCTGGAAGCCGATCAGATAACAGTTAACTTCTTTATCCCCAACAAGTTATTGACTTCCATTATCTCCAATCAATAGTATAACTCCCCAGTAGAGCAACGGACAATTAAAACTCCTGAACCTTTTTCCCCAAGTAGAAATCAACACTCTCCATAGAGTTTCCCTCAAGCAAAATCAACGTACCCCAGTGAATTTCTCCTTAAACAACAAAATGGGAATCCCCAGTGGAAACATTCTAAACAAGGTTCAAAGATGTGCATACTCTTTATCCCTAACAGCATTCTGGGATTTCATTTCCCAAGGCTCCCCAGCATTTGTCAAGGATTTATTTTCCCAGACAAAGATACACTTCAACAACATTTCACATTTCATACGTCATAGCATATGCATACGAAACGCATATAGCACAATCTCATTTATTTTGAGAACGCCATTACACAGTGAATTTCATACATCATGACATTGCATACAACCAACCCTTTACCTTTTCAGGAAAATATCAATCAACAGATGAACGTCATCAACTATCTGTAAATTTCTCCGAGACAAAATCAAGCTTGGATTTTTTCTGATACCTGTTGAAGTATTAGTCGTCAAAGATTCCTTCATTACCTGTTGAAGTAGTATTCGTAAAATATTCCTTCATTACATGTTGAAGTAGTAGTCGTCAGATTCCTTCATTACCTGTTGAAGCAGTAGACGTCAGATTCCTTCATTACCTATTAAAGTAGTATTCATGAAAGATTCCTTCATTACCTGTTAAAGTAGTAGTCGTCAAAGATTCCTTCATTACCTGTTGAAGTAGTAGTCGTCAAAGATTCCTTCATTACCTGTTGAAGTAGTAGTCGTTAGATTCCTTCATTACCTGTTGAAGTAGTAGTCTTCAAACATTCCTTCATTACTTGTTGAAGTAGTAGTCTTCAAAGATTCCTTCATTATTGTTATAGTAGTAGTCGTCAAAGATTCCTTCATTACTTGTTGAAGTAGTAGTCGTCAAAGATTCTTTCATTACCTGTTGAAGTAGTAGTCGTCAGATTCCTTCATTACCTGTTTAAGTAGTAGTCATCAGTTCCTTCATTACCTGTTGAAGTAGTAGTCGTCAGATTCCTTCATTACCTGTTGAAGTAGTAGTCGTCCAAGATTCCTTCACTACCCAATTAAAGTACTAGTCGTCAAATATTCCTTCGTTACCTATTGGAGTATTAGTCGTCAAAGATTCCTTCATTACCTGTTGAAGTAGTAGTCGTCAAAGATTCCTTCATTACTTGTTGAAGTAGTAGTCGTCAAATATTCCTTCATTACCTGTTGAAGTAGTAGTCGTCCAAGATTCCTTCATTACTTGCTGAAGTAGTAGTCATCAGATTCCTTCATTATACGTCGCAATCAAGCTTTATACTTACCAACAGTCACTCTGGATGGCATTTGTAAGCCCATCCCCGAAAGACTCTCTATCACCTCTCCAAATGGCATCTTTAAGCACATTCCCGGCACAATCAACCACCACATAATCGAGTGAAAATTTCTGGCCACTCTATTGTTCAATCATCTTCCACTTTCAAGTCACGAATGGCGGACTCGCCAATCTAACTCTTCAAGTTTAAGAAGATTGAACATGGGCAGCCGTTGTACCCCAAAGTTTTCCCTCTCTTTTCTCAAGACATTTCTCATAAAGATTTTCAAAAGATCAAGTTTGCACAAGTACAATTGGACTTTTAATGCCCCATATAGTTTCCATGGATCATATGCGACTTTCAAGCATCAGGTTGAAGAGGAAATTCTCGAAAGGGAAAAGCAGATAAAAAAAAGGTGTGCAGATAACTATGGCAAATTCAAAATCTAGTTCAGGCTATTAGAACCACATGACTGATCGAAAGGAGTGGTTGGCAGATTTTGACAAATCGAAGAAGAGCAAGCTTGCTTCAATCCACAAGCTTCGAGTGGTACATTTAGATGAATGTGGTCCATTCGAAGAACATACATTTGGTGGATTCGAAGAACATACATTTGGTGGTTGTTGTACCCCAAAATTTGCCCTCCCATATTCTTCAAAGTTTTGACAAGCATCATCTCAATTTGCTCAAGTCTACTCAAGGGTTGCACAGTTCAAACACCCTCCTAAGCCAGTCAAATTAGGGTTTTGGTTCTTGCAAGGAAGTTGAAGTTTTCAAGGGCTCAATCAAGTCTATATACTCATATACATTGTCAAGCACCTACATGTCAAGTTTCAAGGCTCACAAGGTCAAGTTGCACAGTCAAAAACCCTAATTGCTTCACAATCAACTGTAGGCGCAAAATGGTCATTTGGCAGTCAAAAGTCAAAAAATTTGGTCAACATCTTGTTTTGAAGCCACAATCATCATTTGATCAAGTCTTGATCATGATTCCACAAGCATGGCTCAAAAATCATCAAGATGCAAAAAGTTTCCATTTTTGGACAGTTGAAAAGTCAACTGTAACTTGACCAAGGCATAACTTTTTCATGGTTTATCAGAAAAATCCCATCCAATGCTCATTTTGAAGGGGATGACATTTCCTACAACTCATATTCACATTCCAAGTCCAAGAAATTCTCTCACAGAAAGTTATCAGTTTCAACATTATAGGTCATTTTCAAAAGTCAACAAAAAGGCACTTTAAGTCAAAGACCATAACTTGAGATTGGTAAATCAAAATGACATGGGACCAAAGGCATTGGTTAGAGGACTTCAAGACCTTTCCAAAATGTCAAAGAACATGTTCATATGATCAAAATTGAGCAAGATATGCATTGGAGAAGTTGGGAAATTTTTTTGAAATGGCCAAAGTCAACTATCCTTGAAACTTCAATTTTTGACAAAAGGGCCCACTTTTTTCCACTTGATTCAGCCTTGTCATGCCACCCATGTGACCCATGATCAATTTCAAGACCAAATAATTATTTTTCTATTTTTATTTAATTTTTATGGATTTAATTCATTTTAATCCACAATAATTCAAGTAAAATCAAAAAAATTGATTAAATGGTATCTTGTGGTTTGATTAGCCTTCATGAAGCATATTCCACATACCAATTTCGTGCTAGAGCCATTTTAAGCATAAAAATTCAAATTTGAACAAGCTTTGAAAGGCCTTTAATGGTGGTTAAGACAAAATCCAAAAACTTAATGGCACAAGTTTAAGGCTCCTAAATGTGACTTATTCTCATTCATGACTACATATGCAAGCCTTGCAGACTGAAAGCACGACCTAGAAACACCTAAAACGGCCAGAACCAATTCCAAAATTTCCAAAGAAATTCACAAACTGAAATCCATATTCCAGCACCATTCAAACACCTTTCTTGCTTCTAACACGTTGCCAGCAATGCCAGGAACCTATTGCAACCAAGAACGAGTCCTAACACTCAAAGAATCATCCACAACAAGTCCCACTGTTTGCATTTTTTTCCATAATTGCATATCATTATTCATGCACTTTTAATCTATTTTTTGGGTTGATTTGTGTTAATAGAAACATCCTGAAGCTATTGGTGTAATTCAATTTGATTATGGTGCTCTGAATCAAAAACCACCATGGACGAATGCTAGGGTTTCAGAGCTTTCATATTAGGGCTTTTCTCATACTATAAAATTAGACCTCGAGACATATATGGTTAAACTCGTCAGGACAAGACGAATTCATTGATACCATCGCGCCTTTTTTATGTTATCTGTAACTCTAATCGCTATTCTTGGCAGTTTTGGTTTGTGGGGGTTAAAAACCCCCGCTATCTTGTTTTTGTTTTACAGGAAAAGATGAAGAAGACGAGACGTGGAACCATCCTGTTGGTTGGTTCAAACAATGGCGTGTGTTTTTTAACGTCCAAGCATAATTGAGTTTTTAATACATTATTTTCATTAGCCAGTATAATAACAAAGCGTGCAACGTAGCTTGGTGGTTGGTGGCGTGGCTTGCAATCGTTGGGACCTGGGTTCGATTCCCAGGTCCACCCAATGTTTATTTCTATTTTTCATAACCTGATCTCATGCAGCTTTCCAGTGCGTTCCACCATGCGCTTCAACCAGCAATGCGCCATGTGTCTCTCAGCATACATCCAATGGCCAGGAGATGAAGAGCATGGTACCCCCTAGTCAACAAGCGTGTGGTCAATCCCCAAGGTCAACGAGACTTGCTTCTTAATGGGCCTGAATTCCAGAATCAAACCTCCAAAAAAGACCCAAACCCCCCATGGTTCTTTCATATTTTCTTTTCTTTTCCTTTTTTATTTTATTTTCTTTTAACTAATTATTATTATTAACTGTTATTATTTAACTCATAATTAATTTTTCACAATAAAATTCAAAAAAACCAAAAAATGTAAATACTTTATTAATTTCATTTAGGTAATTATTTTGTAAATAAATACTAATAAATTGAATTAGTTTTAATTAGGCAACTTTAACCTTTTTTCTTAATAACTAAAATAAATTTAGAATTAGGTTTTTATTAACTTTTAATTTTAATTCCTTTTATTTTATTTCATTAAAAACATAAAAATACAAAAACATTTTTCTTTTAATAAATTAATTAATTAGTTATTAATTTTGATTTCATTTAATCACAAAAAAGGACAAAAAAATTCAATTCTTTTCTTAAAAGGGTCAAAACCCTTAGGACGTTCCCGATTAATTTTTACTCGCGCGCATTTATTTATTTTGATTATTTATGTAACTGTCTCCAGATATGTAATAGCTAATTAGGTTTTACCGCTTTATTTAAATTCTCGCACTTTATTTTACAAAACGGGTTATTGTTTTTTGGCGATGTATAGACCTGCGCCTTGTAATAGTTAGAATTTACATTTCTGCAATTTACTTTCCGCACTCCTAACTGTTAAAAAATGCCTGCAAGAAAGTATGTAAATAAAATCAATCTGTAGCTCACAAATAACATACAAGATAACCTTAACTGAAAAACAACACACAAAGCACATGCCACTCCTTAGGGTACGCCTCACTGGTTGCCTCGATGTGGTCATCAAGTATAGGGTGTCTTAGAGGTCGCCCTACTGTCCTAAAGATCCAGTTGCCTCGAAACGGTTGCCTCGGATAAAAGGATCTAGGACATTAGGGTTACTCCTAAGGTGTCCTACCATTGCTTCGGTGACCACACTGTCCCGATAATCGAATTGACCCGAGCACCTCCAACGACGGTGCTACCTACCTCTCAATGGTGGGATAGCACTATCTAAAGGACTCTTACACAGCTTAATTCCTTAGAGTAGGTAGATTTCTCTTAAGTACTTGCTCTTTTCAAAACAAACAAAACAACTTTTCACACCCCACACTTTCAAAAAGTTTTCAAACAAAAACACTTCATACACTCTTGAGGACAGATACAAGAGTTACTTAGAAGTTTTCCAAACAAACTTTTTTTTTTCAAAACCCACACACATTTGAAAAGCAAACATCTTTTGAAAACATAAGAGCAAGTACCTAAGAGCCCGTGGATAACCACGGATAGAAAGGGTGCTAACACCTTCCCTTTCTATAAATCTACCTCCCGAACCCGAGAAACATTCTCAAAGAATGAATTTTGTTGTGCTTTTGTCCTTTCCATATTGGAGAACATAAAATACGGTGGTGACTCTTGCTTACCGCGACATTTCGCGAAACCAGCTTAAAAACAGTCAGTTCTATTTCCACCGATCACAGAACTGGCGACTCTGCTGGGGAACATAAAAGTGAGGTGTACCTTAGGATTAGATCATACTTATGTTTTCAATTGCTTTGCTTTGATTGCTCTATATTTGTGGGCTTTTGCATCGGAGTTTCATAGATCCTAACCCGGATCTGGGGATACCCTTTTTGGTAGCATAAGTTGTGAGGGACCTGTCCGGCGTAGACCGACACGGGTGAAGCAGTGGCTACGTTGGTGTGGCACCTTGGTCTGTATCGATATCCCTTGTGTTGCAACGAGGATAATATGGGTCTTCTGAGGAGTCATTAAGCACCAACCGACCTTAGAACCCTAATGTGACCCAACTTGGCCATAGAACAGTAGCAGTATGCTACACCCATTGAGGCTAAACTCTCGCGATGGTTCTGGCCGCAAGAAAAGATTGCGACGCTGGAGTTATGACTGATTGAGGGTAGTCAGTGATATTGGGATCCTCTAGAACCCGGTTACTTTTGATAGGACAGGTCTTAACCAACGAAACTAAAAGAGGGTAGTACCCAAACTTCATGCTAGCCTAAACTCTAAGGGCTCTTTTGTGTGACTTGTGTGCCTTCATACTTGAACTACTTGCATACTTGTTATCTAACAACACGGGTTCCTTGCAGGTTTGGTTTACAGTCCTTAATTGGGACTCATTACAGGGCCTACTTACATCACTCCATGCATAGCATAACTCATACCATTGCATGCATCCTGCATAAAGACTAATCCATTTCAAGGATCTCAAGGGCTTGTGATGTAGGTCATGATGAATCAAAGTGTCTAGAAAGGGGCAAAGGGGATTTATTTTCCTCTGGCCAAAGTTAATGACTTGAGTCAGGGGCTATGACCCACTCGATATGGTGAGCCTTGACTCTTGAAGAAGGACTCTTAGCAACATGAAGTTCCTTCAATCAAGCTACCCAAATTCAAATTCTAACAAGTTTCTCTGTTTGCCCCGCGAGATCCTTGAAAACATCGCATGCATACATACATATCATTGCATTACAGGTACTCTTTTCCACATGTTGCTTAATCTTCTTCGCTGTTTATTTCAGCCATCATCATGAATCCTGAATCATCCAATGAACAAGCTATCAAGGCCCTCCAGGCCCAGAACGCCCAGTTCCGGGAGCTGGTCATGAGCTTAACCCAAGGACAACAGGAATTGAAGACTCTGCTTTTTAAGAAAAAGAAGAAGAGGACTGTTTTGTTCAACCCTAGACGCAGATCTGGGAATACACTACAGAATGAAGCTGAGCGGACTACTCCATCTGTTGGGGAAGACAGTCATCAAGAGGGAAGGGTTCCTAGTCCCGTAGTCTCTGACACTGAGACAGATTTCAATGATGAACAGTACCCTCCTACTGAGGACATGTACAAACAGCTGGAGGACCGGTTAAATGCTATGGAGATTCAACGTGTGCCTGGGTTGGACTTTGGAGACCTAGGTTTATCTTCTGGGGTGGTGATCCCACACAAGTTCAAGGCGCCTGCCTTTGTGAAGTACGACGGGGCTTCCTGTCCTAAACTGCACCTCCGCTCTTATGTAAGGAAGATCCAACCTTACACTGCAGACAAGAATCATTGGATCCATTTCTTCCAAGAGAGTCTTTCAGGGACTCAACTCGAATGGTTCTATCAGCTGGATGGAACCAACATTCGTAACTGGGAGGACTTGGCTACTGCTTTTTATAAGCAGTATCAGTATAATGCCGACCTCGCTCCTACGCGTACCCAACTCCAGGATATGTCACTGGGGACGGGTGAAGGTTTTAAGAAGTACGCGCAAAAGTGGAGGGACCTGGCTGGCAGGGTGCAACCACCGTTGACTGACTGTGAGCTCGTTGACATGTTCTTGGGGACCCTGTCTGGTCCATTCTTCAACCATCTGATTGGGAATTCTTCTGCTGGGTTCACAGATCTGATCTTAACTGGTGAGAGAATAGAAGCTGGTATCAAGTCCGGGAAGATACAAAAGGGTGACTCCTCGAACGCTGAGAAGAAACCATTCAAGAAAGAGTCCAATGCTGCATACAGTCAGAAGGATCGTCGTGACCAACACGTAGGGGCAGTCATGATCTCAGGTTCTGCGTCACACCGACAACCGCAAAAGGGAAATCAGCGAAGGCCAGACAAGCCTAAAAGACAATTCACCAACATCAACATGCAATTGTCACAAGCATTGCAGCACATGTTGAAAATGAATCTGATTGCGGTGATCAACCCTCCTGCAAATCCCAAAACCTCTTCTCCAAACTATAACCCAGATGCGAGGTGTGCTTATCATTCCGGAAGCCCTGGGCACGATACTGAGGATTGTTGGGCCCTGAAATACAAGATTCAGAACATGTTTGACGCCAAGGAGATCGAATTCGAGCCTGCTGAGACTCCCGATGTGATCACTACTCCCTTGCCAAAACATGGCTAGGATTGAGAGACTTTTGTTTCATTTAAATTCTGATATTGTATTTTTTATGCTTATTCGAACAATTATCATGTCAAACTCTATTATTTCATTAATGCATTACACGTGTCTGTTTTGAAGTAATTGTGTTCACTATATTCAAAATTGCTTTTATTTTTTCTTGATGTTTAATTCTCGGTTGAAAATTCTAAGCCTCTTGAGGGAGGATGACGAAAATGATACCACGATCTACAGTATGCTTTTGAACAGACCCCGCTGATGAGGTACAGGCATTGTTTCAATTCCTAAACACTGGAGTTATAAGGAAGATAATCCCTCGTCAACCCCTTCGAGCCAAAGAAGTAAGAGTTTTTCTTTTCACAAAAAATTAAAACCCTTAATCATAACCTGGGGCAGGGTAGTTCTCTCAGTTAATCCAAGTGCACAACGAGTGGCACCAAAGAAGTCCTTACAAAACAAAAGACAGTGATGGTTCCGAATAATCATAAAGACAGGCAGTCATCATTTCTCAAAATAAAAGCCCAATAAGTTAAAACCTATGAAGGAGACTTACAAAAACTGGGGCATCCCGCTGACTGTAATCACAAAAAGGAACAGTTCAGGCAAAAAGCAGGGATAACGAAATCAAAAAAAAAGAAAGAGGTCCTACAAACCCTCAACAAAAAAAGAAATGACTGCCTATTCAAAATAAACTATCAACATCCGAACCGTCACTGAATATCAGGACAAAGACTCAAACAAGGTCTAACGCACGATCAGCTGAGTTTAGGTTTGAAGAACATCACGAAGAGCGGGTGGGTACAAATAGTTTGAGCCTTTATCCTTTATTTCTCAAGCCATGAACCAGGCCATGCTACAACCCTTAAAAAGTCCTAGCTGAAGCATGGGTTTAGTTCGAAAGCATATTGTTACCAAAGGTATCCTGACTCCTTAAGGCTTGCGGTAAAATAACGAGTTGACATCACAGTTTACAAAATTCACTTGTTTTTTACTGAAAAATGCATTTTCAAAAACTTCGAAACAGGCATAAGCTTTTCATTTTAAATACCATTGTTTGCATATGATTATTTGTTTGAACAACAGAGAAATTCGCACGACGAATATCCAGTGAACAAAAATCTTCTCAACAAAAGCTCAAATAGAAGAAACACTTCCAATCAAGGGGCATGGCATGATCATTGTCCAACATCTGGGGCAGTTAGGTCAAGATTCGGAGAATCTCTCAAAAGGCCCACATGCTTGGGGCAAATCTCCATATGGATCACTTGGGGCATTGGACGATCAAACGAAGATCTTCTGGTGGCATGGTAACACTGCACTACTGACAATGACAACTCCCTGCATCCTGAGAGCACGGACATAGTCGAAAAAATATTGCGCATAATCAAAGACCCGCTAGGTTGACACACCTAGGCAAAAATAAGGGCTTCCCGGCGAACCAAAAGGGTTCGGGCAAAAATAAGGGATGAAATGAAAAAATCTGTACACCCGGCAAGTCAAAAACCTGAAAAGGCGGCTTGGGCAAAAATGGGTATCCCGGTGGACTGAAAACCCGAAAGGGCGGTCCAGGCTAAAGTTATGGATCAAAAGCATACGACTATGTTCCGTCATCTCGTCACTTGCCTACCAGAAGAAGAATTGTCAACCGGCAGTTATCAAGGCCTCCACAGGTACCTTCTCCCGTAGAAACTGGGGCAATAATGAGTTGTCCGAGCGATCTAGTTGCTCTGTCCGCCAAGGTACCAAGGTAGGTTCAGCTGAAGAACGTGACCAAGATACCTTCACTCCCCGCAGAGTAAGATAAGATTCAACAATACTCTCTCCCGAGCAGAGTTGGTCTCTCATCAGCCCCGAAAAGGCACAGTATCTCCAACAAGTCAACAACGCTCTCCCCAAGCAGAGTTAGTCTACTGTCAGCCTTAAGGAAGTTGGGTATCCCCAGAGGATCTCAACATTCCCCAGCGGAGTATACAGATGTTCCTAAGCAAGCATCCCCGGCAGTCTTGATCTAAGATCTTTCCCCGGCGGAATACAAGACACCCCAGTGGAGCCATTCCCCAGTACAGTTCAAAAGTTTCCCTAGGAGAGTTAAATCAATCTTCCCAGTAGATTCTGGAAGCTTATCCCCAGTAGATTCTGGAAGCTTATCCCCTGCAGAGTACGGACGCATCTCCCCGGCTTTATTCAAAAGGTTATTTTCCACCAGAACTTATAACTGGGTTATCCTCAGCTAATTACCCCGGAAAGATCGTCCTCGGCGAAGCTCTTCCTACCCCCAGCGGAGTTCATCAGAATCCTCAACAAAACATATCAACGGTATCCCCAGCGGAGTTATCATCAAACCTCGGCAAAATATCTCTTCCCACAGAGTATTCCCCGCAGAGTAATCTTTCATCAAGTTTATTCCCCCAACGGAGTCATCTTCTCCTACCGGTTTATTCTTGCAACCATCATCCCCAGCGGAAATAAAGAACTTCACTCTTCAACATCAGCCCAGGATTCAACAAACTCCCGGCATTCGTCAAGGATTTATTTTCCCAAACGAGAATACATTCATAAACATCACATCTTCATACATTATAGCATGCATACGCATCATACAACACAAATCTCATTTATTTTTGAGAACATCTTAAAATCATGCAGTTCATGCATCATGACATTGCATATGACTAATACTTTGCCTTTTCAGAAGAAAAAAAGTCAATCAAAAGATGATTACCATCTACCTTTACAGTTCCAGATCAACACCGGTAACAAGCCAGGAAAATTCTATGGACGACTGATCGTGGGTTAATTTCCGAAACCAAACAGGACAATTATCTACTTGATCATCCTCAGGCAACCCTACACCGGTTCCTTTTCTTTCAGAAGAAGTCTTACACGGACTTATCTCAAGATGACCTTACCCCGGTTCATCCAGAAGTTTTACACGAACTTATCTTGCGGTAACCTTACCTCGGTTCCTCCAGAAGTCTTACACGGACTTATCTCAAGATGACCTTACCCCGGTTCCTCCAGAAGTCTTACACGGACTTATCCCGAAGTAACCTTACCCCGATTCCTCCAGAAGTCTTACACGGACTTATCCCGAAGTAACCTTACCCCGGTTCCTCCAGAAGTTTTACACGAACTTATCCCGAAGAAACCCTACACAGGTTCTCTCTTCCCAAAGATGCAGTTTTACACTGACTCGTCATCAGAAACCCTACCCAGGTTTTACTTCTTCCAGGATGCAGTTTTACACGGACTCATCATCAAAGTAACCCCACACAGGTTCCCTTCTCAAACTTCAGACGTAGTTTTACACGGACTCGTCATCAGTAAACCCTACACATGTTTCCTTCTCAGCTCTAGATGCGGTTTTACACGGACTCGTCATCAAAGTAACCCTACACAGGTTCCTTCTCCACTTCAGATGCAGTCTTATACGGACTCATTATCAGTAAACCCTACACAGGTTTCCTTCCTCCAAAGATGCAGTTTTACACGAGCTCATCATCAGTCAACCCTACACAGGTGTCCTTCTTTCCAAGATGCAGTTTTACACGAGCTCATCATCAGGCAACCCTACACAGGTTCCCTCTTTCAACTTACAAAAATTACAATTCAACAGACCACCTCCAGATGGCATCTATAAGCCCATCCACCTATCAACAGTCTCCAAATGGCATCTATAAGCCCATTCCCGACAAGGTTCTGTCACATCTCCAGATGGCATCTATAAGCCCATCCTCCTATCCACCATCTCTCCAAATGGCATCTGTAAGCCCATTCCCGACATCACATTGCTGATACCTCACTATGTGAGTGCAAATTTCTGGGCACTCTAGTGTTCAATCATCTTCCACCTTCGGATCACGAAAGGCACACAAGCCAATCTACATCCTCAGGTCTAACAAGATTGAACAGGGGCAACTGTTGTACCCCAAAATTTTCCCTCCCATATTCTTCAAAGTTTTGACAAGCATCATCTCAATTTGCTCAAGTCTACTCAAGGGTTGAACAGTTCAAACACCCTCCTAAGCCAATCAAATTAGGGTTTTGGTTCTTGCAAGGAAGTTGAAGTTTTCAAGGGATCAATCAAGTCCCATATACTCATATACATTGTCAAGCACCTACATGTCAAGTTTCAAGGCTCACAAGGTCAAGTTGCACAGTCAAAAACCCTAATTGCTTCACAATCAACTATAGGGGCAAAATGGTCATTTGGCAGTCAAAAGTCAAAAATTTTGGTCAACATCTAGTTTTGAAGCCACAATCATCATTTGATCAAGTCTTGATCATGATTCCACAAGCATGGCTCAAAAATCATCAAGATGCAAAAGTTTCCATTTTTGGACAGCTGAAAAGTCAACTGTAACTTGACCAAGGCATAACTTTTTCATGGTTTATTAGAAAAATCCCATCCAATGCTCATTTTGAAGGGTATGACATTTCCTACAACTCATCTTCACATTCCAAGTCCAAGAAATGCTCTCACAAAAAGTTATCAGTTTCAACATTATAGGTCATTTTCAAAAGTCAACAAAAAGGCACTTTAAGTCAAAGACCATAACTTGATATTGATAAATCAAAATGACATGGGACCAAAGGCATTGGTTAGAGGACTTCAAGACCTTTCCAAAATGTCCAAGAACATGTTCATATGATCAAAATTGAGCAAGATGTGCATTGGAGAAGTTGGGAAATTTTTGTGAAATGGCCAAAGTCAACTATCCTTGAAACTTCAATTTTTGACAAAAAAGGATAAAAAAATTTTGTGATATTGATAATTAGTTATTAATTTTGATTTCATTTAATCACAAAAAAGGATAAAAAATTTCAATTCTTTTCTTAAAAGGGTCAAAACCCTTAGGACGTTCCCGATTAATTTTTACTCGCGCGCATTTATTTATTTTGATTATTTATGTAACTGTCTCCAGATATGTAATAGCTAATTAGGTTTTACCGCTTTATTTAAATTCTCGCACTTTATTTTACAAAACGGGTTATTGTTTTTTGGCGATGTATAGACCCGCGCCTTGTAATAGTTAGAATTTACATTTCTGCAATTTACTTTCCGCACTCCTAACTGTTAAAAAATGCCTGCAAGAAAGTATGTAAATAAAATCAATCTGTAGCTCACAAATAACATACAAGATAACCTTAACTGAAAAACAACACACAAAGCACATGCCACTCCTTAGGGTACGCCTCACTGGTTGCCTCGATGTGGTCATCAAGTATAGGGTGTCTTAGAGGTCGCCCTACTGTCCTAAAGATCCAGTTGCCTCGAAACGGTTGCCTCGGATAAAAGGATCTAGGACATTAGGGTTACTCCTAAGGTGTCCTACCATTGCTTCGGTGACCACACTGTCCCGATAATCGAATTGACCCGAGCACCTCCAACGACGGTGCTACCTACCTCTCAATGGTGGGATAGCACTATCTAAAGGACTCTTACACAGCTTAATTCCTTAGAGTAGGTAGATTTCTCTTAAGTACTTGCTCTTTTCAAAACAAACAAAACAACTTTTCACACCCCACACTTTCAAAAAGTTTTCAAACAAAAACACTTCATACACTCTTGAGGACAGATACAAGAGTTACTTAGAAGTTTTCCAAACAAACTTTTTTTTTTCAAAACCCACACACATTTGAAAAGCAAACATCTTTTGAAAACATAAGAGCAAGTACCTAAGAGCCCGTGGATAACCACGGATAGGAAGGGTGCTAACACCTTCCCTTTCTATAAATCTACCTCCCGAACCCGAGAAACATTCTCAAAGAAGGAATTTTGATGTGCTTGTGTCCTTTCCATATTGGAGAACATAAAAGACGGTGGCGACTCTTGCTTACCGCGACATTTCGCGAAACCAGCTTAAAAACAGTCAGTTCTATTTCCACCGATCACAGTGGCCCATTCAAAGAACATACATTTGGTGGATTCGAAGAACATACATTTGGTGGTCCATTTGAAGAATATACATTTGGTGGATTCGAAGAAAATATATTTGGTGGTCCATTTGAAGAACATACATTTGGTGGATTCGAAAAAACATACAATTGGTGGTCCATTCGAAGAACATACAATTGGTGGTCCATTCGAAGAACATATAATTGGTGGTCCATTCGAAGAACATACAATTGGTGGATTCGAAGAACGTACATTTGGTGGTCCATTCGAAGAACATACATTTGGTGGTCCATTTGAAGAACATACATTTGGTGGATTCGAAGAACATACAATTGGTGGATTCGAAGGACATACAATTGATGGTCCATTCGAAGAACATACAATTGGTGGATTCGAAGAACATATAATTGTGGATTCGAAGAACATACAATTGGTGGTCCATTCGAAGAACATACAATTGATGTATTCAAAGAACATACAATTAATGGTCCATTCGAAGAACACATAATTGGTGGAAACAAATATTGTCTTGTCTTTTGATGAGTTTGGTCAAAGGCTGCTGAATAAATTCTTATATACTGCCAAGCCCAAGTTTGTTGTATTGTCCACATAACAGCCTAAAACCATGTCAAAAACAGTTTGTTGTACTGCTATGAAACAGCCCTGCACAAAGCTGCCACAACACTCCAAAACTACTGCAAAACAGTCCTACTATGCTGCTCCCAAACCAGACCCATATTTGCACCAAACTAGCATATAAGAGCTACACCTCAAAAGGCATGAAAAGAACATACCCAAATTGTTCAAATTTCATTTGTTTTCCCCCTAAAAACTCCAGCAAGACTCTTCTATAAATAATTTGTTTCCACAACACACAAAGGAGGCTTTTTGGACAAGAAAAAAGGAGAAGAAGAAAAAAGGAGAGAGGAGAGAACACTAAGACTGAAGCCTTAAAACACTCTTAAACCCAAAACTAAAAACAAAACCTCTATTTCTTTTCTTTGAATTCAAGAACATCCAAGGCAACAACTTTGGAATCACAAATTCCAGCTACAAGGTAAGTCTTCTTGACTTTAAACCCTTTATTTCAAGCATCATTTATAATTCATCTTCGAAGATAACGTGTAATAACCATTGCATTCGAAACTAACATTTTGCTTGTCTTCTTTTCTTTTCATATATATTAAGAACTAACTTGTATAAACCATACAATAATGTTGGAGTGAAAGATTTACAGCATGCTTCGACACAAAGCCTTAGGCTTCGACCCATACTACCTTACGGGCCCAAACAGAAGGAAAAAAAAGTGTGTGATTCGACACACAACTTTATGCTTCGATTCACACTGAGTTACAGGGTCAATTTTATGCTTCGATTCACACTGAGTTACAGGGGTCGAAAGAAGGATTTGCTTCGATGCATATAAGCATTCTTCATGCTTCAATTTGGAATTACAGGATATGCTTCGATGCATATAAAGCATGCATCGAAACATGCTTCGACACATGCTGCCGAAAGATTTGTTTTTTCTCTCTTTTGCATTTTTTTTTATATTTATTTTAATTAACCAAAAGCCTTTCATAAAAAAACATAAAAAATGGTTTCTTGATTAATTTGATTTCCTTTTAACTTAGGATTAAATTTCCTGTTTTTTATTAATCATATCCCTTTAGGTTAATTAGGTCAAAACAATTTTCCTAACAAAAATCCAAAGCAAAATCCATTTCTTTTTTCCTTGTATATTATATTCATGTCATTTCTTGTACATTTATTCAATATGGTTGTAATAGGTAATTAGGTTTATTTCTTGCAATCCCTATTTTTACATTTGTATCCCCCATCCCCTAATGATGTAATAGCTTAGGATTTTAATTTCCGCAATTTACCGCTTTAATATAAATTGTTAGTAATTAGGGTGTGTATGGCAAGATAAAATTAACCGTTAAAAAACCCTAATTTCAAAGACAAAATTGCATGCAATCAAACACACTATTCACACACGTGCACCTCTAGGGTAACCTCGCTTGTTGCCTCGGGAAATAGTCACGTCCCTCGAATATGGGCGTTTTAGCAAAGACCCTCGATAAAAAAGATTGTAGTCCCTTGATGTCCCTCGATGTTGCCTCCGGTAAACGATCTAGCCCCTTATGAAAATTACTAAAACGTCTCATAAGTTTCCTTCTATGATTATACGAATTTCCCACACCCGTCCCTTCACATCCAATGATGGGGCTTCTTACCAATCAATGGTAAGATAGAAACATATAAAGGAGGAGGAAAAGAACATAAACCTTTTGAGTAGGTAGGTCGCTCGTAGTTGCTTGCTCAAAAACTAAAACCATTTCCTCACTTACACTTTCAAAACATCTTCAAAAACAAACATCTCTTTGAACTATTTTCAAAACCAACACTTTGTATAAATTATTATAGAGACGACAATCATTACAAAGTTTGCCAAAACAAAGGCGTTTTCAAAATATTTTCAAACTTACACCACAAAGCACATTTTCAAACAAAGCAACTTTCAAATGATCTAGCAAGCAACTAAGAGCCCGTAGATAACTACGGATGAAAAGGGTTCTAACACCTTCCCTTTTCATAACCTACCCCCCGAACTCAAGAAAAAAATCTCAAAGGTCTTTTCTGTTCTTTTCACCTTTTCCTTTATTAGATAAACTAAAATTCGGTGGTGACTCTTGCTATCTGCAACAATTGCAATCAAACGCAAAACACCCAAGTCAGTTCTTCCACCGTATTACACTTTTCAAGAATAAGTTTCATTTGCTTTTTGTCAAGTATATCATTCATTTCTAATTCTCGAGGCAACAATATATGATCAATGATGTTTAAATGATTCACTTAAACCAAAGTTTATGATGGTTCATTAGAGGATTTATAAGACCAAAACCTTCTAACAAAGAACCTCAAGGTTATTGGATCAAAGGTTTCAAATTAAATATACTTGGGCTTGCAAACATAGTTTTGGGCCACAAATGATCATTTCTCAAATTGGGACAAACTTAGAGCTATGTTAAGTAATCGTAAGTGGACTTATGTAGAAGACACACCTGTTTTAAGGTGGGTCAATAGAAATATATGTACCATATGTTTAGAGAAATGATATATAGATCATTCTCCCACAATATGTAGCACAAGTAAAAAAAAGGGATAACATGAAGAGGGAGGAAAATGATAAGCTAATTTGGATGACAACCTTAAAATTATTTCACCTTTAAATTTAACCACTCATCTTGGTGGATTAAAGTACTAAACATATCACTAATTTAAAGCACCAAAAATGAATTAAATAATTCACTCTTAGGTAGATTTGAATTAATGAACATTTATCCAAATTCCTATACACCCAAAGTATATTGAATTTAAAGAGAAATTGGACATTTAAAATTGCAATTCAAAGCAACAATCAAAAGAAGTGAGTAGAAAAATAGAAATGAATCAAAATAGCCTCAAAACAAGGCAAAAAAATACATTTTGTTTCAGTGCAAATCGATTTGCACAGCAAAATTTTCAAAAATCTCTGTAAAATAACACAGGGAAAATCAATTGCATACTGGGAGCAATCGATTGCTCACTGCAAAAAAACAGAAAATCAGCACTTTAAACGGGCAAAATTGTTGCTCAAACTTTTCATCAAACACCTTATGATCTTGAATTTAATTGAGCACAAAAATTCCATCAAATTGTAAGAAATTAGGACCAATGGAATCAAAAAGTAGCTCAAAGAATTAAATCACAAAGGTCAACAAGAGATCATATTGTGAGAGATGAAGATCCAACTTACCAAAGGTAGATCTAAAAAATTATCAAAAACAACTTCAAGAACTTGCTTCAATTTAGTCCCAAGAATCAATCTCCCAAGCTTGGATATAGAGAATTAATGAAGAAAAGATGTTTGGATAAAGGTTTAGCTCAAAGATTAGTAAGCTTTCAATGAAAAGGCTTACTAACATTTTTTTTTGAAAATGGAGCTTTGAGTGAATTTGTTAGATAGAGAGAATTGAGAAAACTTTTGCAAGGTGAATTTGGCTATCAAAATCTTGAGAATTTGAATGAAATGAGGGATCTATTTATAGAGTTTTTTATTGGGATTAGTGGTGGTTTGGAGTTTGGCTTTGAACCAAAATTAGGCTTGGTAATTGATTTTTGGAGCCAAAAATTGACAAACTTGAAAATTGTTTTCTTTTTAAGTTTCGCGTGTGTAAATCGATTTGCATGTCTGTGCAAATCGATTTGTACAGCAAAAAAATGAAATTTTAGTGCAAAAAGAAAAATAAATTATGGAAATTGATTTTCTTAGAGAAAAATTACTAGAAAAGTTTGCTTGTTGGATGCTTTGGCTTGATACCTATAAAAAAAAATATACAAAAACAAAACAAATATTTTTGGTATTTTTATTAGAAGTTAGTCAACAACACATATCAAAAATACATAACTAAGGTGCTTGGAGATCCCTTGAGAGAAAACTTAAAAATAAGGGAACAAACCCAAAGAGATAACCAACCCGAAAGTGTGATCTTGATGTATTGATGTTTTGAGAGATCTTAGGGGTAAAAATTGGGGTATAACAGTGACACCTTGAATTGTCGATTAAATGTTTTTATATAAGTTTTAGGGTTTTCGGTGCTACAGACTCCTTCATAATAAAGTGAATATTGATGAGCATGTCCAGTTCATATGTTTTAACATGGTCTCTATGTTCTCTCCCTGTAATCATGTTGAAACCTCATACCACCTTTTCTTCTGTTGCAATTTTGCCTCTAAGATTTCGAGTTGAATCTGTAAAATTATCAACCTACAAATCTAGATTTCCACTTCTACCATTTGGGATGCCTCTTAAAAATCTAGATCTCTTTAGGGAACTTTAACAATTCAAGTTGCTTACATTATTTTTGTTAATGCCATTTGGAGTGCTCAAAATTATGTTAGGTTCAATGCCAAATCATATCTTTTTCCTTTTTTTGTGGTCTCATTATGGCTCAAGTGAAGCTGTCCAACTCTAGATCAAGCATCACTTTCAAACATTGTTGGTTTGATTTTGCAGTTCTAAAAAAAATTCAGGTTCCCGTTCATCTTTCTATGGCCCCGTTATTAAGGAGATCATTTGGAACCCCCTTGTCATAATTGGATAAAGTTCAATGTAAATGGATCATATACTTCTAATCCAAATTCGGTTGGATATGGTGAAATATTTAGAAAGCACAATGGTGATTTTACTTTAGATTTTACGTAGCCGCTCCCTTAGAGGAATTCCTTATTATCCGAGTTCTATGGAGTTCTTCACAATATTAAGTTAACTAAAGATAGAGATTGGAATAATTTGTGGGTGAAATCGGACTATATTACTATAGTTAAAGTTTTCTCAACAACAAACTTTGATTTGATTCGTTAGTAGTTAAGAAATAGATGGTATGCTTGCATCAGAACTCTTAGAGATATGACATTCATCTTTTCACACATATTTAGAGAAGGAAATAGATGTGCATTTTTTTACTAAGTTAGGTCGCACATCTACAACCTTCAATATTTTTGACTAGTTATCTACTAATATTATGACTAGCTATGTAAAATAATAGTTTACACTTGTGTTTTTTAAATTTAAATACTTTTAAGTGGGTCTTGGCTTAATCCCCTCACCTTTTTGTGTACTAATCTTCTTTTATATATAATTTCCCTTTTCTAAAAATAAAGTTTTGCACATGCTATATTTTATAACCTTTTCATTTACTTATATTATAATTGTGTCTATACATTATTAGTGTGTGAGGCACTTTTAGTAAAGACGGAAAGAGAGAACAATAAAGGAAATAAGGATTATATTATTCACTTAATGATTTGTACAAAATAAAGATACATATTATGACTATTTATATACAACCCTAATTAGCCTTGGGCTAATACAACTTGTACTATATTTAAATATTAAATCTAATCAAATCTAATCTAATATATTTTAATATTTCAACACACCCCTATAATCCAATTTGTCGAACCTACGCTGGTCATAGTCGATCTGAACTATTCCTAATTTCTTTCTCAAATTCAAGAATATGTCGATCTTCAATCATTTGGTGAAAATGTCGGCCAACTGTGCTTCACTTGAGCAATTCCTAACTTCAATTTCACCTTGATTTACCTTTTACCTCAATAAGTTAAACCTAGCTTCGATATGTTTACTTCTTCCATGCAGAACTGGATTCTTAGCCAGATTTATAGCTGATTTGTTATCGATTTGCAACACTAGAGGTCTCTTCACTTCGACCTCCATTTCTTCAAGTATATATTTTAACCAAATTGCTTGACATGCAGCATAGGTTCCTGCTATATATTCCGCTTCACACGATTACAATGCCACCACAGGTTGCTTCTTCTAACACCATAAGACTGGGGCACCAAAAACTTGAAAGAAATATCCAATTGTACTTCTTCGATCTTCTTTATCTTCATACCGATCAACATCTGAAAAGAAATTAACTATTTCTTCTTTGTCTTCAGAATCTCGTTGAAATAGTATTCCACAATTTATCGAACCCTTCAAATATCTCAAGATTCTTCTTGCATCCTTCATATGTGACACTCTTGGTTCACTCATATATCTACTTACTAATCCGACAGCAAAACCTATATCAGGTCTTCTGTTGCACACATATCTCAGAGATCCCACGATTTACTTGAACAAAGTTACATCAACTTTGTATTCCTCTCCATTCTTATCCGATTTCATATTTGGTTCGACATGTGAGCATGCAGGATTCGAATCATCCATTTTGAATCTCTTGAGTATATCTTTGACATATTTTCTTTGATGTAGCACTATACCTAGTTTCGACATTTGAAATTCCATGCCTAAGAAATAAGATAATTTTTCCAGATCCGACATTTTAAATTCCTTTATCATCAGCTCTTTGAATTTCGACAAGTTCTCCAAACTGTTTCAAATTACTAGCAAGTCATCAACATATAAGTAGATGATTGTTATATTTTGTGCTACAACCTGAAGATAGACAACATACTCAGATTTTCGTTTGACAAATCCCAATTTGACTAAATATGAATCAATCTTCTTGTTCCATGCCCTAGGTATCTGCTTGAGGCCATAAAGAGCTTTGTGCAACTTATATAATTTACTCGCTTCCTTCTGAATCATAAACCCTGTAGGATGTGTGACATAGACCTCTTCATCTAAAGGACCATTCAAAAATGTTGATTTCATATCTTCATGAAATTTCAACCAGCCTTGATTGCATGCCAATGCTACCACTAGTCGAACAATCTCCAATCTTGTTACTAGAGAAAATACTTCAGAGTAGTCGAGTCCTTCTCGTTTTCGAAACCCTTGAGCTACTAGTCTTGCTTTATGTCTTACAATCAAACCATCAACATTGTGTTTCAACTTGAACACCCATTTCACTTTGATAGCTTTTCTATATGTTGGCAATCCGACTAACTGCCATATATTGTTTCTTTCAATTTCCAGTAACTCTTCGACCATAACTAACTTCCACTGTTTAATCTTCAAAGCTTTGTTATGGTAGAATTGGTTCAACACCTGCAAGTAAAGAAAAATGAACTAATTCTCCATTTGGTGTGACTTCATCATCACCTACTACCTCATAATCAAGAAGTCTTGTTGGAAGAACTCTATTTCTTTGAGGTCTTTGGCTTTTTTCAGCCACAACCTCTTCAACTTCGACTGTTTCTGGAATGTCAACAATTGCTTCTACTTCAACTTTGACTGGATTCTCAGTAATTCCTTCGACTTTGACTTATTCGTCAAAATCAGAGCTCATCAATGGCTTGTAAATTGAATTATTAGAATTCCAACCCTATGTAGAATTTTCATCAATCAAAATATCTCGACTTAACACAATCTTATCATTAATTGGATTGAATAGCCTGTATGCATCAGTCTTGTGATATCATACCAGAATCATTGGTTAACTTCTTTCACCAAGCTTCCTTCTTCTCGCATGAAGAACATGCTTGTAACACATATAGCCAAACACCTTCAAATGACTCACTAATGGTCGTTTGTGACTCCATACTTCTTCATGAACCTTGTTCTTTAATATCATGGTAGGATGCATGTTTAGGATATAAACTGCAGTCTAAACAGCTTCATCCCATAAAGATTTTAGAAAATTCTTTTGCTTCAGCATGCATCTCGCCATATCCAGTATGGTTTTGTTTATTCTTTCTGCAATTCCATTATGTTGAGGCGTATAAGGAGACGTTACTTCATAATCAACACCATGTTTTGTACAAAAAATTTCAAACAACTTCGAAGTGTATTGCCACCTCCATGTGTTCTCAGAACTTTGATCCTCTTATCACTCTGGTTTTTGACAAGCATCATGAATCTCTTAAAGATTTCAAATACTTCGCCTTTTCTCTTGATCATATAGATCCATAACTTTCGACTAAACTCATAGACAAATGAAAAAAATATTTGTTTCCACCAATGGTATGTTCTTCGAATAGACCACATACATCTTAATGTACCACTTCGAGTATGCATGATGATCTCATTGGCATAGTCGAAACAAAATATTTTCTAGATTACTTTCCGACTAAATAACCTTCACCAAAGTTTTTCGGGTATCTCAAGACTTGGGATACATAATACCATATCATGAGTAATCAGCTGATTGAGGTATTGAAAATTCAAATGTCCAAACCTCAAATTCCACAACCAATTATCTTTGTGGTAGACAATAGTTTTTAGACATTGTACTTCCGTCAAACTGATCATGGTCTTAAATGTCCCGTTCTTCGACAGAGGAGATTTTAAGACCAAATTGTTCTTGGTGTCGAACAATTTTATAACTGTCTTTCATGACAACTAAGAAACCTTTTTCGAATAGTTTTCCAACACTTAGCAAGTTGCACTTCATTCTAGGTATATAGAGCATATCTTTGATCATAGCTTTCCCTTCATTACTCATTTGAAAGACTATGTAGCATACCCCAAATTTGCCCAATTAATTTCTAAACAATTCATTTCTTATTGTTTTAATTTATAACATTATCATAATATTTATAATATAAAGTTTATATTATTGTTGACTATCTCAGAATTGTTTATAATAGAGGTATAATTATAAAATGGGAGTACCTTTAGTGAACAGAAGAGCCCATCAAGATCTGACGGCTCTTTAAGTTTTTAGGTCCATATTAGGATTGAGAGGGAGTACTTCTCCAAGAGGGCCATCAAAGTCTGATGTTCCAATAGAATCTTTGGTTCATTTACGATAAGAGGGGTGTGTTGCCTTAATGGACCATCAAAATCTGATGGCCCATTAAGACTTTTTTTTTGCCCGGTTATAAACAATAAGAAGGGGGTACATTTTTAAATCAGTTAGCCCATTAAGATTTCTTTGAGGCATGTTTAGAATATGCAGAGGGGTTTTCTTTTCGTTAATGGATTAGAGATTTTCGCTAGAAATGAATACCAGAGGGAAACAACTTGTCTGTGTTAATACCGTCAAGCCAGATATGACAAAGATCAAGACTATCAAAGGGAATCTGTCTGAAATAGCTTTGAAGATGTTTACTCGCCGTTATGGAGATACCTAATATCGTGATTGTAAGAGTATATCGGGTGTATTAACTGCAAGTTCACAATTTGATCGCGTAGTTTTAAAAGATATCGAACCCACAGGGACTGGTAATCGAATTACTGCTATCTAAAGCTACTGTGTAAAGCTAAGGCTAATAAATATTAGGTTTTGGGGTAGAAGAAAAATAAAATTAGACTTAATTGAAATATTTAATAACAGGATACCAGTACGTAATAGTCTGACTTCGGGAATTCAGTAGTTCATTGGCATATCTTTGAGTATTTAAAACATTGTTCAGTAGAAACTATTAGTTTAAAAACAATTATCTCACACTCTCGTGATTGTTGATTCGGATTATATAATTAAACTTAAATGCTTGCTCTCACTGTCTCATTTAAAATCCAAAGATACTTTTTGAAAACAAATAGAGTCTAGTTAATCGTAAGCCGCTCTGGCTGTATTTAAAACCAATGTTTGATGACCACTATCCGGTTAAAAATTTACACTCTCGTGATTATTGATCTTAGTCTTTGTTTTGTCTCTTACTCTCGTAACAAAACAATTTGTATTAAAATTGGAAACCAAACTAGAAAAGTATTTTTATAAAATGTTTATGCCAATTTATTACCGAACTCCTTCGGTTTGTGACCTTACATACCGGTATTAGGGAGGTTAGTCGAACATATTATTCGTTAATAACACAAAACAATAGCAGACATATAATAATACAAGCATGATTGATAAATAAAAACAGTAATAAAATTAAACTAAAAGAAACCTAGAATTAAATAATGAGAACAAATTTATGCAATTCTTTATATACTTGTAGCAGTCCTCCATAATATGCCGGCAGGATTTGCTTGCGGAAAATTAACTTGAATGCAGAATAAAATATTAAACTAAAACAAGTTCAGGAGGCTATGAAGAAAATATAATGTTGCAATAGTTTCCCAATATAGAAAATTATTGTTGTTTAGGTGAAGGTTTTATCTGCCTAAGTTCTAAACAAATCTCTGAATTGTTAAACTAAATAATGGCGTGAAAGACAAAAAAACTAGGATGCAATAATGTAATAAAACTAAAACAGCAGAGATGAGAAAGTTAAAAAGTATGCAAGCGAGAGAGAGAGAGAGAGAGAGAGAGAGAGAGAGAGAGAGAGAGAGAGAGATCCTTTATAACTCGTCTTATTTTTTATATTTTCTCCGTAATAAAAATTGCTTGAGAAAATATAGGAACGTGACTCCATGCTTCCAAAAGTCTGTCTGTGGCGAAAGACCAGGAGGAAAATATGCAGGTCGTTAGCAATGGAGAATCATGGAATCCTGGGGAAATCTTCATGCGTCAAACAAAATAGAGAACTTGTTGTACCGAGTGGAATGCAACGTGTGTCGTGGGGAACACATATTTATTCTGTGTCGATCGGAATGACTTATATGCCGAGGGTCACATAAATTAAACTTGTGTCGGGCGGAATGGAAGGTGTGTTGAGGGGCACAACCTTCTGATATAAAATCATTTTGTTTTTCTGCTATTTTTTCTGATTTTGAGCTTGTTTCTTTTCCATTTCTTCTCCTCTTCTCATGTAGGCCTCGGATGGAATAATTGCCCGAAACTCACTTGAAAAGCCAGCATAATGCAACTTAATTGAGATAAAATTGTAACTTTATTTATGAAAAATCGGGTCGAATAAGCTATGTATTTTCGCATTATCAAACTCCCATATACTTGAACCTTTGCTTGTCCTCAAGCAAATAATTACTATGGTTATCTTTTAAGCACGGGTTAAATGCAATTACATGACACAAATCAATTCGTATGTGGTTGCACGATGTTCCTATTAGAATGATGTAAGCTGAATATCAACAACAAAGATACAGTAATAACACTAGACAACCCCTCCTTATGCAGACCAGATCTAGTCATGCTATTATAGCTCAACCTAATCGTTTTTGCTTTGTTTCACCCGTTTTGTTTGAACGTAATCACATTAAGCCCTTTATCTTATTTCACGCACATAGTAGAGTAGCCGGTTAGTGATTGTCATATTAAGAACGGGGTTCTGGTACATAAATTTGTTAACCCCTTAATTAATATAATTGCAAGATGTGGGGGATCGAACCGTAGTCCTCCCTACCAAGTTCAGCACCAGAAACCTCTGAACCAACTTACATCGGGTTTTTATAGCATAATATGTAGGTTCCGCACTATTGTATTAAGTAACCGGGTGAGGGTCATCTAACTTAATTAGCGCATTCCCTATTTTCGATTCATCATTACAAGATGTTTAGGAAAATGATTTAATACCATTCACTTATATTCATCGGCCCTCTATGTAGTTTGTTTTTAAGACAGTGCTGACTGCTTATATAAACTACTCGGGGTTACCTTAAAGTTTGAGGTTTCTGTATAATAGGTACTTAAATCGGTCTCGCGTAAATGGGGGTTTTAGAGTGTTGAGGCGGTATCGATTATGTTCAAATCTCACTCAAAAATTCTAACATATATTTAAGAGTGAGCAACCTATATACTTTTCGAATGTGTCAACTAAAAGTTTTTGTTATGGCTCAAAAAAGTGAGAGAGTCAAATAATGAACGAAAAATCTGCATATAACGACTTGATATTACATAAATTGTTTTATTGAAGGGAAATTTGCGATAATGAAAATCTACTTAGAAAATGGTAAATGAAAACTAAATCGGTAAAGCTTCCTCCCCCAAACTTAAACTGAGTATTGTCCCTGTTGCAACAAAGTAAGGTGACAAAGGAAGAAGGAAATGAGATGAATAATTATTCTTTGCCTTGACCACACGCTCTGCGACGTGCCAGTTCTCGTGCTTGTCCACGTGCATCATCTCTGCCTTGGAAAGGCTCTACATAATAACCCTGTAGTCCAATATGAGTAACAAAATCATGCAGTTCGTCAACTCGATAGGTTAATGCTTACATATCTTCGGTAAGCACTGACATACTACGGTTATGCCAATAGGTGTAGTCGTGTTGATCTCTCTAAAGTTGTCGAACTTATTACATCATCTCATTTTGTTGTGCTTCCATCCTCTGGTAGTGTTGAGCTTCAGCCTCATTATGGAGCAGCATTTCAGCCTCATTATGAAGCAGCATTTCAGCATAAATGTCATCAAGAGTAGCTGGTCATCCCTGATTTCTTCTTCTTCGGGGCTGGTGCTTGGATGATGAACCTGTAAGGTTCTCAGTAGGAGCTTGTGTAGCATGTTGGTCAGTGTCAGGCTGGGGAGCGTCTTGATATAGCACTTGCTCCATTTCATTTGGCTCAGCATTGCTTGGACCAGCTTGATCATTTTAAATATACTCATTAGGAGCAGGAGCATTAAGATCCTAACACCACTTAACATATTTGTAACATTCATAAGTTGGGGATTTGGAAAAATAATACTTGGAACTACTTTGTTCCGCACCATAAGATTGTATCTCCCATACTCTCTAGCCTTTATAAGATGTCCATCACGGTAGTTGTCAATATCAATAAATAAGGCTGGTAGTGAAGGCAGATTCACTAGTTTGTCCCACAAGTTCAGAGCAAGTTCTATAGAAGTAATTAAACCTCTGTGATACAGTGGCAGAATCGACTATTTAATAATGGTTTGCGTTTTTTGTTTGCAAATGTCACAGTAAGAAAGAGTCGCCACTGACTTTTCTTTTATCCAACAAAGGAAAGGGTGAAAAGAACAGAAAAATACCTTTTTTCAATATTTTCTGAGTAAGGGGGTAGATTATGGAAAGGAAAGGTGTTAGCACCCTTTCCATCTGTAGTTTTCCACGGGCTCTTAGGTACTTGCTCATTTTTTAAAACAGTTTGTGTTTGTGTGTTTTGAAAGTTTTTGTTTTCTTTATGGTAACTCTTGTATCAGTCCTCAAGAGTGTGATAAAGCATATTTTAAAGTAGTTTTTGAAAGTGTGTAAGTGTAAAAGAAGATTTGAGCAAGTACTTAAGAGTTATCTACCTACTTGAAAAAAGACGTTCTTTTCCTCCTTTCCTTTAGATAGTGCTATCCTACTACTAGTGAGTAGGTAGCCCTATCGTCAGATGTTGAGGGACATTCGAAGGGACGTTTTACAGTCATAAAGGCAACATACGGAGATTCTTTAGAAACTTTTGTTTAAGTGGCGAGATCATTTACCGAAAGGAAACACTGTAAGGGTCATCGAGGGACTATGATCTTTTGATTTTACGGGTCTTTGCTAAAGCGTCCCCATTCTCGAGGGACATGACTGCTTTTCTAAAGGCAACCAAAATGGGCGTACCTTAGAGGTAAATATGTGCATGTGTGTTATGTTCAGTTATTTTAGTCTTTGAATTTACGTTTGCTAGCGCTTTGTTTTCAGTCTTTCCATACAATCCTAATTACTAACAATAATATTGTACAGAAATTTAAAGTGCGAGAATCATAAATCCTACGATATTGCAATGCTTTGGGACAGTTACATAAAAAAACTACAAGAAAGTAAAGTGCGGAATTTAAATCTAGACTATTACATCCCATAATCAGTTACAATATTAAGAAAATGCGAAAACGATAAACGCGCGCGAGATAAAGATGAACGTCTAAAAACCTAAGAAAATGCTAAGTAAACAAAAGAAAATCTTTTTTTGGTTTTTGATTTTATTATGAAAAAGAAATGATTAAATCTAAATTAAACCCTAAGTTCTAATTAAATATTAATTAAAGAAAAAAAAGGTTAAAATAGTTAAATTAATTAATTTACAAAATTAAAATTAATTAGAAAATTCCTAAATCTATTTTTATGTGATTTTTATATTTGTTTATTGATTAAAATAAAAAAAGGAATTAAACGAAATAAATAAAATGAACAAAACAAGAAAATAAAGATGGGTCTAGTAACAAAAGTAAACAGGGGGTGCAATCATCAGAAATCCCAAGGCCCAGATCTTTGAAAGCTTCATGCCCTAACCATGGTGTTTTTAGACTCTTTTGTGGAACCTCTGACTCAATCATCCATAACTGTTCTATATAAACTCAAACAAATGTTAGCATGCCATGAAATGTGATTAAAATTAGAGATTCAAAGTTTAAAATTTTACCAAACCGGTGTTGTGAAATGGGGGCGTGTTAGGCGTGTGATGGACTGATCTTGGGCCTTGTAAGACTCCTGGAGACTTCAGGAGGATGGTTTGAGGCTTGGTGTCAATCGAGAGAGACCGGAACCTTGATATATGACTTGCACTGATTCTTTTATTTTTGGGGAGCTTTTTGAAGAGCTTTTGCAGAGATTTTTGGAGAGAAATTTCGTGCTCCCTTTGGCTTGTAATATTATGTATTTATAGAGGGAAGATAGGAGTAAACAAACATGGTAAAGAATCAATGCATTCATGGCCTTGGAGACAAGGATAAAACGCATTGAAAAATGTCCATATTTGTGATATATTTGCCTCTTTGATCACTTGCATGAACCTGGTCCCTTTGGATGTATCTTTCACGAAAATATGGGCCTTCTAATATATCAAATCAAACCCAAATGTCATGGCCCATTATTCTTTGTATTTTTATTTAATTTATTTGATTTAATTCATATTTAAATGAATAAAAATTCAAATAAATAGAAATAAAAATCAAAATAGTGCATGGTTAGGTTTATATATCATTGGGTATGTCATAAACATGTCTGAACCCTAAAAGTTAGGTCCATTAACCTAAAAACACAATTTTGCTCAAAGTTGACTTCATGCATTTTTCACAAATTTGCCCAACTTGTGCAAATCATAACTTGCTCAATATTCATCTTTTCAAGATGATCTTGGACTTTTTGGAAAGCCTAAGATGTCCTATACAATCTATATGTTGATCATTGTTTCATTTGAAGACGTTATCTAGATGTAAGTTGCTTGACAAAAAGTGTCTTTTGTTGACTTTTTGAAAATGACTTGAAATGTATGAGCTAGTATCTTTTATTTGAAGCATTTCTTGAACTTGAGGGATGAAGAGAAGTTGTATGGAATTGAACTATCTTCAAAATGATCCTTGGAGGAAAAATTTCTGATAACGTATGAGAAAGTTATGCTTGGTCAAAGTTTGGTTGACTTTTCCTATAGAAACCCTAATTTGCCGTTTTTGACTTTTGATGAGTTATGAGCATTTCTTGAGAATAGTGATCAACCCTTAATCAAATGATGGATAATACTTCAAAATATTGATATTGACCAAAAATCTTGAAGTTTGACTGTATTTGGGCCACATTTGACTTTTGACCTAATACAGTTGGTTTCTAGGCATTTGAGCAGTTGACTGAGCAAACTTGTCGTTCAAGGCATGAAATTTGGCATGAATGATCTTGAGGAAATATTAGGACTATGGAGAACTTTTTGGATCCTTGGGACTCACACATCTTGCTTTAAATTGAAACCCTAGTTAGGGTTCATTGCCTTAGGAGGAGAATTTGGCTGGTCAATTCTTAGTCATCTTAGGGCAATTGAGGACCTCTAGAAGCATGTCTTGAGTGAAAATGGGAGGGAAAATTTTGGGGTACAACAGCTTCCCCTGTTCAATCTTCTTAAACCTGAAGATTTAGATTGTCTTGTTTGCCTTTCGTGATCTGAAGGTGGAAGATGATTGAACACTAGAGTGCCCAGAAATTTACTCTCGTCCGAAGTGAGACTGTTGGTGAATAATATTGGGAATGGGCTTACATATTCCATTTGGAAAAGACAACAGAAGACTGTCGGAGATGGGCTTAAAGATTCCATCCAAGGAGTATGACAGAGAGTTGTCGAAGATGGGATTAAAGATGCCATCCAAGGAGTATGACGGAGAGTCATCAGAGAAGGGCTTAAAGATGCCATCCAAAGAGTATGACAGAGAGTCGTCGGAGATGGGCTTAAAGATGCCATCCAAAATAGATGCTGACTTCATAAGAATTCTCTTTATGGGGATTCTTGTTCCTGCTGTCTGAGGAGGAGTCCGCTGGGAAATGATTTTTATGGGAATAGAGTCTAGGAGCTTCGGTTGTCCAGTAATCTACTGGGGAGTCATCCCTTGACTGAAGAGATGGAAGTGAACTGCTATCTGGTCAGGATCCAAGCTTCGCAATGACTTGCTTAGGATCATAAGGTTGACTGCTATCTGGTCGTATTCCATGCTTCACAGCGACTTACTGGGGAAATGAGAATAAACTGTTATCTAGTCGTACCCTAGGCTTTGCAGTTTCTCTAACTAGAATAGAAATCAGAAAAATCTCAGTGTCGATTTAACTGAACCAGAGAAAGGATCTACCGGAAAGGAATCAGTAATAAATTAATGGTCGATTCAAACTGAGCCAGTAGAGGTCTTGATTTATCTTTGACTGGATAAGAATCAGAAAAATCTTAGTGTCGATTTAACTGAACTAGAAAAAGGTCTTTAATTAACTTTGATTGGATAAGAATCAGAAAAATATTAGGATCGATTTAACTGAACCAGACAAAAGTATTGGAATATCTTCAACTGGATAAGAATCAGAAGAATCTTAGTGTCGATTTAACTGAACCAGAAAAAGGTCTACCGGAAAAGAATCAGTAACAAATCAAAGGTCGATTCGTACTGAACCTGCAGGGGTCTTGGTTTATCTTTGAATGGATAAGAATCAGAAAAATCTTAGTGTCGACTTAACTGAACCAGAAAAAGGTCTACCGAAAAAGAATCGGTAACAAATCAATGGTCGATTTGAGTTGAACCAACAGAGTTCTTAGTTTATCTTTGATTGGATAAGAATCAGAAAAATATTAGTGTCGATTTAACTGAACCAGAAAAAGGCCTACCAGAAAAGAATCAGTAACAAATCAATGGTCGAATCAAACTGAACCAGCAGAGGTCTTGGTTTATCTTTGACTGGATAAGAATTAGAAAAATCTTAGTGTCGATTTAACTGAACCATAAAAGGTCTTTAATTAACTTTGACTGGATAAGAATCAGAAAAATCTTAGGATCGATTTAACTGAACCAGACAAAATTCTTGGAATATCTTCAACTGGAATAGGAATCAGAGAGATCTTAGTGTCAATCTGAATGAACCAGAGAAGATCTTTAATTAACTTTGACTGGATAAGAATCATAAAAATCTTAGGATCGATTTAACTGAACCAGAAAAAATTCTTGGAATATCTCCAACTGGAATAGGAATCAGAGGATCTTAGTGTAGATCTAACTGAACCAGAGAAGGTCTTGAATTAACTTTGACTGGATAAGAATCAGAAAAATCTTAGGATCGATTTAACTAAACCAGAAAAAAGTCTTGGAATATCTTCAACTGGAATAAGAATCAGATAGATCTTAGTGTCGATCTGACTGAACCAGAGAAGGTCTTTAATTAACTTTGACTGGATAAAAATCAGAAAAATCTTAGGATCAATTTAACTGAACCAGAAAAAAGTCTTGGAATATCCCCAACTGGAATAGAAATCAAAGAGATCTTAGTGTCGATCTGACTGAACCAGAGAAGGTCTTGAATTAACTTTGACTGGATAAGAATCAGAAAAATCTTAGGATCGATTTAACTGAACTAGACAAAAGTCTTGGAATATCTCCAACTGGAATAGGAATCAGAGAGATCTTAGTGTCGATCTGACTGAACCAGAGAAGGTATTTAATTAACTTTGACTGGATAAGAATCAGAAAAATCTTAGGATCGATTTAATTGAACTAGACAAAAGTCTTGGAATATCTTTAACTGGAATAGGAATCAGAGAGATCTTAGTGTCGATCTGACTGAACCAGAGAAGGTTTTAGATTAACTTTGACTGGATAAGAATCAGAAAAATATTAGTGTCGATTTAACTGGACCAGAAAAAGGTATTTAATTAACTTTGCCTGGAATAGAAATCAGAAGAATCTTAGCATCGATTCAAATGAACCATACAAAAGTCTTGGAATATCTTCAACTGGAATAGGAATCAGAGAGATCTTAGTGTCGATCTGACTGAACAAGAGAAAGTCTTGGATTAACTTTGACTGGATAAGAATCAGAAAAATCTTAGTGTCAATTTAACTAAACCAGAAAAAAGTCTTTGATCGTCTTTAGCTGGAATAGGAATCAAAGAGATCTTAGTGTCGATCTGACTGAACCAGAGAAGGTCTTGTGAGGACATCTTTCTGAGGAAATTGTTGAAATAGCCCTTTATCAGACGTAGCTTTTGAGAAGACTACCAGGTCACATAAGTAGAGGTGTTTGTTGATTTGATCTTTCCCTGAAAAAGGTAAAGAGTTAGTCATATTCAATGTCATAATGTATGAAATGTATTGTGTTGATGTTCTCAAAATGAATGAGATTATACTGTAGGCAATGTGTACGCGCATGCCATGATGTATGAATATGGGATGCTATTGCGATATTTCTTAGTCGGGCAAAGTAAATCTCGGCCTGCTACTGAAGAGTATTGGGAAGTTGAGTCCTTCATATCTGCTGAGGATGATGGATGGAGACGATTTGTCGGGGATTTCCTCTTTCTGTTTGAGGATGTTCTGTCGAGGATTGACTCTGCTTGAGAATAACTCTATGGAGGGAGATGCTTTATTGGAATATTTTGCCGATGTAGAGAAATAACCTCTGTTGAGGAATGAACTTCAGCAGTCTGAGAAATAAACTCTAACCGAGAGGAGGTTTTATAAACTGTTTAAGGTTATAAAGCTCAGTTGGGGAACACAGATTTTAGCTCTCTGAAGGAACTTGGCTGGAGGAAGTAATTCCCGCTTAGGGAAGAAGAGGTCAAAACTTTGGTTATTTTTACTCTGTGGGGAACATAGGTGTCACAGGGTTATATGTAGCAGTGACTTCGTCTCAGAATATCTCTACCCTTGTACCTGCCGGAGAAAGTACCTGTGGAGACTTTATGGATGGTTTTAGTGTCATCCCTACTCATGGGGTGCTTGGTAAATGCTGATCAGGATAACAAGTCTTCTACTGATGGACAAGTGAAAAGATGACGGGACATAGTCGTATGCTTTAATCTCTAATGTTTGCCTGGACCGCCCTTTCGGGTTTTCAGTCCACCGGGATACCCTTTTTTGCCCAAGCCGCCTTTTCGGGTTTTCGACTTGCCGGGTGCATAATTTTTGTATATATTCCTAATTTTTGCCCGAACTCTTTTTGGTTCGTCGGGATGCCCTTATTTTTGCCTAGGCCTGTCAACCTAGCAGGTATTTTTCATGCGTAGTCTTTTCTGACTATGTCCACGTTTACCAGGTGAGGAGAATTGTCACTGTCCTTAGTAGAAAGTGTTGTCACACTTCCAGAAGGTGTTTGTTTGATCGTACAGGATTTGTTGCTATAATTCATGTCCAATGCCCCAAGTGATTCAGATGGAGTTCTTCCCCTGGCTATTTGGCCTTTTTGAGAGATTCCTTGAAGCTTGACTTGACTGCCCCAGATCAGCTGGATACCATACTATTCCCCTTTATTATGAATGGCCTATCACTGGAATGTCTTTTCATCTGAGGTGATTCTATCCACTGAGAAGATTTTTGTTCATAGAATATCCGTCGTGCGAATTTCTCTACTGTTGAACAAATAGTCATATGCAAATAATGGTATTTTAAGAATGCAAGCTTATGTCTGTCTTGAAGTTTGAAAATTCATTTTTTAGTAAAATAAACAAATTTTGTAAAAGTGTGATGTCAACTCAGGATTTATGGCGAACCCTACAGGAGTCAGGATACCTTTTGTAATAGTATGCTTTCGAACTAACCCATGCTTCAGCTACGACTTTAAGGGTTATAACTTGGCCTGGTTCATGGTTTAATAAACAAAGGGTAAAGGCTCAAAGTTTATTTGTACCTACCTGTTCTTCGTGATGTTCTTAGATCATATGCTCAGTTAATTGTGTGTTCAGATCCCAATTAAGTATGGCATCTAATCCTTGATGTTCTGGTGATGGTTCGGATACTGAAAGTTTATTTTAAAGAGGCAGTCATTTTTGTAATCTTCTTTTTATTGAGAATTTGTAGCGACCTCTTTTTTTTTATTATCCTTGCTTTTGCCTGAACTGGTTCTTTTATGATTACAGTCAGTGGGATGACCCATTTTTTTCTTAAGTTTCCTTCATAGGTTTTGACTTAGCGGGAATTTATTTTGAGAGATAATGAATGTCGGCTTTAATAATTATGAGGAACCATCACCGTCTTTTGATTTAAAAGGACGTCTTCGATGCCATTCATTGTGTACGAAACAGAAAATTGTGACTGAATATGCGTCTGAATTGACTGAGAAACTACACTGCCCCAGGTTATAATTAAGGGTTTTAATTTGTGTGAAAATAAAAACTCCTACTACTTTGGCTCAAAGGGGTTGACTAGGGATTATCTTCCTTATAACTCCACTGTTTAGGATTTGTGAACAATGCATGTACATCGTTAGCGGGGTTTGTTCAAACGCATACTGTAGAGATTGTGGTGTCATTTTCGTCATCCTCCCTCTAAAGGCTCTGAGCTTTTGATCGAGAGTTGAATATCACAAAAAGGAAAGAAGTTTAAATATAGTGAATACGAATGAGTTGATTCAAAACAGGCATATGCAATGCATTGATAAAGTAACAAATTTTGACATATGAATAAATGTTCGAACAATCAAAAGAAAATTACAAATTGAAAATTCTAATGAACAAAAGCTTCTTCGTCTGATCTTGTCACTTCAGATGGCGTGCCTTGGAGGGATGGCAGAAGAACTCAGCCTGACCATCTTGTGTAAACTCCAGCACTCTTTCATCAATCAAGTTTTGAATTTTATATTTCAACATCCAACAATCGTCAGTATCATGCCCCGGATTATTGGAGTGATATGCACACCTTGCATCAGGATTGTAGTTAGGGGAAGAAGTCTTGGGATTCGGAGGAGGCCCTATCAACGTAACCAGGTTCATCCTCAACATGTGTTATAAAGCTTGAGACAGCGGCATGTTGAGTTTGGTACTGCCTCTTGGGTGTATCCGGCTTACTCTGATTAACACGTTGTTTTTGGCGAGGTTGTTGTTGGACCCGTGATGTGGTAGCAATTTGGAAAGGTTCACTCTTCACTAAACCAACCTCTTGTCTTCCCAGAGGTTTATCAATGACTTGGTCCCCAACCTCTACTGTTTTCTTCACACGGTTACATCCGTCTTGATGAAGCTTGTTGATAATGCCTCTCAGCTCTTCTTGTACCCGGGCCAGGCCTTGGATAAGAGCCATCTGCCCCAACATCTGGGTTCTCATTGCTTCAACCTCAGCTTGCAGTTGTTCCAACCATTCGTCCTTATTGTCTTCAGGATTTTTCTTGGCCAGGTTCCCAGCGAGGAGTGCTTTCAACTCTTCTTGCCCCTTGGATAGGTTTAGGAACGTTTCCTTGAACTGAGCCTCTTAAATTTGGAGGTCTCTGTTGTCTTGTTTGAGAGGCATTGCTTAAATAAACAGTGAGAACATGAGAGACCTGTTATGAAACCTGCTTATGCAATGATATGTATGATATATGTATGCAATGTTTTCAAGGATTTCTAAGACTTAAAATTGCTTAAACAGAAATAGAACAAATGTTAATTGCATTAAGAAGTTTTATCGATCACAATGATGCCTCTTGGGCTTACAAATGAGATAACAAAGCAAAAATAACTCTCTAAGCAAAGAGACTCAGGCTTCCCACTAGTGCATCTTCTTTGGTGAAATGTAAGCGTTTATACTCTTCTCCTCGTCATGTAACCTGGTGAGCTCTAAAACATTCTTTTCGCTGGCATAGAATTGGGTTTCGAAAGTATCCCATTCTTCTTTGAGTTGGATCCAGGATTTCCGTAGCTCCTCAAGGTCAGTTGGCATGTTAGGATGAAATACAATGTAAGGAGTGTCTCCCTCAACAATTGGCTCCATAATCATAGGTAAGATGGCGGGGCAAGGCATCATAACACATTGAGAACGAGCTCGCACCCATTTAAGGTAAGGCTCAAGAGGGATGGAATTCTTATGCCCCAGTGTCTTGCTATCAAATATGTTTATCATGCCCCAAGCTCGAATTAACCTCTTGCGATAACCCTGAACATCATTCTCATAGTCAAATGTGATTCCTTGGACAAGTGTGTCGTGAGGGTCATCCCTTCTAGCATAACCAAACTGTCGTAACGCCAAACAAGGATTATAAATGATTCCTCCCCTAATTCCTAAGAGAGAGGCATTAGGGAATTCCCCACAGCGATCAATGATAGTGTACTCTCCAAGGATCGGGAACACCAATGAATATCCGAATATGTAAAGGACATCAGCCTATGGGACCATCTCATACCCTTCTCATTCTTCAAAATAGACCGGGGTAGGTGCGAAATAAACCACCTAGCCAATAGAGGAGTGCAACACAGAAGGGTCCCTCTTCTCTTTAGAGTGCGAGTATGCAGAGAGTGTAGAATATCCCTAAGTAAAGTAGGTATCGGATTATGAGACAGAAAAATCTTAACCCCATTCACATATATAAGTTGGTCCGTGTTAGGGAATAGTACCATCCCATAGATGAGAAGGGACAACACTTCTTCAAAAGCTTGTAAATCTAGGTTATCCCAAAAATGGCGAGCTTTCTCAAATAAAAACTCAGCTGGAAATCCTTGGACACTTCTTCTGGTTTCCCAATTTGCCACTACATCAGACCATTGTAAAGACAGAGCTTGAGAAATATCTTCAGGCTTATGGTCTATTTCCATATTGTTGAATGGTGACTGATTAAGGATAGGTACCCCTAATAATTGAGAAAAATCTTCCATAGTAGGCACTAACTGGTAATCCGGAAAAGTGAAGCAGTGGTGTAACGGGTCAAAGAACTGAAAGAGCACCTTTAACATTTCTTCATTAGGGGTTGAAGTGACCAAGTTGAGAAGTCGACCATGTTTTTAAGTGAAGGGAGAGATTTCAGGAATCCTTGATGCTAATTCCTTGAGTTGAGGAGGTATTTTCACAAGGTTGATTTGGATAGTGTTCATGCAGGTGAATGTCATGTCCTACAAAACAAGACAAAGATAAGCCCTAGAAAAACCTTGAAATGGTTAGTATGATATGCCATGTTATGATGTCATGAATATGCTAATAAATCACCGATATAGCAAGCACAAACAAATTACACCAAAAACCTTAGGTTTAAGGCTTGCATGGGTTTTAAGGTCATATCGTCTTGAAGTTGGATTGGTTTAACATGTCCTATAAATAGTAATCAACTTCTAAGGGATCTCAATATCACTGATCTTTCCCACAAGTTTCATTCCGATAGGCGACTGACTCGCAACCAAACAAAACTCGGGAGTCAAATATCAATGAGTGTAGCATCAAGTATCTATCAACTTTGGGAATACACCAAAGACGGCCATCTGGCTACGTCCTAATGGCCAAGTTGTTCATTTAAAGGTTCTAAGGTCAGTTGACGCTTCATGACACCATGCAGCGGCCTCGTATTCTCCTTGATTAACTCAAGGGCTGCCAGTACCAACCAAAGTGTCACATCTACATAGCCATCACTTCAACCGTGTCGGTATACCCCGCACAGTTTCCATGATCTATTGCTACTTACCTAAAAGGTTTCCCCAGATCCGGGTGTAGGATCTATAGTACCCAAACAAATACCCTTAAAAATAAAGCAAACAAACAAACAAAGAAGCAAAATGATCTAGACCCTAAGGTAAACCCCACTTTTATTATTCCCCATCAGAGTCGTCAGTTCTGTGATACGGTGGCAGAACTGACTGTTTAATACTGGTTTGCATTTTTATTTGCAAATGTCGCGGTAAGTAATAGTCGTCGCCGACTTTTCTTTTATCCAACAAAGGAAAAGGGTGAAAAGAACAGAAAAAGACCTTTTTTCGAGATTTTCTGATTAAGGGGGATAGATTATGGAAAGGGAAGGTGTTAGCACCCTTTCCATCTGTGGTTTTCTACGGGCTCTTAGGTACTTGCTCATTTTTGAAAACTGTTTGTGTTTTTATGTTTTAAAAGTTTTTGTTTGCTTTATGGTAACTCTTGTATCAGCCCTCAAGAGTGTGATAAAGCATTTTTGAAAGTAGTTTTTGAAAGTGTGTAAGTGTAAAAGAAGATTTGAGCAAGTACTTAAGAGTTATCTACCTACTTGAAAAAAGATGTTCTTTTCCTCCTTTCCTTTAGATAGTGTTATCCTACTACTAGTGAGTAGGTAGCCCTATCGTCGGATGTTGAGTGACATTCGAAGGGACGTTATACAGTCATAAAGGCAACATACGGAGATTCTTTAGAAACTTTTGTTTAAGGGACGAGATCATTTACCGAAAGGCAACATTGTAAGGGTCATCGAGGAACTATGATCTTTTGATTTTATGGGTCTTTGCTAAAGCGTCCCCATTCTCGAGGGACATGACTGCTTTTCTGAAGGCAACCAAAATGGGCGTACCTTAGAGGTAAATATGTGCATGTGTGTTATGTTCAGTTATTTTAGTCTTTGAATTTGTGTTTGCTAGCGCTTTGTTTTCAGTCTTTCCATACAATCCTAATTACTAACAATAATATTGTACAGAAATTTAAAGTGCGAGAATCCTAAATCCTACGCTATTACAATGCTTTGGGACAGTTACATAAAAAAACTATAAGAAAGTAAAGTGCGGAATTTAAATCTAGACTATTACATCCCATAATCAGTTACAATATTAAGAAAATGCGAAAATGATAAACGCGCGCGAGATAAAGATGAACGTCTAAAAACCTGAGAAAATGCTAAGTAAACAAAAGAAAATATTTTTTTGGTTTTTGCTTTTATTATGAAAAAGAAATGATTAAATCTAAATTAAATCCTAAGTTCTAATTCAATTTTAATTAAAGAAAAAAATGGTTAAAATAGTTAAATTAATTAATTTACAAAATTAAAATTAATTAGAAATATCATAAATCTATTTTTATGTGACTTTTATATTTTTTTATTGATTAAAATTTAAATAAAAATAATAATTAAACAAATAAATAAAATGAACAAAACAAAAGATGGGCCTAGTAACAAAAGTAAACAGGGGGTGTAATCATCAGAAATCCTTAGGCCTGAATATTTGAAAGTTTCATGCCCTAACCATGGTGTTTTCAGATTCTTGTGTGGAACCTCTCACTCAACCATCCATAATTGTTTTATATAAACTCAAACAAACATTAGCATGCCATGAAATGTGATTAAAATTACAGATTCAAAGTTTAAAATTTTATCAAACCGGTGTTGTCAAATGGGGGCATGCTAGGCATGTGATGGAATGCTCTTGGGCCTTGTAAGACTCCTGGAGACTTCAGGAGGATGGTTTGAGGCTTGGTGTCAATCGAGAGAGACCGGAACCTTGATATATGACTTGCACCGATTCTTTGATTTTTGGAGAGCTTTTTGAAGAGCTTTTGGAGAGCTTTTTGGAGAAAAATTTAGTGCTCCCTTTGGCTTGTAATGTTATGTATTTATAGAGGGAATATATGATTGAACAAATATGGTAAAGAATCAATGCATTCATAGCCTTGGAGACAAGGATAAAACACATTGAAAAATTTCCATATTTGTGGTATATTTGCCTCTTTAGTCACTTGCATGAACCTGGTCCCTTTGGATGCATCTTGCACGAAAATATGGGCCTTCTAATAGATCAAATCAAACCCAAATGTCATGGGCCATTATTCTTTGTATTTTTATTTAATTTATATGATTTATTTCATATTTAATTGAATAAAAATTCAAAAAAATAGAAATAAAAATCAAAATAGTGCATGGTTAGGTTTAGAGGTCCTTGGGTATGTCATAAACATGTTTTAACCCTAAAGGTTAGGTTAGTTAACCTAAAAACACAATTTTGCTCAAAGTTGACTTCATGCATTTTTCACAAATTTACCCAACTTGTGCAAACCATAACTTGCTCAACATTCATCTTTTGAAGATGATCTTGGACTTTTTGGAAATCCTAAGATGTCCTCTACAATCTCTATGTTTATCATTTTTTCTTTTGAAGACGATATCTGGATGTAAGTTGCTTGACAAAAAGTGTCTTTTGTTGACTTTTTGAAAATAACATGTAATGTATGAGCTTATATCTTTTGATTGAGGCATTTCTTGAACTTGAGGGATGAATAGAAGTTGTAGGGAATTGGATTATCTTCAAAATGATCCTGGGAGGAAAAAGTTCTGATAAAGTATGAGAAAGTTATGCTTGGTCAAAATTTGGTTGACTTTTCCTATAGAAACCCTAATTTGCCATTTTTGACTTTTGATGAGTTAGGAGCATTTCTTGAGGAATCATGATCAACCCTTGATCAAATGATGGATAATACTTCAAAATGTTGATATTGACAAAAAATCTTGAAGTTTGACTGTATTTGGGCCACAGTTGACTTTTGACCTAGTACATTTGATTTATAGGCATTTGAGAAGTTGGCCGAGCAAACTTGTTGTTCAAGGCATGAAATTTGGAATTAATAATCTTGAGGACATATTATGAAAATGGAGAACTTTTTGGAACCTTAGGACTCACACATATTGCTTAAAATTGAAACCCTGGTTGAGATTCATTGCCTTAGGAGGAGAATTTGTCTGGTCAATTATTAGTCATCCTAGGGCAATTGAGGACCTCTAGAAGCATGTCTTGAGTGAAAATGGGAGGGAAAATTTTGGGGTACAAAAACCTCAAATACAGAAAGGGGTAGTACATCGTGCATAGAGAGACTGGATGTGTTCCAAGAGGAATGCACTGGCATTAATCTTCCAAACAGGTGTGAATGTGCAGTGCAGGAAGAACAATTCTTTAGAATTGACTTTGTTGTTGTTTTCCCTCCCGAAAATGGTGTTAGAAGGGATACGATGAAAGTAATGGATGGAAGGATTATGGATAGATGAAGCAAAAAGACCCTCCCAACTTGAAGGTCACTCACCGGTTAAAAATTTCAATAGGACAAATGTTGTCGATGCCCAATCCGCCTCTGAAGGGATTCAGTAGTGCACTTCTCCTCCATGAGGAAAATGCAACAAATTACTCATAGCCTCTTGATTCATAGAGTATTTTTCATTAAACAATCTAAAGTTAGCAGTGCCCGTGAGGTACATGTTGTCATCTGTCGGGGTGTTGTACGAGAAAGAGCTCAAAAATTTAAATGTCAAAGATTCATAAGTTTGGTGGTTCATGGTGCAGACATAAGATAGATCAGAATTATGAAGTAGCCATTACACACTTTCCAACAATCCCATATCATGTAGACAGTTAACGTCAACTTGTTGTGTAGCGATAAATGAACATTGATAAAACTTCTGGTACTGGGCTTCTTGATGTACTCCAGCTTCGCCGTTTCGGAACACGATTCCGGAAAGGTCTGGCTCTCTTCTTGTGTGTTTAACTATTCGAGACATGATTAGATGCAAGGAAAGATGGAATGGTTCGGTTTCGAGAAGATGACATAAAGTTGTGGGTTTAGATAATTTCTCCTCAAGTGCTTAAATAACAAAACAGTAAAGAATGCAGGGATTGGAATTTAATGGTGTTTAATAATAATTGTGAAAATAGAGGATATGGAACGGTAGGGGTGAGGAATAAGGAAAAGGGTTTTAAGTGGGGTTTAACATTTGGAAGAAGATGAAAAGAAAGGAATGAATTTGGTATCTGTTTGAAGCATATACATGGAACTGTATTTAAGTCTGTCCCAAGGGGCACATAATGTGTGTCGAGCGGCACGCTTCGCAAATTTCTGGAGGTCATCACAGAATGTGTGACATACGACACAGCATAAAAATTATAATTTCCATAAAAGCTAAGAATTAAACCTTACAGATTCATACATTCGGGCACAGGGAGATATTTTGTATCAGTAAGAAGTAGATTAATAGTATAACATTAAAGCATATCAGAAATGTAAATATCTCATGCCAAACATTTTAATATAATCCATAAACTTTAAATTCTTTCAAACAGTAGTCTAAGAAATAAAAGACAGAAACAGAAGGTAAACATAATGTAAGACAAGAAAACAATTAAATCTATAATTTTCATAATGTCAAGCTATGTCATCCACTACTCTTAGTATTGAGCACTGAGGAATAGATATGCTGGAAAAATATGGTCCACTTGCTCAATTATTAAGTCCATAAATCCATGAAACTCGACGACAGTTTGGTGAATTCTTCCCTTAAGCAGTTTAACTCAGTTTCCAGAGAAAGTAAGGCGGTATCATGATCAGCAAAGGGAGGTTCCGAGGCAATTAGAGCAAAGGAAGCACGCGAAGGGACAAGTGCTCAATGGGTGGAAAATGGTGATAGAAAGGTGGTGTTTCGGGATCAGTCTCGGTATCAGAAAGGAAGGCATCATTGTGGTCATAAATTTGAGGTGTTTCAGGAGATACGGGAGGTGAAGTTGGTTGCGGTTCCAGATCAAAAAGCCAATTGTTTTGGTTATGAATATATGTTCTTGGATTAGGAAGTGTGAAAAGTTGCATAACCTGGTTGTTGATTAGAAGCTCAAATTCACTAGGGCCAAGATTTCTGATAATTCCAGTATTGAAACAAAACCATATATCCATGGGTCAGAATTTACCTAGAGGGTGTAGTCTTAAAAGTGGCTGGCGCATTCTGATAGCATTTTCTATCGTGGTTACTAGACCTCCCACCAAGATAGGTGCATGATCAGTTTGAGCAATACAGTCAAAATTGGCTATCATATAGGTAGCGGAATTAATGTGGGTGGTTTCTAGAGGCACAATACATAATTAAGAGCTCATATCTAGACACATAAGTAATGTTTTGCGGTTTTCCGACAAAGGGCGTGGGGTAGGAAATTATGGAAATATCGGATAGCAGGGTTATGAATACTTTCAGAAAACATATTATCAGGCTCAGGGTTGTTGTCTCCGGTTATACTATCCCAAAAGTATCCCAGTTCACGGTCCATAAGAAGGTCTTCTTGGGTACAAGTAAAAACATGTGAGCCGCTAGGAAATCCTAATAGGTTAGAAAGTTTATGGTTATTGTATCTTTATTCAATACCAAACATCCTAAACGTGGTTAGGACTCTATTGAATCCTAAACCATGGTCGGGAAAAAATATTAGTGAGCTTAGGAATTCTAAGGTCAACTTTCTATAAGAGCTAAATCTTCTTCTTAAAGGAGAAGCATCCCAACCTACTTGGTTTAGCAAAAACATTACACTGTCTCTAATGCCTAAAGTGTTCATGGCAGGGTCATCAAGATAAAAGGTCAGTGTCATTTACCTTGCAGCCAATGCCTCGAAGCGCCTCCTCTGGGCTCTTCCTCTGAAAACTATGTCCTTGGTGTCAACTTCTTGCATCTTAAGTTAGTATTGTTAGCTAAAAATTAAGTTATCCTGTAATGAAAAGAAAAAGAAAGAAAAGTAAGAAAATGCAAATAAAACAAAAACAGTAAATCAAAATAAAAGACAAGAAAGTGGGTTATCTCCCACCAAGCGCTTTATTTTTTGTTGTAAGCTCGACATAATTTTAATAGATGATTAGATCTGTGAGTGAGCGGGTAGCTCTGCAAGATGGAAACTAGCGGAATAGTCCTTGGTTTCTATGAAATTATAGTGCTTTAAGCGTTTCCCATTTACGATAAACGGTTCACTATATTTTCCCTTAATTTTAATAGCTCCACTTGGAAAAACCTTAGGTATTTCAAACAGACCAGACCCCCTAGAATGAAGTTTTCCTAGGAATAATTTAAGTCTAGAATTAAAGAGGAGAACAATGTCGCCCTCATTTAATTTTCTTCCAGAAATGCGCTTGTCGTGCCAATTATTTGTTCTTTCTTTATAGATCCTGGCATTTTCATACGCATCTAGTCTAAGTTCTTCTAGCTCATGGATATCCAAGATTTGCTTTTCGCCTGCGGAAGTGTAACTTAAGTAGAGGGTTTTGATTGCCCAATAAGCTTTATGCTCTAGTTCTAATCGGCATATGACATGATCTTCCATAAACTAGTTCGAAAGGTGTGGTTCATATGGGTTCCTTATAGGCTGTTCTATATGCCCACAATGCTTCGTATAATCTGGATGACCAATCTTTCCTAGAAGTGGAAACTATTTTTTCTAAGATTTGCTTAATCTCTCTGTTGGAGACTTCTACTTTCCCACTTGTTTTGGGATGATAGGGTGTTGCTACATTGTGTCGGACTCCATATTTCACTAATAGTTTTTCAACTATTTTCGAAATGAAGTGAGAACCACCACCGCTGATGAAAAGTCTTGGCATACCGAATCTGGGAAAAGTTATATTTTTAAAGAGCTTGATTACTACTCATGCGTCATTTGTTAGAGAAGCTACAGCCTCAATCCTTTTTGATATGTAATCTACAACAAAGAGTGTGTATTTATTTCCAAAAGAGGATGGAAAAGGTCCCATGAAATCAATTCCCCACACATCAAAGACTTCTACTTCTAAAATGCCCTTTTGAGGCAGTTCGTCGCGTCTGGAGATGTTACCAGTACGTTGGCATCAGTCGCAGTTTATAATTGTAATGTGGACATATTTCCATAAGTTAGGCCAATAGAGGCCAGCTTGTAAAATCTTAGCGCAAGTCTTTGAAGTGCTCGCATGTCCACCATAGGAAGCAGTATGGAATTTGGAAATTATGTCTTCTATTTCATCTTCAGGGACACATCGACGGAAAATACCATCAGTGCCTATTTTAAATAGTAGAGGCTCATCCCAATAATATTGTTTAAGATCGTGGAAGAACTTATTCTTTTGTTGATAGGTTAGATCTGGTGGAAGCACTCCAGCAGCCAAATAGTTAATAAAGTCGGCGTACCATGGCAGTGTGTTATTACTGTTAATGGCTCTGGGGCATTCAACAGTGTTGTTTTCTAACTAGGCTATGAGTTGTTTGTAAGGTAAATTATCGTTGATAGGCACTTATTCAAGCTTAATGTCTTCCATTCTAGATAAGTGATCGGCTACTACATTTTCAGTGCCTTTTTTGTCTTTGATTTCTAAATCGAACTCTTGTAGGAGTAAGATCCATCTGAGTAATCTTGGTTTGGCATCCTTTTTGGTTAATAGGTATCTAATTGCAGCATGATCGATATAGATAATTATCTTTTCTCCTACTAGGTAAGAACTAAGTTTATCTAGAGCGAAGACGACAACCAAAAGTTCCTTTTCGGTTGTGACGTAGTTCATTTGTGCAGGATCTAAGGTTTTACTGGCATAATAGATCACATGAAGTTTTTTATCTTTTCTTTTTCCTAAGACTGTGCCTACAATATAGTCACTATCATCACACATGATTTCTAAAGGTAGTCCCTAATCAGGCGGTTGCATAATAAGTGCATTAATAAGAGTTATTTTTAGTTGTTCGAATGCTTTTAAGCATTTGTCATCAAAATTTAATTCAGCGTCTTTCATTAACAGGCCAGTTAGCAGTTTGGTAATTTTAGAGAAATCCTTAATGAATCGTCGGTAGAAACTGGCGTGTCCTAAGAAACTTCATATTTCTCTTACGGTTTTCAGAGGTTGAAGGTTTTCTATAACTTCTATTTTTTCTTTGTCAACCTCGATTCCTTTTTCAGATACTATGTGTCCAAGTACGATTCCTTGTCGAACCATGAAATGGCATTTTTCCCAATTTAATACGAGGTTCACTTTTATGCACCGTTCAAGTACCATTTCTAAGTTCGATAATCATCCTTCAAAACTTTGTCCACAGACAGAGAAATCGTCCATAAATACTTCCATTATATCGTCTATAAAATCAATGAAATTGGCATCATGCATCTTTGGAATGTTGCGGGAGCATTGCATAGTCCAAACGACATTCGTCTATAGGAAAATGTTCCATAAGGACAGGTGAATGTAGTCTTTTCTTCATCTTCGGGGTGTATAGGGATTTGGAAAAATCCCGAATAACCATCCAGATAGCAGAAATGGGAATGCTTAGCTAGTCGTTCGAGCATTTGATCAATGAAAGGTAAAGGAAAATGATCTTTTCTAGTTGCTTTGTTTAACTTTCTATAGTTAATGCACATTCTCCATCCGGTTTGGGTACATTGTGCTACGGATTCTCCTTTTGCATTGCTGACAACTGTAACACCTCCTTTTTTCGGTGCAACATGTTCTACTACCCCATTTACTGTCGGATATTGGATATATGATTCCTGCTTCTAATAACTTTTATACTTATTTCTTAACTACATCACTCAGAATTGGGTTTATTCTTCTCTAGTGTTCTCTCGAGGTTTTGCAGTCTTCCTTAAGCATAATGCGATGCATGCAAATTGAGGGGCTTATTCCTTTTAGATCAGAGATGTTATAGCCTAAAGCAGTCAATTACTTCCTTAAGACATGTAGTAATTTTTCTGTTTCTATTTTTCATAAATCTGCATTGACTATGACGGGTTGTTCGAGTTCTGTGTCTAGGAATTCATATCTTAGATCTTTTGGTAATGTTTTAAGTTCAACAGCTTGTTTTATTAAGCAAGGCATAGGTTCAGGAGTTAGCGTGAGACATTCACTTAGATTTTCATCCTTGTATTCATCACACCAATTTTCATCTTCAAGGATTGAAGCTATTGGAATTTTTAGAGCTTCTGAATATTTGGTCTGTTGTTTCTCCATTTCTTTAATGCATTCATCAATGACGTCCAAGAAACAGCATGAATCATCTATAGCTGGTGCTTTGAATAATTGTGGGAGGATGAATTTGACTTTTTCTTTGCCGACCTCAAATGAGAGTTTACCATTTTTCACATCTATGATGGCTCCGGCGGTGGTGAGGAATGGTCTTCCTAATATAATAGGGATGTCAGAATATTCCTTGATATCCATAATAATGAAGTCTGTGGGGATATAAAATTGTCCAATACATACAGGCACGTTTTCGAGCATTCCTAAACGAAACTTCACAGAGCGATCAACTAGTTGTACAAACATTCTTGTTGGTCTTAATTCTCCCATATTTAGTTTTTTCAAATCGATAAGGGCATTAGACTTATATTGGCTCCTAAGTCACATAGAGCTTTGTCTATGATGAACTTTCCTATTACACATGGTATGGAAAAGATAACAGTGTCTTTGAGTTTAGAGGGAATGTTATTTTGGATTATAGTGCTACACTCTGCAGTAAGCATAACGGTTTCATTGTCTTCGAGCTTTTTCTTATTGGATAATATTTCTTTAAGGAACTTAGCATATGAGGGCATTTGCATGATCACTTCTGTAAAAGGTAAAGTGATATTTAGTTATTTCAGAAGTTCAACGAATTTCTTAAATTGCCCTATATTTTTAGATTTAGCTAACCGTTGAGGGTATGGTATCTATGGTTTTTACGGTGGCGAAGGTACGTAGGGTTTTTCTTTCTCTTCTACCTCTGCGCTTTCATCTTCCTTCTCATCTTCTTTTGGTTCGTATTCCTTCTCAGTTGGTTTACCAGTGCTCTGGTACATGGCTGGACTTTTAATTATTGGGTCAATTGGTCCTTCTACTTCTATTCCACTTTGAAGTGTTATTGCATTAGCATGACCTTTCAGATTTTGTTGTGGTTGGCCAGGAAAAGTGCCAGTTGGAGCAGTTGTAGCAGCTTGTTGTTGATCCACTTGAGAGATTTGTGTTTCAAGCATTTTGTTATGAGTAATGACGACATTAACTATGTTTGATAGCTGCTTAATTTGTTCCCTAGTGTGTATGTTTTGATTTATAAACTCTTTGTTTTGTTGAGCTTGAGTGGCTACGAAGTTTTTTATCATGATCTCTATATTGGATTTCCTAGGAACATTTGGAGTAATTTGGGCGGCTTTCTGGTATCCTGGGGGTGTAGTAGGAGCTTGTCTAGGTGGATATAATGCATTGTTATTCTTGTACGAAAAGTTAGGATGGTTCTTCTAGGTAGGATTATAGGTATTCCCATATGGGTTTCCTTGATCATAATTCACTTGATCAATTGATACTCCGGTTAAAAGTGGACATTCAGGCGCAACATGTGCGTGAAGTCCGCATAAATTTCATGTTGGAGCTACTGCAGCCACGGTGGCTGCAGGAGTTGTTATCAAATTTACTATCTTTGGGGTAAGAGCTTCTACCTTAGCGTTAACTTGGTCTAAACTACTAACTTCGTACATACCGCTTTTCGTCTGAGGTTTCTCTATAATGGTTCTATTGCTTCCCCACTGGTAATGGTTTTGAGCCATACTTTTGATAAGTTGATAAGCTTCATGATAAGGTTTGTCCATCAGTGCGCCGCCAGCTAAAGTGTCAATCATTAGTCTTGTGTTGTACAAGAGACCATTATAAAAGGTGTGGATGATCAACCATTCTTCTAGACCATGATGTGGACATAGTTGCATCATGTCTTTGTATCTTTCCCATGCTTTGAAGAGAGATTCACTTTCCTTTTGTTTAAAACCATTGATATTGGCTCTTAGCATATCCGTTTTACTCGGCAGAAAATATCGCGCTAGGAAAACTTTCTTCAATTTGTTCCATGTGGTAACAGAGTTGGATGGTAGAGACTAGAGCCAGGCTCTAGCTATATCTCGTAACAAAAAAGGAAAAAGACGAAGTCTTATAGCTTCGGGGGTGACACCATTTGCTTTCAGTATGTCTGTGTATTGCACAAACACGGATAAATGTAAATTTGGATCGTCCGTAGGAGATCCTGAAAATTGATTTTGTTGGACAGCTTGTAATAACGAAGGTTTTAACTCGAAATTGTTCCGAGCAATAACGGGAGCAGCAATGTTGTTGTGAGCTTCCTCTTGCGATGGGGCAACATAATCCTTCAATGGATGATTTTGGGGTCCTTCGGCCATTCTTGGTTCAGGAAGAGATAAATCGGGAAGATTGTACTTAATTTGGTATTCTCTAATTCAGCGTCTTATACTAACAAAATGCTCGACTTCGTCGATTGGTTGCTCTAAATTTTCACCTTGAGAGTGCGTGCTTGGCATACAATCAACGGATAGAAGGAAAATAAAATTAGTTTCCTTAGTCTATACTGCGTAACAAGGGATCACAATATCGACTAAATCAGTCCCCGACAACAGCGTCAAAAACTTGATCGCGTGACTGTAAGAGTTCATCAGGTGTATTAATTGCAAGTACACAGTTTGATTGCATAGTTTTAAAAGATATCGAACCCACCGGGACTTGTAATCAAATTACTGCTATCTAAAGCTACTGTGTAAAGCTAAGGCTAATAAATCTTAGGTTTTGGGGTAGACAAAAAATAACATTAGACTTAATTGAAATATTTAATAATGGGATACCAGTACGTAATAGTCTGACTTCGGAAATTCAGTAGTTCATTGGCATATCTTTGAGTATTTAAAACACTATTCAGTAGAAACTATTAGTTTAAAAACCTTTATCTCACACTCTCGTGATTGTTGATTCGGATTATATAATTAAACTTTAATTAATCGTAAATCACTCTCACTCTATTTAAAACCAATGTTTGATGATCACTATCTAGTTAAAAACTCACACTCTCGTGATTATTGATCTTAGCCTTTGTTTTGTCTCTTACTCTTGTAACAAAACAATTTGTATTAAAATTGGAAACCAAACCAGAAAAGTATTTTTATCAAATGTTTATGCCAACTTATTACCGAACTCCTTCGGTTTGTGACCTTACATACCGGTATCAGGGAGATTAGCCGGACATATTATTCGTTAAGAACACAAAATACTAGCAGACATATAATAATACAAGCATGATTGATAAATAAAAATAGTAATAAAATTAAACTAAAAGAAACCTAGAATTAAATAATGAGAACAAATTTATGCAATTATTTAAGTACTTGTAGCAATCCTCCACAATATGCTGGCAGGATTTGCTTGCGGAAAATTAACTTGAATGCAGAACAAAATATTAAACTAAAACAAGTTCAGGAGGCTATGAAGAAAATATAATGTTTCAATAGTTTCCCAGTGTATAAAACTATTGTTGTTTAGGTGAAGGTTTTATCTGCCTAAGTTCTAAACAAAGCTCTGAACTGTTAAACTAAATAATGGCGTGAAAGACAAAAAAACTAGGATGCAATAATGTAACAAAACTAAAACAGCGGAGACGAGAAAGTTCAAAAGTATGCAAGCGAGAGAGAGAGAGAGAGAGAGAGAGAGAGAGATCCTTTGTAACTGTTCTTACTTTTTATATTTGCTCCGTAACAAAAACTGCTTGAGAAAATATAGGAACGTGACTCCGTGATTCTAAAAAGTATGTCTGTGGAGAAAGACCAGGAGGAAAATATGTAGGTCGTTGGCACTGGAGAATCGTGGAATCCTAGAGAAATCTTTGCGCGTCAAACAAAACAGAAAACATGTTGTGCATAGTGGAATGCAATGTGTGTCATGGGGAACACATATTTATTCTGTGCCGATCGGAATGACTTGTGTGCTGAGAGGCACACAAATTATACTTGTGCCGGGTGGAATGGAAGGTGTGATGAGGGGCACAACCTTCTGATATGAAATCTTCTATTTTTCTATTGTTTTTCTGATTTTGAGCTCGTTTCTTTTCCATTTCTTCTCCTCTTCTCATGTAGGCCTTGGATGGAATAATCACCTGAAACATACTTGAAAAGCTAACATAATGCAACATAATTGAGATAAAATAGTAACTTTATTTATGCAAATCGGGTCGAATAAGATATGTATTTTCACGTTATCAATACCCTTGAATTGACAAAAGTGGATGTACAATTGGACGTTATCTCTGCCTTGGTTTAGTTCTACGACTCGCCATTGAGGTCTTTTACCTTCCAAGACTTTCAGCTAGCGCCGACTTTGGAAGAGTTTGATAGACTTTTGAATTTCTCTAAGGGAAAAACTTATATGAGAACAGGGCAGACTATTGACATTAAAGACTTAGCAAATGGGTTAGGGATTCCTTATCCTGAATTGTCACTTAATTATAAAAAAAGAAGGTGATGTACGAGGGATTAAGAAATGTTATTTGGAAACTAAAGCTCTTTATTTTGCTGATAACAAAGAATGGGAGTCTTGTGTTGATTGCTTGGGACTACTTGTTTTTGATGTAATTTTGTTTCCGCGGACTTTGGACTATATTGACCCTCTAGCCATTAGTGTATTTTGGGGAACAAAAGCTTTGAGTGCGGACCCAACTCATGCTTTACTTGCTGATGTTTTATATTCACTTCAAACTTTGTATGAAAAAGGTATGGGTACTCTAAATTATTGCATCTCACTCATATATTCTTGGTTTATGACTCGTCTCTATAAGGAAGATTACATAGTTCCGAATCTAACAAGATACGAGTGGCCTCAAAAATTAAGGTCTTTTACTGCTAACTCTATGTTGTGGTATGCGAGGAAGCTAGACATTGGAGATATCATCTATAGTTGCGAAGACTTTCCAAATTTTCCATTGATTGGATCACGCGGTTGCATCAACTAAAACCCTACCTTGGCTCTATGATAACTAGGGTACCCTTTGGAGGATAAAGCCTTCGATGAACAACTTCGACAATTAATCATTCATGACATGGGAAAAAATGACTGAGAGTTGCTCAACAAGATCATCCGAGCTTGGAATAAGGTTAACAAGAGAAAGGGAGAAAGGAAGAATGTTGTGGTAAAAGAACCTTACACTCTATAGGTTTTGGATAGGGTACAGGTTCTGAAGCTACCTTTTGACATTGATCTTGAGTACAAGCCCAATATCCCAGATTCTCCGCCTATGTTCTTAGAAGAAATAGACAACTTGAAGAAAGATCTGAAGCAAGCTCAAAAAGAGAAAGAAGAATTAGAGCTTAACCTCCATAACATAGCTAAGGAGAAAAAACAGATGCAACGTGTACTCGAATCAAAAGATCAACGGATTCAGAAATATCGTGAAGCATTTGAAAAGGAGACTCTTAAGCGGAAGTGTTCGACTGAAGGTTTGTTGAGTTCTACTTTCAAATTGGATTCCCACAACCAACGTTTGGAAGATGTTGCTAGCAAAATCGGGAAACTAAGTAGGTGGTACGAAAAGGCAATGCAAGACAAAAAGCAGATGGAAGAAGATTTGAGGGCTCAAATCCAAAGATTGGCACAAGTTTCTTTAGATCAAGAAGAACAAATGAAGTATCTTACCATAAGACTCCAAGATAATCAATAATTGGAGGTAGGGGAACACATCAAAAGCATGATGGCAGAAAGATTTCTCGCCTAAAAGACTAATGAATATGAACAAGCGTGTCTTGAGTTAGAAGGCCTCCGAAAGGATTTCCTAATACAATGGAAACTCTATACAGAAATGAGGGATGAAAAGTTATATTGGGAAGAACAGTATGCAAAGATCACCAAGGCAGGAGAAGCTAATCATAAGATAATTCCTGACCTCTACCAATAATAGCGGTTCTACAGAGACAAGCATGCAAGACTCGCCTTCTTAGCCAACAATCTTATCGGTGACATCCCTAGGAATTTGAGAGATGAATAAAATGTGATGGTCCCTCTTCTGAAAGACATTGAAGACTTCTTCAAGCTTTGTAGGACAATAATCAATGACTTCAGAGCAGAAATACGCAAGCGCGCTTAGAAGATTTTGTTTCCCTTTGTTATTTCTTTCAGCAAGTTTTGATGTTTTAAGTTTGAATATTTTCAATATCTGAATTGTATTCTCCTATTTTTAATACAATGGTTATTTCAATAAAAGCATTTGGTTTCCATATTTCGATCGCGTATTTATTTTTAGATACTCACCAATAAAAAGCAAAAACTGAAAAAAAACTATAAATACAAAAAGAAAAATATATGAAAAATGCAAGTGAATAAGACATTCAAAAACACTTAGCATATTCATACACATCCATGCATTCACAAACATCGCATTATTTCACTTTGCGTAACAAAATTAATTTTCAAAATCATCTCCAGTTAAACCATTTGTAGAAAAGCACCACCTCTTTGACCACCATATCAAACAAGGGCCCATCAAAAGAAAGTGATGGAACAAATCAAAGAGAACCAAGCCGCATTCAAGGAATATTTGGATCAAGTAAAAGGCAACATCGACTCAATGAAAGGAGATATGAGTCAAGTTCTTCTAGCCTTGGAGAACACCATCGAGAGGCAAGAACAGATTCCTAGTGAAGCCTTTGAAGAAGTAGCCCAGACTATTAGTGCATCAAGCAGTCACAAACCAAGAAGAGAACCAGAGTCAGGACCTCAAAAGTCCATTATGACTCAACAAGAAGTCAGACAAGATGATACTTAAGGGTTTGTCCTACCTCTACCGAAGGTAGGGGCATCCCATACTTTGCAAATTTTGGTCAACAATATGGATAACTATGTAGATCTACAATATGGAGATCTTAATTTGGAAGGTGTCACTCAAGCACACCAACCCAAAATTGTTGAGAATCCCGTGGCACTCAATCAATACAAGGCTCTGGAAGAAAGGTTAAAAGTTATGGAGGGTTACGATGTTTTCTATGTCGACGCTCTCGAAATGGGTCTAGTTCTTGATGTGGTGATCCCTCCAGAATTCAAAGTTCATGACTTTGGAAAATACAAGGGACTCACATGATCGAGGAACCATCTACGCATGTATTGCAGAAAGATGCATGCTTATGCTCAAGATAAAAATCTAATGATCCATTGTGTTGTATCCCAAAATTTTCCCTCCCATATTCTTCAAGATTTATCAAGAATCATCCTCAATTGGTTTAAGATTTCTCAAGGGTTGCACAATCCCAACCACCTCCTAAGCCAGTCAAATCTAGGGTTTTGGTTCCTTCAAGGAATTTGAGGTTTCCAATGGCTCAATCAAGTCCCATAGGTCTATATACATTGTCAAGCATCTACATGTCAAGTTTCAAGACTCACAAGGTCAAGTTGCACAGTCAAAAGCCCTATTTACTTTACAGTCAACTGTAGGGGTAAAATGGTCATTTGGCAGTCAAAAGTCAGAATTTTTGGTCAACATCTTATTTTGAGTCCACAATCATCATTTGATCAAGCCTTGATCATGATTCCTCAAGCATGGCTCAAAAATCATCAAAGATGCAAAAGTTACTATTTTTGGACAGCAGAAAAGTCAAATGTATCTTGACCAAGGCATAACTTTTTCATGGTTCATCAGAAAAATCCCATCCAATTCTCATTTTGAAGGGGATGACATTTCCTACAACTCATCTTCACATTCCAAGTCCAAGAAATGCTCTCACAAAAAGTTATCAATTTCTACATTATAGGTCAATTTCAAAAGTCAACAAAAATGCACTTTAAGTCAAAGACCATAACTTGAGATTGGTAAATCCAAATGACATGGGACCAAAGGAATTGGTTATAGGACTTCAAGACCTTTCCAAAATGTCCAAGAACATGTTCATATGATCAAAATTGAGCAAGATATGCATTGAAGAAGTTGGGAAATTTTTGTGAATTTGCAAAAGTCAACTTTGCTCAAAACACATCATTTTTGCTAATGGGCCTCAAATTTCTTTTTGAAACATTGTCCAAAGCTTATGCACGACGCATTGAGATTATTTGAAATTATTTTCTTATTTTTTATTAATTAATTGGATTTTTAATTGATTTTAATTCCTTTAATTAATTTAAAATGTAGGAAATTCAAAGATATGTTTTTTTCAATCTTTTGTGAAGCAAACAAGCTCAGGGCAAGCTGGCAAATTCGTGTATCAATCAAGGACATCAAAATCTCCATGTTTGGCAAGTTTTCTCAATCAAAAAGATTGAAAAATATTTGATTTTCAATCAAATATTGAAACATCAATGCAAGGGATTTCTTGTGCAAGATTTGACCTAAATCCATCCTACTACATATACTGAAACTAAACCTAATGTATCACACGTGAAAAGCTGCTGCAAAAAGCCATAACCAATTCCAAAAAACTCAAGAAAATTTGAAAACAGTTTTCCACATTCCAAGCCAATTCAAAGCATTATAGTGTTTCCAATACATTGCTGGAGGTGTAAGGAACATATTGCAATCGAAACTAAGCCTTAAAGCTATCAGAATCACCAAGAACAGTTTAAGGGTTTGCGTTTTTTTTCTGGAATCGAGTTGCTTTTTTCATGCATCATTAACACGATTTATTGTTTGTTTTGCATTGTTTGAGTCCATAGGAAGCTAATGATGCAGGTTAATTAGATTATGATACACGGAATCAAGAATCACCATTGAAGAAATCTAGGGTTCCTAAGCTTGAAATTTGGGGATTCAGTAACCAGGAAAAATTAAGCTTCGTAAGACCCATGGTTGAACTCGTTGCATTCAGACGAACACAAAGCTATCACCGCGCCATATTTATGTTTAGCGTACACCTATTCGCTATTTTTCCTCGTTCAACTTTGTGGGGGTTAAAAACCCCCGCTATCTAACATGAATTATGCAGGTTCAGTAGAGAAGACGATGATGTGTGGATGTATCATTGGTCCGTTTAAAAAACGCGCGCATTTTTTTTGTCTTGTAGCATAGGCGTTAATTTTGATATATTATATTTCCTTATTACCATAATATCAAAGCGTGCAAAGTGGTTGAGTTGTTGGCCAGGTGTTCATCAAGCGTTGGGACCTGGGTTCGATTCCCAGGTCCACCCAATATTTGTTTCATATTTTTCTATACATAATTACATGCAGGCTTCATGAAAGGCTTCACCATGTACCTCCAGCGCTCAGCATGCCATGTGGCCATAATCATGAATCCAAAGGCCAAAAGAAGAGGAACACCATGCTCCTGGTCAAAGCCTGCATGGACAACCAGGAAAGTCAGAAAGGCTTGAGAAACAAATGGGCCTGGAAATTCCAATAACACCTCCTAAGGGCCCATCACCCCCCTGGTTTTGCTATTTATTTTTATTTTCTTTTTTTTCTTTTAATTCCTTTTACTAACTATTATTATTTATTTAACTAACCTAATTAATATTATTTTCCTAATAAATTCAGTAAATATTTATATTATTATTATTATTATTAATCCCACTTTTTAATTATTTTTGTAAATAAATTCTAATTAATTAGTTTAGTTGTTTTAATTAGGTAATTTTGACTTTTTTTTACAATAAATAAAACAAACTTAGAATTAGGGTTTTTCTTTTGATAAATTTTAATTCTTTTCCTTTTTATTTTCATTAAAACATAAAAAACACAAAAATACTTTTTCTTTTAATTAATTAATTAATTAATTAGTTTTAGGGTTAATATTTAATTAAATGCAAAGGACCAAACTTCTTTCTTTTCTCAAAAAGGGTCAAAACCCTAAGGACGTCCCGATTCAATTCTTTCGCGCATTATTATTTTTTTGATCATATTTCTGTAACTGCTTCGAGAATGTAATAGATAATTAGGACTTTAATTATTTATCGCTTTATTTTACTTTCCGCATTTTAATTTCAAGGGTTGTTTTTGGCGATGTAAATACCCGACGCCTTGTAATAGCGTAGATTTACTTTCCACAATTTATTTTTCCGCACAATTATTAACTGTTAATTATGCATGACAAGACTTGCCTGAAAAATAAAATCAACCCGTAGCTCACAATGATGCATGTTCAAAGATAATTTAAATGAAACCTGACACACGTGCACATGCCACTCTTAGGGTACGCCTCACTTGGTTGCCTCGACGTGGTCATTGAGTATAGGGTGTTTTAGAGGTCGCCCTCCTGTCTAAAGATCCAGTTGCCTCGAAACGGTTGCCTCGGATAAAAAGGATCTAGGACATTAGGGTTACCGCTAAGGTGTCCTACTATTGCTTTGGTGACCACACATGTCCCTAATAATCGAATTGACCTGAATAACTCCAACAGCGGTGCTACCTACTTCTCAATAGTGAGATAGTACTGTCTAAAGGACTCTTACACAGCTTAATTCTTTAGAGTAGGTAGATTTCTCCTAGGTACTTGCTCTTTCAAAAAACAAAAACAACTTTTCGCACCTACACTTTCAAAAAGTTTTCAAACAAACACTTCATACACTCTTGAGGACTGATACAAGAGTTACCTAGAAGTTTTTCAAACTAAACTTTTTTCAAAACCCACAAACACTTGAAAAGCAAACAATTTTTGAAAACATAGTGAAAAAGTACCTAAGAGCCCGTGGATAACCACGGATAGAAAGGGTGCTAACACCTTCCCTTTCTATAAATCTACCTCCCGAACCGAGAAACATCTCGAAAAGGAATTTTGCTGTGCTTTTGTCCTTTCCATGTTGGAGAACATAAAAGAGGGTGGCGACTCTTGCTTACCGCGACATTTCGCGAACCAGCTTTCGAAACAGTCAATTCTATTTCCACCGATCACAGAACTGGTGACTCTGCTGGGGAGATCCTAAATAAGTGAGGTGTACCTTAGGATTAGATCACTATGTTTTCAATTGTATGCCTTGAATGCTTTAATATTGTAGGCTTGTATCGGAGTTTTATAGATCCTAACCCGGATCTGGGGATACCCTTTAGAAGTAGCAACAAACTGTGAGGGAACTGTGCGGGGTATACCGACATGGTTGAAGCAGTAGCTACGTTGATGTGGCACTTTGGTGAGTACCGGTAACCCTTGAGTCAAGTCAAGGAGAGTACGGGGCCGCCGCGTGGTGTCGCGAAGCATCAACTGACCTTAGAACCTTACTTGACCATCCTGGCCTCTTTAGGGGTAGTGAGATAACCAACTTTGGTGCAGTCCGAAGTTGGTAGATACTCGATACTACACTCATTGAGGGTTGTTTTCTTGGAATATTTTGGTCGCCAGTTAAGTGGCTAAATCAAAATAATGAACATAGAAAACAATCCAATGATATTGAGATCCTCTAGAACCCGGTTACTATTTTTAGGACAGGTCCTAACCAACCGAAACTGAAAAAGGGTAGTACCTAAACTTCATGCTGGCCTGAAATCTAAGGGCTCTTTTGTGTGACTTGGGTGCCTTTACCATGTTTGCCTTTTGTGAATACGTGTGGTGTGCCTTTATCATAACATCATAACATCATACCATTGCATGCATCCTGCATAAGGACTAACCCATTTCAAGGATCTCAAAGGTTTGTGATGCAGGTCATGATGAACCAAATGTCTAGCAAGGGGCAAAGGGGATTTATTTTCCTCTAGCCAAGGTGCCTAGAAATCAAAACATGATGACTTGAGTCAGGGGCTATGACCCACTCGATATGGTGAGCCTTGACCCTTGAAGAAGGACTCTCAGCAACATGAAGTTCCTTCAATCAAGCTGCGAAATTCAAATTCTAACAGTTTCCTGTTTACCCCGCGAGATCCTTGAAAACATTGCATACATATATCCTACATATCATTGCATCACAGGTCACTCTTTACAGGTCTCTCACGTTCTTGTTGTTTATTTCAGCAATGGCTTTCCAATAAGACAACCAGGATCTCCATACTCAAGAGACTCAGTTCAGGGAAATCTTCCTAAATCTATCCAAGGGGCAGGAAGAGTTGAGAACACTCCTCATGGGGAATTTGGTCAAGGAAAGGCCTGAAGACAATAAGGACGAACGGCTGAAACATCTACAAGCTGAGGTAGATGCAATGAGAACCCAGATGCTGGGGCAGATGGCTCTTATCCAAGGCTTAGCTCGGGAGCAAGAAGAGTTAAGAACCATGATCAATCAGCTTCATCAAGACAGATACAACAGTATGAAGCAAACAGTCAAGGTTGAGGATGAAGCCATTAATTAACTTCAGAGAAGACAAAGGTTTGGTTTGATGAATAGACCTCTCCAATTTGCTACTACCTCACAGGTCCAACAACAACCTCGCCAAGAACAACGGGTTGATCAGAGCAAGCCAAACAAGCCCAAGAGGCAATTCACCAAGCTCAACGTGTCACTGTCTCAAGCTTTACAACGCCTGTTGAGATTGAATCTGGTGACGTTAAGGGACCCTCCTAAGAATCCCAACACAGCCTCCCCAAGGTATAACCCTGATGAAAGGTGTGCATACCACTCTGACAGTCCAGGATATGACACCGATGACTGTTGGACTCTGAAGAACAAGATCCAGGACCTGATTGATGAAGGAGCATTGGAATTCACCCAAGGTGGTCAGGCTGAGTTCTTCTACCATCCCTCTAAGGTTCAACATTTGAAGTGACAAGTCCTGAGACGAGAAGACTTTTTTGTTCATTAGAATTTTCAATTTGTAATTTTCTTTTGATTGTTCAAACATTTATTCATGTCAAACTTTATTACTTTATCAATGCATCGCATATTTCTGTTTTGAATCAATCCATTCGTATTCACTATATTCAAATTTCTTTCATTTTTTGTGATGATCAACTCTCGATTAAAAATTCTAAGCCTTTTGAGGGAGGATGACGAAAACGATACCACGATCTTTACAGTATACTTTTGAACAGATCCCGCTGATGAAGTACAGACATTGTTTCAAATCCTAAATAGTGGAGTTATAAGGAAGATAATCCCTCGTCAACCCCTTCGAGCCAAAGAAGCAGGAGTTTTTCTTTTCGAAAATTAAAACCCTTAATCATAACCTGGGGCGAGGTAGTTTTCTCAGTTGATCCAGGTGCACAACAAACAGCATCAAAGGAGTCCTTCCGAAACAAAAGACCTTGATGGTTCCGAATAATCATAAAGATAGGCAGTCATTATCTCTCAGAAATAAAAGCCCAATAAGTCAAAACCTATGAAGGAGACTTACAAAAACTGGGGCATCCCGCTGACTGTAATCACAAAAGAAACAGTTCAGGCAAAAAATAGGGATAATGAAATCAAAAAAGAAAGAGGTCCTACAAACCCTCAACAAAAAAAGAAATGACTGCCTATTCAAAATAAATTGTCAGTATCTGAACCATCATTGGAATATCAGGACAAAGACTCAAACAAGGTCTGATGCACGATCAGCTGAGTTTAGGTTTGAAGAACATCACGAAGAACGGGTGGGTACAAATAAATTTTGAGCCTTTATCCTTTGTTTCTTAAACCATGAACCAGGCCACGTTATAACCCTTAAAAGCCCTAGCTGAAGCACGGGTTAGTTCGAAAGCATACTGGTACGAAAGGTATCCCGACTCCTTAAGGCCGCTGTAAAATCTTGAGTTGACGTCACATTTTACAAAATTTTCCTATCTTACTGGAAAAAAATGCATTTTCAAAAACTTCAAGACAGACATAAGCTTTGTATTCTTAGAATAACATTGTTTGCATATGACTATTTGTTCGAACAGCAGAGAAATTCGCACGACGAATGTCTAGTGAACAAGAATCTTCTCAACAAAAAGGTCACCTCAAATGGAAAAACACTTCTAACCAAGGGGCAGACATAACCATTGTCCATCATCTGGGGCAGTCCAGTCAAGATTCGGAGAATCTCTCAAATGCCAAATAGCCTGGGGCAAATCCCCGCCTGAGTAATTTGGGGTATTGGGCATGAATTCCGACAACGAATCTTGCACGATCAAACATCTTCTGGTAGTACGACGACACAACGCTACTGACAGCGACAACTCCCTACATCCTGAGAGCACGGACATAGTCGAAAAAATACTACGCATAATCAAAGACCCGCTAGGTCGACTGGCCTAGGCAAAAATAAGGGCTTCCCGGCGAACCGAAAGGGTTCGGGCAAAACTAAGGGACGAAAATGAAAAATCTGTACACCCGGCAAGTCGAAAACCTGAAAAGGAGGCTTGGGCAAAAATGGGTATCCCGGTGGACTGAAAACCCGAAAGGGCGGTCCAGGCAAAAATTAGGGATCAAAAGCGTACGACTATGTCCCGTCATCTCGTCACGTGCTTACCAGAAGAAGATTTGTCAATCGTCAAGTACCTTCTCCCACAGAAGTTGGGGCAATAAGAATTGTCCGAACTGTACAGCTGCTTTGCTCACCAGGTACCAAGGTAGGTTCGGCTGAAGAACATAACCAGGATACCTCCACTCCCCGAGAGTAAGACAAGACCCAGCAACGCTATCCCCAAGCAGAGTTGGTCTCCCATCAACCCCAAAAAGGCGCAGTATCCCCAGCAAGTCAGCAACACTCTCCCCAAGCAGAATTAATCTACTGTCAGCCTTAAGGAAGTTGGGTATCCCCAGAAGATCTTATCATTCTCCAGCGGAGTATAGATATTCCTCAGCAAGCATCCCCGGCAGTCTTAGTATAAGATTGTTCCCCGGCGGAATACCAGACACCCCAGTGGAGCCATTTCCCCAGCGCAGTTCAAAAGTTTCCCCAGGAGAGTTGAATCATCCTCCCCAGTAGATTCTGGAAGCTTATCCCCAGTATATTTTGGAAGCTTATCCCCTGCAAAGTACAAATATATCTCTCCCCGACCATGTTCAGAAGGTTATCCCCCACCAGAGCCTATAATTGGGTTATCCTCAGCAGATTACAACGGAAAGATCGTCCTCGGTGAAGTTATTCCTATCCCCAGCGGAGTTCATCAAATCCTCAACAAAACTTATCAACAGGAATCCCCAACGGAGTTATCATCAAAATCTCAGCGAAGTATCTCTTCCCACAGAGTAATTCCCCGCAGAGTAATCTCTTCACCATGTTTATTCCCCAACGGAGTCATCTTCTCCTACCGGTTTATTCTTGCAATCATCATCCCCAGCGAAAACGAAGAACTCTACTCTTCAAACATCAGCCCAGGATTTAAACAAGCTCCTGGAATTCGTCAAGGATTTATTTTCCCAGACGAAAATACATTCATAAACATCACATCTTCATACATTATGACATGCATACGCATCATACACCACAAATCTCATTTATTCTTGAGAACATCTTAATATCATGCAGTTCATACATCATGACATTGCATACAACTAAACTTTGCCTTTTCAGGAAAAGGTCAATCAAAAGATGATTACCATCTACCTTTGCAGTTCCAAATCAACACCTGTAACAAACCAGGAAAATTCTATGGACGACTGATCGTGGGTTAATACCTGAAACCAGACAGGAAAATTATCTACTTGATCATCATGAAGCAACCTTACACCGGTTCCTTCTCAAATTCAGATGTAGTTTTACACAGACTCATCATCAGGAAACCCTACACCGGTTCCTTCTCTTTCAGATGAAGTTTTACATGGGCTCATCATCAGGAAACCCTACACCGGTTCCCTCTCAATTTCAGATGAAGTTTTACACGGACTCGTCCTCAGGCAACCCTACACCGGTTCCTCCTCAGTTCCAAGACGAAGTTTTACACGAACTCATCGTCAAAATGACCTTACCCTGGTTCATCCAGAAGTCTTACACGGACTTATCCCGAAGTAACCTTACCCTGGTTCATCCTAAAGTCTTACACGGGCTTATCTCACAGTAACCTTACCCCGGTTCCTCCAGAAGTCTTACACGGGCTTATCTCATAGTAACCTTACCCCGGTTCCTCCAGAAGTTTTACACGAACTTATCCCGAAGTAACCTCACCCCGGTTCCTCCAGAAGTTTTACACGAACTTATCCCGAAGTAACCTCACCCCGGTTCCTCCAGAAGTTTTACACGAACTTATCCCGAAGTCACCTCACCCCGGTTCCTCTAGAAGTTTTACACAAACTTATCCCGAAGTAACCTTACCCCGGTTCCTCCAAAAGTTTTACACGAACTTATCTCGAAGTAACCCTACACCGGTTCCTTCTCAACTCCAGACGTAGTTTTACACAGACTCGTCATTAAGAAACCCTACACAGGTTCTCTCTCTCTCCAAAGATGTAGTTTTACACGGACTCGTCATCAAAAAACCCTACATAGGTTTTCTTTCTTCCAGGATGCAGTTTTACACGGACTCATCATGAGGCGACCCTACACCGGTTTCCTTTCTCTTTCCAGATGCAGTTTTACACGGGCTCATGATCAAAGTAACCCCACACAGGTTCCTTCTCCATCAAAGATGCAGTTTTACACGGAGTCATCATCAGTCAACCCTACACAGGTTTTCTTCCTTCCAAGATGCAGTTTCACACGGACTCGTCATCAGTCAACCCTACACAGGTTTCCTTCCAAGATGCAGTTTCACACGGACTCATCATCAGTCAACCCTACACCGGTTTCCTCCCTTCAAAGATGCAGTTTTACACGAGCTCATCATCAGGCAACCCTACACAGGTTCCCTCTTCCAACTTAAAAGATCACAATTTTACAAACAATCTCCAGATGGCATCTTTAAGCCCATCTCCACAACTATCCATTACATTTCCAAATGGAATCTATAAGCCCATTCCCGACAAGATTTTGTCACGTCTCCAGATGGCATCTATAAGCCCATCCTCCTATCCATTATCTCTCCAAATGGCATCTGTAAGCCCATTCCCTCCATCACATGGCTGATATTCTACGATGCGAGTGCAAATTTCTGGGCACTCTAGTGTTCAATCATCTTCCACCTTCGGATCACGAAAGGCACGCAAGCCAATCTACATCCTCAGGTCTAAGAAGATTGAACAGGGGCAACTGTTGTACCCCAAAATTTTCCCTCCCATATTCTTCAAGATTTATCAGGAATCATCCTCAATTGGTTCAAGATTTCTCAAGGGTTGCACAGTCCCAACCACCTCCTAAGCCAGTCAAATCTAGGGTTTTGGTTCCTTCAAGGAATTTGAGGTTTTCAATGGCTCAATCAAGTCCCATAGGTCTATATACATTGTCAAGCATCTACATGTCAAGTTTCAAGACTCACAAGGTCAAGTTGCACAGTCAAAAGCCCTATTTGCTTTACAGTCAACTGTAGGAGTAAAATGGTCATTTGGCAGTCAAAAGTCAGAATTTTTGGTAAACATCTTATTTTGAGTCCATAATCATCATTTGATCAAGCCTTGATCATGATTCCTCAAGCATGGCTCAAAAATCATCAAAGATGCAAAAGTTACTATTTTTGGACAGCAGAAAAGTCAACTGTATCTTGACCAAGGCATAAATTTTTCATGGTTCATCAGAAAAATCCCATCCAATGCTCATTTTGAAGGGGATGACATTTACTACAACTCATCTTCACATTCCAAGTCCAAGAAATGCTCTCACAAAAAGTTATCAATTTCTACATTATAGGTCAATTTCAAAAGTCAACAAAAATGCACTTTAAGTCAAAGACCATAACTTGAGATTGGTAAATCCAAATGACATGGGACCAAAGGCATTGGTTAGAGGACTTCAAGACCTTTCCAAAATGTCCAAGAACATGTTCATATGATCAAAATTGAGCAAGATATGCATTGAATAAGTTGGGAAATTTTTGTGAATTTGCAAAAGTCAACTTTGCTCAAAACACATCATTTTTGCTAATGGGCCTCAAATTTCTTTTTGAAACATTGTCCAAAGCTTATGCACGACCCATTGAGATTATTTGAAATTATTTTCTTATTTTTTATTAATTAATTGGATTTTTAATTAATTTTAATTCCTTTAATTAATTTAAAATGTAGGAAATTCAAAGATATGTTTTTTTCAATCTTTTGTGAAGCAAACAAGCTCAGGGCAAGCTGGCAAATTCGTGTATCAATCAAGGACATCAAAATCTCCATGTTTGGCAAGTTTTCTCAATCAAAAAGATTGAAAAATATTTGATTTTCAATCAAATATTGAAACATCAATGCAAGGGATTTCTTGTGCAAGATTTGACCTAAATCCATCCTACTACATATACTGAAGCTAAACCTAATGCATCACACATGAAAAGCTGCTGCAAAAAGCCATAACCAATTCCAAAAAACTCAAGAAAATTTGAAAACAGTTTTCCACATTCCAAGCCAATTCAAAGCATTATAGTGTTTCCAATACATTGCTGGAGGTGTAAGGAACATATTGCAATCGAAACTAAGCCTTAAAGCTATCAGAATCACCAAGAACAGTTTAAGGGTTTGTGTTTTTTTTCTGGAATCGAGTTGCTTTTTTCATGCATCATTAACACGATTTATTGTTTGTTTTGCATTGTTTGAGTCCATAGGAAGCTAATGATGCAGGTTAATTAGATTATGATACACGGAATCAAGAATCACCATTGAAGAAATCTAGGGTTCCTAAGCTTGAAATTTGGGGATTCAGTAACCAGGAAAAATTAAGCTTCGTAAGACCCATGGTTGAACTCGTGGCATTCAGACGAACACAAAGCTATCATCGCGCCATATTTATGTTTAGCGTACACCTATTCGCTATTTTTCCTCGTTCAGCTTTGTGGGGGTTAAAAACCCCCGCTATCTAACATGAATTATGCAGGTTCAGTAGAGAAGACGATGATGTGTGGATGTATCATTGGTCCGTTTAAAAAACGCGCGCATTTTTTTGTCTTGTAGCATAGGCGTTAATTTTGATATATTATATTTCCTTATTACCATAATATCAAAGCGTGCAAAGTGGTTGAGTGGTTGGCCAGGTGTTCATCAAGCGTTGGGACCTGGGTTCGATTCCCAGGTCCACCCAATATTTGTTTCATATTTTTCTATACAGAATTACATGCAGGCTTCATGAAAGGCTTCACCATGTACCTCCAGCGCTCAGCATGCCATGTGGCCATAATCATGAATCCAAAGGCCAAAAGAAGAGGAACACCATGCTCCTGGTCAAAGCCAGCGTGGACAACCAGGAAAGTCAGAAAGGCTTGAGAAACAAATGGGCCTGGAAATTCCAATAACACCTCCTAAGGGCCCATCACCCCTCTGGTTTTGCTATTTCTTTTTACTTTCTTTTTTTTCTTTTAATTCCTTTTACTAACTATTATTATTTATTTAACTAACCTACTTAATATTATTTTCCTAATAAATTCAGTAAATATTTATATTATTATTATTATTATTATTATTATTATTATTAATCCCACTTTTTAATTATTTTTGTAAATAAATTCTAATTAATTAGTTTAGTTGTTTTAATTAGGTAATTTTGACTTTTTTTTACAATAAATAAAACAAACTTAGAATTAGGGTTTTTCTTTTGATAAATTTTAATTCTTTTCCTTTTTATTTTCATTAAAACATAAAAAACACAAAAATACTTTTTCTTTTAATTAATTAATTAATTAGTTTTAGGGTTAATATTTAATTAAATGCAAAGGACCAAACTTCTTTCTTTTCTCAAAAAGGGTCAAAACCCTAAGGACGTCCCGATTCAATTCTTTCGCGCATTATTATTTTTTTGATCATATTTCTGTAACTGCTTCGAGAATGTAATAGATAATTAGGACTTTAATTATTTATCGCTTTATTTTACTTTCCGCATTTTAATTTCAAGGGTTGTTTTTGGTGATGTAAATACCCGACGCCTTGTAATAGCGTAGATTTACTTTCCACAATTTATTTTTCCGCACAATTATTAACTGTTAATTATGCATGACAAGACTTGCCTGAAAAATAAAATCAACCCATAGCTCACAATGATGCATGTTCAAAGATAATTTAAATGAAACCTGACACACGTGCACCTGCCACTCTTAGGGTACGCCTCACTTGGTTGCCTCGACGTGGTCATTGAGTATAGGGTGTTTTAGAGGTCGCCCTCCTGTCTAAAGATCCAGTTGCCTCGAAACAGTTGCCTCGGATGAAAAGGATCTAGGACATTAGGGTTACCGCTAAGGTGTCCTACTATTGCTTTGGTGACCACACATGTCCCTAATAATCGAATTGACCCGAATAACTCCAACAACGGTGCTACCTACTTCTCAATAGTGGGATAGTACTGTCTAAAGGACTCTTACACAGCTTAATTCCTTAGAGTAGGTAGATTTCTCCTGGGTACTTGCTCTTTCAAAAAACAAAAACAACTTTTCGCACCTACACTTTCAAAAAGTTTTCAAACAAACACTTCATACACTCTTGAGGACTGATACAAGAGTTGCCTAGAAGTTTTTCAAACTAAACTTTTTTCAAAACCCACAAACACTTGAAAAGCAAATAATTTTTGAAAACATAGTGAGCAAGTACCTAAGAGCCCGTGGATAACCACGGATATAAAGGGTGCTAACACCTTCCCTTTCTATAAATCTACCTCCCGAACCGAGAAACATCTCGAAAAGGAATTTTGCTATGCTTTTGTCCTTTCCATGTTGGAGAACATAAAAGACGATGGCGACTCTTGCTTACCGTGACATTTCGCGAACCAACTTTCAAAATAGTCAGTTCTATTTCCACCGATCACACATTGCTTCTAAGAAAGTTTGAGTGGGGAATCCTTATATTTGTACATGCAATTTGAACGAGTTCATATTCAAACATGGGTAGACCTTGCCAATGCTTTCTTGAGACAGTACAAGTACAACTTGGACATGGAGCCTAACCGCATGCAACTCCAAAATTTGTATTAGAAGAATGAGGAGTTCTTCAAGGAATATGGTCAAAGGTGGAGGGAAATGGCAGCCCGTGTACAACCACCACTCTTGGAGAAAGAATTAGTCGATATATTCATAGGAGTTTTACAAGGTTTGTACTATGATAAGATGGTAGGAAGCGTCTCTTCCGTATTTTCTGATTTGGTGACTATTGGTGAAAGGATTGAAGCTGGTATAAAGAGTGGGAAGATATAAGGGGCGTCATCCAGTGCCCCTTATAATGCAAACAGACATGTTCCTAACTTCTCGAAAAAGAAGGAAGGAGAAATTAATGTTGTAGCATCGCATCCAAGGGCACAATAATCATTGATAATTCCACGAGAACAACAACAAAACAGGTTTGAAAGGCCTCCGAGGAAGTTAGATCCTTTCCTCATGTCGCGCAGTCAATTATTGCAACACTTAGTCAAGGCATCTTTGGTAGAGCTAAAACCTCTAGCTCCTCCAATTGGGGAACTCCTGCTAAGGTACGATGCCAATGCCAGGTGCGAGTATAATGCCAATTCTCCAGAGCATACTATAGAAAAATGTTGGGCCTTTAAACACAAGGTACAAGATTTGTTGGACTATCAGGATATCACTTTCAATAAACCAAACATCAAAAGAAACCCCATGCCTCCGCACAGTGGGCCAACTGTGAATGCAATAGAAGTGGTCACCAACTTTGAGGAAGCTAGAAAAGTGAAGGCCTCAATAAATCTGTTGAAAGAATATTTGTTGGGGTGTGGGTTCCTTTTAGAACACAATGAATCTTCTGAGAAGACATTACAAAAATTGGTGGATCAGGGGATAGTCCAATTCGGACAATACCCTAAAGAAGAATATGTAGCTGCAATTGATGGAAATGCAAAGAAGCCATTGGTAATCTTATGCCAAGGGTCGAAACTTAATAAGAAGATCCTTGTGATTCCATGGGGAGAAACAACAGAAGCACCGGTGATGATACCAAGACAAAATTTGAGGATTTCAGTGGTACCTAAGACTACGATGGTGATTAGGGGGCCATCTCCTACCCCTTATGAAAGTAGTAAAGCAGTACCTTGGAGTTATGATTCTATGGTCTATGCCAATGGTTTAAAGCAAGAATGTGAGACATCATCAAGTCAAGGACCTACAATCACAAATATAGCTGGAACAAGGGAGATGACTCACAGTGGTCGAATTTAAGGTCCCGAACCAAAAAAGAAGAATGACGCTATAATTAAGGATAAGGGGGAAGCTGTGGTAGAGGCAAGACAAGAATAAGAACCTCCGAGCAAGAATTTTACTGAACAAGAGGCAGAAGAATTCTTGAATATAATCAAGAGAAGTGACTATAGGGTGGTAGACCAACTACACCAAACCCCGACCAAGATTTCAATACTCTCGCTACTCCTATACTCAGAAGCACATCGAGACTCTCTAATGAAGGTTTTAAGTTTTGCTCATGTTGCGGAAGAGATTACAGTGAATCGGTTTGAAAATGTTGTAGCAAATCTGACATCTAGATCATAACTAGTCTTTAATGACAGTGAGTTACCTCCATGAGGCATATCTTACAACAAAGCATTGCACATCTCTACTCAGATAGGTACTACAAGCTTGTCCAAGGTACTCACTGATACTGGCTCCTCCCTCAATGTTTACCAAAATCCAGCTTGATGAAGTTAACACTGGATGGTGTTGTGATAAGGCCTAGTTCTACGATAGTCAAAGCTTTTGACGGTTCTTAAAGTAAATTGTTTGGAGAAGTGGATCTTCCTGTCAAGATAGACTTGCACATGTTTTATATCACTTATCAAGTCATGGACATAGAACCAGCGTATACATGTTTACTCGGACGACCTTGGATCCATGCAGCAGGGGAAGTTACTTCAACTTTACATCAGAAATTGAAGTTCTTCATTGAAGGAAGATTGGTTATAATAGACGAAGAAGAGGACATCTTTGTGAGTCACATACAGTCCTACAAATATATAAGTGCTGATGAAGACTGTGTAACAACATCGTTTCAAGTCTTATAAATTGCTTTAATGGTTACCCTACCCGTGGAAAAAGTCAAGAAACCAACTGTAACTTCGTGAAGAGACATACAAATAGCTATGGAGGATGGCACCTCAAAAGGTTGAGATAAACTGGTAGAGATACCTGAAAAGAATAATTGTTTGGTTTGGGCTACGAATCATCAAAGGCTACCCTGAAAGGAAAGGCACAATTTCCTTCTATCCAGGAGATTTTCATCAATAAAGGAACAGAGCACAGCGGATAATTAGCGATGATATCTGACAAAAGCAACACCAAGAGGGCATCCGACTTCATCCGTGAGCGTGCTTCAGGCGAAGAGCTCAAGAATTGGACAGTCGTGGAGATTCTATAGATCTTTTTCTTTCCAAAGTAATTTTTCTTGTTTTTGAAAGAACCTATGTCAAACCCGAGGCAGGGGGTAGCTTGTAAGGGTCCCCCAATTTATTTCGAACAATATTCATAATTAATAAGAGTTATATTTTTCATTCAATTAAGATACTTGTCTTCCTCTTACATTTATTTTGTATGTTTTAAAATGGAAATACTTTTCTTCATATGCATTTTCCAAATTCACATACTAAAACTGCACCAAAACATGATAAAATGTGGAGATCCATGCCTAAAATCACCGATAATGTTACTGCTATTATCCGATATAATTTTGATGCACCCATCAACCAATCAGAAGAGGAGGAGGACGAGGATCTTGAACTCTCTGAAGAATTGGCAAGGGAATTAGAGCAAAAAGCCGACAATGTACAACCATACCAAGAATTTATTGAGACTGTTAACCTTGGCACAAAGGAAGATCCAAAAGAGATCAAGCTAGGGGAAACATTGAAGGAAAGCGTCAAAGAAAGACTGATCAAGTTGTTACATGAATATGTGGATATATTTTCCCGGTCTTACAGAGATATGCCAGGATTAGATACATATATTGTGGTGCATAGACTACCTCTCAAGGAAGGTTGTTCTCCAATTAAACAGAAGCTCAGAAGAACCCGTCCAGACATGTCTAGCAAGATTCGAGAAGAAGTCCTTAAATAATTTGATGTAGGGTTCTTAGCGGTGGTAGATTATTCACCTTGGATAGCTAACATCGTGCTAGTGCCCAAGTAGGACGTCAAAGTACGCATGTGTGTAGATTAACGAGATCTAAACAAATCAAGTCCCAAAGACGATTTCCCGTTACCTGGTATAGATGTTTTGGTGGATAATATAACTCAAGCTTCGGTATTCTCGTTCATGGATGGTTTCTCAGACTATAATCAAATCAAAATGGCACCCGAGGATATGGAAAAGACTACTTTCATGACACCTTGGGGAACTTTCTGTTACGAGGTGATGCCTTTCAGTCTAAAGAACACGGGGGCAACTTATCAATGAGTTGTGATCACACTATTCCATGATATGATTCACAAAGAAGTTGAAGTGTATGTAGATGATATGATTGCCAAATCGCATACAAGGGAGGATCACATCGTACATTTACAGAAATTATTCGAGCGTCTGTGAAAGTTTAAACTAAGGTTGAATCTGAACAAATGTACATTTGGTGTCAGATCAAGAAAGTTATTGGGTTTCATTGTAAGCCACCATGGTATTGAGGTAGATCCCGACAAGGTGAAAGCCATACAAGAAATTCCAGCTCCAAGAACAGAAAACGAGGTTCATAGTTTCTTAGGATGATTGAATTACATTTCAAGATTCATATCGCACCTAACTGCTACGTGCGAACCTATATTCAAATTACTTCGGAAGGATTAAACAGTGGTGTGGGACGAGGATTATCAGAAGACTTTCGAGACAATAAATTAGTATTTACAAGAGCCACCAATCTTGATGCCACCAGTTCCTGGAAGACCACTTATCATGTACCTAATAGTGCTTGAAGGGTCAATGGGATGTGTATTAGGACAACAAGATGAAACAAGTAGGAAAGAGCATGCAATCTACTACCTCAGTAAGAAATTCACCGATTGTGAAACCAAGTACTCACTTCTCGAGAAGACTTATTATGCATTGGCTTGGGCTACTAAAAGATTGAGGCAATATATGTTAACTTACACCACATGGTTAATAGCAAGAATGGATCCTTTAAAGTATGTGTTCTAAAAACCAGCTCTTACAGGAAGGATTGCTCGATGACAGGTGTTACTATTAGAGTACAACATCCAGTGTGTTACTCAAAAGGCCATCAAGGGTAGTGTATTGGTTGACCATCTAGCTCATCAACCATTGCCATAATATGAACCATTGAAGTCCGACTTTCCAGAAGAAGATGTCATGGTTATAGGTGACTACGAAATACCAAGGCCCAACGAAGGACCTGAACCAGGGGCACGTTGGATACTCATGTTTGACGGGGGCTTCAAATGAACTAGGGCACGATATTGGAGCAATTTTTACTTCCCCGGAGAATTTTCATAAACCTTATACTACAAGGTTATGTTTTGACTACACCAACAATATCACTGAATACGAAGCTTGTATCTTGGGTATGGAAGCTGATATCGATCTAAGAATTAAACATCTTGAAGTATTTGGAGACTCAGATCTAGTCATATACCAAGTCAATGGTGAATAGGACACTAAACATCCTAGATTGATTCCATATCAGGATCATGTTTTGAAGCTAGCTACAGAATTTACAGAGATTACCTTCAGCCATATTCCGTGAGAAGAAAATTAGATGGCAGACGCCTTGGCAACTTTATCAGCCATGTTCAAAGTAACTTGGCCAAACCACGAACCACACATTAAAATTGGACATTTTGAAGAACCTTCACATTGCCTTACTATTGAAGAAGGACTAGATAAAAAGCATTGGTTCTATGACATCAAGAGGTATCTTGAGAAACAAGAATATCCAGAAAATGCCCCTATAATTGACAAACAAACTTTGTGGAAGCTGGGTTCGAAGTTATTTATAAATGGTGATGTATTATACAAAAGAAACTATGATATGGCGTTTCTCAAGTGCTTGGAGAAACATGAAGCATATACACTTATGAGAGAAATCCATGAAGGTACTTTTGGAACTCATACGAATGGACATGCCATGGCCAAAAAGATCCTGCGAGCAGGTTATTACTGGTTGGTAATGGATGTTGATTGCTACCATTACACGAAGACATGTCACAAATGCCAAATCTATGCTGACAAAATGCACGTACCACTGACGCCTTTAAATTTCTTGAGTTCTCCTTGGCCATTTTCGATGTGGGGAATTGATATGATAGAAATAATCAAGACGAAAGCTTCTAACGGACACCGATTCATACTAGTTGCCATTAATTACTTCAAAAAATGGGTGGAAGTTACGTCCTACGCAAATGTGACAAGACAAGTGGTTACTTGATTCATCAAGCAGAATCTCATATGCAGATATGGGGTTCCGAGCAGAATCATTACAGACAATGAGTCCAATTTGAACAACAAAATGATGAAAGAATTATGTGATGACTTCAAAACTGAGCATCACAATTCCTCACCCTATCGACCCAAAATGAATGGGGCCGTTGAAGCTACAGATAAGAACATCAAGAAAATCATTCAGAAAATGGTGAAGACATATAAATATTGGCATGAAATGCTTCCCTTCTATCTACATGGCTATCGTACTTTCGTGCGTACATCAATAGGTGCAACTCCTTTCTCTCTAGTATATGGCATGGAGGTAGTACTCTCGTTTGAAGTAGAGATCCCATCACTTCGAGTCCTAATTGAAACAAATCTTGAAGAAGCATAGGGGGTTCATACGCGACTTGATCAGCTTAACCTCATTGAATAAAAACGCTTGACAGCTTTGTGCCACGGTCAGTTGTAGCAAAAAATGATGAAGAAATCACTTGATAAAAAGGTTCTCCCTTAAGTGTTCAAAGAAGGATATTTGGTACTCAAGAAGATTCTACTACCTCTCATTGACTCACGTGGTAAATGTACACCCAACATCATTCTCAGGTGGTGGTCTTATCCTCACAACAATGGATGGGGAAGAACTGTCACATCCAGCTAATTCGGGCGCAGTCAAAAAATACTATGTATAAAAAGCTCGCTAAGTTAGAACCCTAAACGGGAAACTTAGGAAAAAAGGAGCGTCCCAGTGGATTGAAAACCCTAAAGGGTGATCCAGGCAAAAATTAGGGACATACACAAAAAAAAATTATCCCTGTGGATTGAAAACCCAAAAGGGCGGTCAAGGAAAAAGCTAGAGATCTTGCTCAGAAATAAAGAACAAAAAGACCATGATCTAAGAACCATGACTACGACCATGAAGGAGTAGGATTGATCTAAATCATTCGACTCATAAGCAAAGGAGATTGGAGCCATTAAGAAGACATTGAAGAAGCAGCAGTAGCAATTATCATTTTTATTTCCATTTTCAGTTTTAAATCTTTCTATAATTACCTCTTTTAAGGAATTATATCTTGTACTCTCGCTTATTCTGGGGCATATTTATCAATAAACAATTACTTTCTCAAACTTTTAAATGTGTTTTTCCTTTTTGACTTGGTTTGCAAAATACTACGATTATTTCTTGTAAAAACTATGTTGAAATCATTTTGGGGATTTAACAAATAAAAGCATTTGATATAAACATCAAAAAGCATTTTGGTTAGAAAAACATCAAAATAAAATCCACGCCTACGTCCACTTCTACGCCTACACCTGCAACTACATCCACGCCTACGTCTGTAATGCAGATATCAAAATCTTGCTGACCCTTATTCATCATATTCAAATTGACTCGAAAACACCATGATACCCCAACATACAATGTTGGGAGAGTCGGTGACACAAAACCAATGGTTTAAAAAGAGAGAACACTAAAAAATTCACAACAAGCATTTGGTGCATATATAAACATTTGGGGCATATACAAAAGCTTGGTGCATATACATTTGGGGCATATACAGACAAATACTCGGTGCATATACATTTTGGGTTCCATATCAGCTTAGAGCGTTATGCATGGCATTGTCCGAACACATATTTGGTTAAAACTACGAACTTTATTGGGGCTCATCATTGGATCATTTGGTACATAAAACAAACAAACACCTTGGTTGAGAACATAGACAACCGATAAAACTCCTATCATATCTTGGGTCTAGTTATCTAAGATTCGATTACCAAAACTTTTTCATTTATCTATCCCCTAGGTTGCGGTAGGTATGCGAATTTTCAGGATTACGTTATGTATCCTCTAGGTTGTGATAAGTACGTAAGACTACTCCTATTTCGTTTATCCTCTAGGTCGTGATAAAACACACAAACTTTTTAATCATCTTCCCACTAGGTTGTGGTAGGTGTGTGAATTACTGGGTTTATATTATTCATTCCCTAGGTCGTAATGAATACGTGAATCTATCTTCGTTTCGTTTATCCTCTAGGTCATGATAAACACACAAACTTTTTCAATTATCTATCCCCTAGGTTGTGATAGATATGCGAATTTCCAGGGTTATACTATTCATCCTCTAGGTCGTGATGAATATGTAAGCCTATACTCATGTCATTTATCCTCTAGGTCGTTATAAATGAACATGTTCATACTCATATTATTTAATCTCTAATTTGTAGTAAACATAACAAAATTTGCGATATAATTCATTGTGTTAGTCTCTATGCAACAATGTATTATCAAGCTCCATTTTATTCATCCCCTAGGCAGTGATGAATAGACAAAATCTGTGTTAAGCTTACTATGTTAGTCTAGACGTGTTAGTAAGTCGATTTTAAAACTTGTATTATTTACCTGCTAGGTTATGGTAAATACATGAAAATTGTACGATCATTTTTAGGTACTGACGAGTTACCCGCGTCGTCGTATCTAAATCAATCAAAACTTTGTTCAAACTCTGGTAAGATGATACGTAATCATTTATGACTACTTTCTCGATGCTCATAGGAACGATGTACAACATATCCTTATAATCTCGTGGTCAAATCTTTGGATTTTCCATTATTTAATAACCCTCTGATTCAAATGTGCAAGACCTGCATATTCTCGCACCGTTCAATCGAAAGGTAATTAAATAGGGGTAACTGTCATACCCCAAATTTGCCATATTAATTTATAAACAATTTATTCCTTATTGTTATTAATTTCTAACGTTATCATAATATTTATAATATAAAGTTTAGATTATTGTTGACTATCTCATAATTGTTTATAATAGAGGTATAATTACAAAAGGGGAGTACCATTAGTAAACAGAAGAGCCCATCAAGATCTGATGGCTCTTTAAGTTTTTAGGTCCATATTAGGATTGAGGGGGGGGTAATGCTCCAAGAGGACCATCAAAGTATGATGGCCCACTAGGGTCTTTGATTCGTTTATGATAGGAGGTGTGTGTTGCCTTAATGGACCATCAAAATTTAATGGTCCATTAAGACATTTTTTGGCCCGGTTATAAATAATAAGAAAGGGGTAAGTTTTTATATCAGTTAGCCCATTAAGATTTCTTTGAGGCATGTTTAAAATAAGCAGAGGGGTTTTCTTTTTGTTAATGGATCAAAGATTTTCGCTAGATGCCCATTTATAATAACACGAGAGGTGCGTTTGATTAAAAGGGGGTTTTACAAGGGCCCAAAATTGTTTTTTTGAATGGCCCATTAGAGGTTTTTAGCCCATCAGGAGAGATTTTTGTTGAGTGAAGTCAACATTTGTTTAAATTATCATTTATTATTTAAGAAAAAACATATTTTTATTATTATGATTGTTTTAATTATTGACCAAGTCAACCAAATCCAATTAGGGATTTTTGAAACCCTAATACCCTCAGCCAACAGCGTTGTTGTTCTTCGTCAACTACACTTCGTTAAGCAACCCACAAGCCCAAAATGGCTATTGTGCAAATCAAAGTAAAAACAAATCAAATCTTCCAATAATACGAAATCAAATCCTACAAAGATTGAATATTACAAACAAATCGTACAAATTCAAAACAAAATAAAATCAAATCCCTAAGTCATAAATCAGTTTACAATCCAAGAAAATCAATTACAGGATCAAATCGGATCGAATTGAATCACTAATTGATTCATTCACTAGAATGTAATGACAATCATACATAAAAACTTCCTAATTTGTACTAATTTCCCAACCTATATAAACCCTATTAATTAAGATTAAGAGGGAGGAAGAAATTTTAGGAGAAGAAATTTGTAACAGAGAAAGGAAAGGAGGAGAAGAAATAGAAGCCGCAAGCTTACTACCAGCATTATCGCCCTTCAGTTGAGATCTGAGTTTCTACTATGAAACCCTAGATCTGTTGCTACACCGTCGTTGTGCTTCTGTCGTCATTGCCATCAGCCGATACCTGAAAACAAAGAGAGGGATGGATTAGAAGCCATGATCAAGGGGAAAGCACAAAGAAATACTCCAAGTGAGGTAAACCGAGCCCTTAGCTTTCGCTAAATTGCCATTAATTTTGTTGATTTTGGTTTTCTGGGAAGCATTTAGGGTTAGGGTTCATGAATTAGGGTTAAGGTTCTTGGTGTCTAGGGTTAGGGTTCATCTGGATAAGCGTTTCTGGGTAGAAGATTGCTAGGGTTCATGTGAGAACCCAAGGGTTAGGGTTTAGATTCATAGGGTTCATGGGGTTTATGGGCTATGGATGAAGGTTTGGATGAAGGTGGTGGTGCCCAGATGCAGCCGCCGGTAGAGTGATTTCTGGCTGGTGGCGCTCTGGACAGGGCAATTTCCGGTACAGTGAATTTCTAGTGAGAGATAAGAGCCTCTCTCTAGAAATATAGAAAGGTTTATTTATTTTGGGAGTAGAGAGAGACGAAGAAGAGAAAATGAGGCTCATCGTTGGGCCTGAGTTTTTATAAATCTCCCATGATCTAATACTCGTGGTCCCAACGTCCTTATTGCGCGCCTCCTATCACTAACGCTTGATCTCCATCAAACGATCTCAACACGTGTGCACATCGTAATACGTTGTACCTTCCCTCAAACTGGACGACGGATCCAGCATTTATCTTGGGCCACGCCCAATGCTACTTGCACCCTTCAAATTATTCTCTCGATATAATTTACACCCCCTGCGCCATTGGGCCCAGTTCAACATTTGAACTTGGACCCTTGCTTCATGTACACCCACTTTTACTTCCCTGTTCAGTTATGCACCTCCCTCATGTGTTTGGGCCTGAACCTAATATCTGGATTCAAGTTCCTACTTTTTACACCCCAGCCTATTACTAACCAATTGATTTTGCACCCCCTTGACGTTTTTCAATTAAAACTTTATTTTTATTTTTCTTTTATATTTCATTCATTTATTTATATTATAATTACTATTTTAATATTTAATATATTTTTATATAAATTCTAAAATTGTTTTTTATTATTATAAAATTCAAAACTCTTTTTTATACTAATTCATTTTTAATTATTTTTAAATTACATAAAAATTCTTTTTATCATGTATTAAAAATATTTTTTCACATTACATAATATATTCGAAAATATCTAACCAATCAAACACTAACCATTTTTTTTACTAACTTAATAAATTCAAGATTCATTTTCAAAAAGGATTATGGAAGTACTTTTAAATCGACTGCGAACTTCGTCTACAAATTTCGCTATTCACAGACCCATATCTGGTTCAAGAAGAATACAAGATATTTCTATAATCCATAAAAAATACCAACCAACTGCGAACTATGAATTGAGACTCTGATTCCTCATAAGAGGATACATAGGCATACAATTAAAATCATGGCGAGTTCCCATAATAAAAGCTAAAACCCTATTCTCTACAAGATTGTAATTCTAAACCCTAGTATCCTTGTGAACAAGATAGATGAGGGGTGTCTAACATCTTCCCTTCGTTTAAAAAATGAGTCAACAACTTAGAATCTTTGATCAAATCAGAGTTATCATTTATATTCCCTTCCTAAAGATAAAAATTAAGGGTGGCGATTCTCATTTCAAAATCGGTTATAACACTATGTTGCCAGTACCTTCTGCTTGCAACGAACTATTATCAGCAAGTTTTACCTTGCTCTTCTTCGACTCGTCAAAATCAGTCAACCACTCCTTTTGACCAGTCATGTGGTTCGAGCAACCTGAGTCGAGAAACCAGATCTTGTATTCGACATGGTTATCTATAACTGCAGCCATAGCCACCATACCACTTTCAGAATCATCTGAATCTTAGTGTGCAAGGTTCGCTCCTTCGTCCTTGCCTGTCATTCCCTTATCTTTTCTGTCCCAACAATTCTTGGCTACGTGACCCCACTTTTCACAGTTATAGCACTGCACACTTTTTTTATCTTCTTTGTCCTTTCGATAATTTTCTCCTCTCTTTTCGAGGATTCAGAAGCTCTGTATTTGACCTGATGCTTGTGAGGGTTTGACCAAGACTTCTTTCTCAGAGTCTTGTTGATTGTCTTTAAACTTGTTGGAACCACCATTCATTTTCCACGACTGAGATTGCAGTTCCTGTGTCGAGTCCTGAACTCATTTTTCTTTCAAAAATCTTCATCTCATGCACCTCCAACAAACCAACCAAATCTTCCATTTTTAGGGTTTCAAGTTTGTTGGATTCTTGAATAGCTACGATAATGTGATCAAAGTGAGAGGTTAACGCTCTCATTACCTTCTCAACTATCATCTTATGAGTTATGGTTTCACCACAACCCTTCATGAGATGGACGAGTTTCTGAACCTTTGACACATATTATGCAACGCTTTCGTCTTCTCCCATCGACAACAACTCATATTGTCGATGCAAGGTTTGTAACTTGACAACTTTGACCATCTCACATCCTTCCCAATACTTCACCAGAATGTCCCGTGCCTTCTTCTCTGTTTCAGCATGAGAAATCTCATCGAAGTTAGCAGCGTCGACCACCGTCTGAATGCAATAAGCATCCTTGCAATCTTTCTTCTTGACTTCGTTGTGGGCTTTTTTCTGTTCATCGGTTGCATTTGCAACCAACGCATGAATGTCGTCGATAACCACTTATAGAGTTTCATGGAAGCCAAACAAGGATTGCATCTGTTTTTTCCATCAGATTCAATCATTGATGTCAAGTATTGGAAGAGAATTTAGAATGCCCTTATCACTAGCCATCTTCGCCCTGGAAACACGGTCTCTGATGTGAAGTTCTTGAAAACTCGATCAAGAACAATAACCGAAAACTTTAGATATCAATTTGTTAGTGCGTGATACACTTTTAGTGATGAGAGAAAGAGAGAACAATAACGAAAATAAGTATTATATTATTCACTTAATGAATTGTACAAAATAAAAATACATACTATATCTATTTATATACAACTTTAATTGGTTTTGGACTAACACAATTTATATTATATTTAATATTAAATCTAATCGAATCTAATAAAATTTATTTTAATATTTCAATATACATTCTCATTCTTAATCTATAAAAATTTTCACCCTCCTTATTTTATGTCAAAGTCATTTATTGTATTAAAGTTAATTTAATTTAACTAATAAAAAAATGGTTAATACACTAATAGTGTAATATAATTTTATACTATCAATCAATCGCAATTATGTATTCAATTAAATTATTATTTTATTTTAAAAAAAACTTAATAACATGATAAAATGTTTATTTTTTATTGAATAACAGTGTAAAACTATTTTACACTGTCAGTATGCTATTTTTTAAATCTGATAAAATATTTATAATTATACAACTCCATAATTAATTAAAAAATAAAATATATATAATGATGCAATAGTTTCATTTTTGTAATCATAAAATAATTATGAATTATTATATTATCACACAATTTAAATACAATTTAATTTATACATTAATTACGCATTTAACAACTATATGATCGTACAATTCATAGGATATGTATGTTAAACTATAATAAGAAAATTTTATGTGATATTTTTTTCTCTATTTTGATTACTATTATTTTGAGACTTTACGAATATTATATTTTATAATTTTATATTATAATATTAGGAATTTGCCTTTACATTTTTTTAATTAATTTATAAGTATTTTTCATATATGTTGACGATATAGATAATCTACGCAGTTGTTATAATAAGATTTAAAAAATTATAATTTATTGTTTTCAAATTTTTTTATTATGAACAACAATATTGATTTAAATAAACTGTATAAATTTTATTATTTATTATGAAGTTTCTTTTTCTATTACAAATTTACTATTATTTCTCTTTTACAATTCACTTATTTTTTTACTTTCTTTATTTCTTTTTAAATGGCACTTTTAGAATAATTTTTTTATTAATTTTTAATTATTATTTATAAAATTTAAATAGTATTAATTATATTTTTGTCAAAATTATTTATAATTATTTATTATAAAGAGAAAAAAATTAAATAAATGTAATAGATAATTAAAAATATTAAAAATAAAATAATATTTATTGTTTAAAAAATAATAATAATGATTGTCTTTTTTAGTATTAGTATGTAAAAAAAGTTTAAAAATATCAATTACAAAGAAACAGAAAGAGTAAGAGTATGACAAATATTACATGTATTTGTCTATCTCTAAATACGGTGGATTTTTTATTTATCTATGGCAAATATTCCAATTAATTGTACTTTAATTATAATTTAATAAATTTACCCGTAAAAAAAATTACTTTAATAAATTCTATAAATGTTTTATTTTTATCAAAATTATCATGATTAATTTAATAAATATTTATCATAAACTATTTTTTTACATTTATGAAGTAATAAAACAATCAAATTAGAAACAAAAAATATTGTAGGATTCAACTTTAAATCCATTAAAATGACATAAAAGTATTAAAAATTCTTTTTTTTATTTATTTTTTTAAAAAAATTATTATTTTATCATAAATTATAAAAATATAACTAATTTTTACATAAAATCATAACAAATATATAAATAATTTTAATAATATATTTATAACTATTTTTAAACTAAAATAGTTATTAATATTAGTCAAATAAAATTCATGCATGCTTCAACAGTAGAGAATAGTTAAGGTAAATAAAGTTGAGTGTGAGAAAGATTCTCCGACTACTCTTTTACACAGTAATTAAGTTGAGTGTGAGAAGTAACTCAAAGGTAAGAAGTAGTAAAAGTAGAAAACTTAAAAGCTGAGTAAGTGATTAGACAGAAGTGGTTTCACATCCGTACACTGTCATATTTGTAATATAGCACATGAGCACATGTAAGAACACAGTTTCAATAGATAAGAAAATTCGACCCTTTGCGGTTTGATTGAACAGTTTCATAATTATTCACCCACTCGAAATTCATGCACGGTATGGTCATAATCACGCGGAGGTGTATGTTCTGCCTGCATCATCTACTTACACTCACATGAACAATGGAGTAATAGAGTGTGCAAATAGTTTCCACACAAAAAGACTAAATATAAATTAGCACATATTTTATACATTCTAGTAAAGACAACAAAGTATATTTCTAACATGAAACCGTTGATACAAATAAAAAATATTTTTTCTCTTCAAAAATATGTATTGTTTTATCGAATAATATTCATTTTTTTAAAATGAATATTATTTTCACTTTTAAATATATAATTGTTATTTTTTTCAATTATGTCAATATAATATCTTATAATAATATTACTAAATTTCTTAATTCTTATACAAAAAATTTAAATAATATTCATTTAAAATAGAGTGAGTAATTAATATGACTACATATTTTAAATTACAATTTATAATTATAAATTTAATCACTTAAAATTTAAATATTATCTTAAAAATAATTGATTATATTTTGATTTAATTTAAATTTAAATTTCGAGCGGAAAAACATATTATCTCACAATTGTGATTAAAATACAAAATAAAAATGGATACAAAATAGAAAAATATATCCCTACAATTGCAATGCATTCATCAATTTTAAAATTTCAAAAGTGCTCTATAATTTTTGGGTAATGCAAATATCACTCTTTAAAATTTTTAAATAAATAAAATATTTTTAAAACAATAATTATATCACAATTGAATGTCGTTTTTAGTAAAAAAATAAAAAATTGAATACACAACTTTTAACTTGAATATTTTTACATTAAATTCTTTAATCCATATTCTAAAGGCACATTGCATAAATAATATAAAAAGTAGTTTTTTTTAATGAAAAATAACATAAAAATAACATATGAAAGTTAATGTATTTCATTTTAATATTTAAGTAGTTCTTTTATCTCGTTTGATGCTGGATATAAATTATAGATAGATATTATATTATGAGAAAAGAATTTAGAATTTTTATTAATTGAATAATTGATGTGTATAGAAATTAGTGGTATAGTAATGAGTTAAAGTAATTAATAATAAATATTAATTAATATATTAAATAATATTTTTAAAAAGAGAAAAGACAAGATTTTACTCAAAATTTGGTATTTGATATATATTCTATTTTAATATATTAAGAATCATTTTTAAACTTTTTACACACACATTTATTTCATTACATTTAATCTATCAATAATCAATAAATTCAATATTAAAAATAAACCTTTCAATTTTTATAATTTTTTCAAAATTATTTTATATCAAAAATCAAAAGCTAGTAGATAGACAAACTCATTTTCCATAAAACACCAAAGAAAAGGTGTCCAAATTGAATAAGGATAACTAGTCTAAATATGGAAAATGAGGAGTTACTTAGATATATTCATGTGATTATGATCCTATTATTATACCACATGAAATATGTGTGCGCATACATCCCTCATGAATTAATATAGTGGATGTACCAGTACTAGTAGTGACCATAAAGAGAGTGTATAAAAGGCAATGATTATAAACTTAGGGAAGATGGCAGGACTTTACCAGTAATCGTTATAATTTAATTCAATTTAACATCTCCACACAACCGCGCAGCCATAGAGCCGCCATTTCCTCTTTCCCTTACTTTATGTTTTCCTATAATTATTGCTTTTATTGAATTTCATTCATCATCATTATTATTAATAGAGGAAATACTTTACAATCGCTAGTGAGAGAAAGCAAAAAGTGAACCAAATAAAGGAAAGGAGAACAGATAAAGACACATATTCTATAAAAGATTTTTATTTTATTTAATACAGGAAGTGCTATGGATTCTGTACAGTGAGAGAAAAACAGATTTTTTATACTAAAATAACACCAAACAAAAAGCTGAAAAGATCAGGTAGTATTTAAAGCTTCTCTCAAGAGGATTTTGATGTATACCTCACACTACCTATTATCAGATTGATCAACTCACTCAACTTATATAGCCTATATATAAATCTTACTTTTTTTTTTTTATTAGTTTTGTTTTTTAGTTTTTTATTTTTCCCTATAAATCGCTTGAGACAGTAATCACATTCAAAACAATCTCTGCTTTTAGTACAAGCCTCTTTCTTTCCATCACTAAATCTAGGTTACTTTTTCTCTATATTACCAAGTCTAGAAAAAGCTGCTAGTTTTTTCCTCTCATTCATCACTCCCTTCTATATAAACCCAAACCTTCCTTCACTTCTCCTCATTAGTCTTTGAAATGGGTGAAGAAATTTTGAGTAGTGCGGTGGTTGTTAGTGTGAGAGAGTTTGATCCAAATAAAGATAGAGAAAGTGTTGAAGCAGTTGAAAAAATATGTGAAGTTGGTCCCAGTGGAAAACTTTCCCTCTTCACCGACTTGCACGGTGACCCTATTTGCAGGGTCCGCAACTCACCAACTTTCCTTATGCTGGTATGTAGTATATAAATTTTATAGTATACCAATACATTATTATCCATATTAAAATAAAATCATCAACTCATATTAAATATCTTTCTATCTATTCCAGGTAGCTGAAATAGACAATGAGACAGTCGGAATGATTCGAGGTTGCATCAAAACCGTTACATGTGGGAAGAAGATCATCAGACAAACCAAGAGTGCTGAATCAATTTCCAATCATGTCCCTGTGTTTACCAAACTCGCTTACGTGTTAGGCCTTCGAGTTTCTCCGAATCATAGAAGAATGGGGATAGGGTTAAAACTGGTACAAAAAATGGAAGAATGGTTCAGAGAGAATGGTGCTGAGTATTCCTACATGGCAACAGAAAACGACAACGTTGCATCAGTTAAGCTTTTCACCGATAAATGCGGTTACTCGAAGTTTCGTACACCGTCGATTCTCGTGAACCCGGTTTTCGCGCACCGTGTGAAAACGTCGTCGAAAGTAACCGTTATTAAGCTTGCACCAAACGACGCCGAATTGATTTACCGTAACAAATTCTCCACTACAGAGTTTTTTCCTCGTGACATTGATTCTGTTTTGAGAAACAAACTCACTCTCGGAACTTTTCTCGCTGTTCCGTGTAACGGAAAATATGGGCCTGGGCCTGGGCCTGAGAATTGGGCCGGGTCGGAGGCTTTTTTATTGGATCCACCTAGTTCTTGGGCTTTATTAAGTGTTTGGAATTGTAAAGACTTGTTTACTCTTGAGGTGAAAGGCGCGTCGCGCGTGAGACGCGTGTTGGCTAAAACAACTCGCGTGATAGACAAGGCTTTTCCGTGGTTACGGTTACCTTCGATTCCGAATTTTTTTGAACCGTTTGGGTTTCATTTAATGTATGGGATTGGTGGGGAAGGACCTGAAGCATTGAAGATGGTGAAATCTCTGTGTGGTGTTGCTCATAATCTTGCTATGGAAAATGGTTGCAGTGCAGTTGCTACTGAAGTTTCTAGCTGCGAGCCATTACGGTTTGCGATTCCTCATTGGAAGGTTTTGTCATGTGAAGAGGATTTGTGGTGTATTAAGAGACTCGGTGAAGATTATAGTGATGGTTCTGTTGGTGATTGGACTAAATCTCCACCTGGGTTTTCCATTTTTGTTGATCCCAGAGAGTTTTAAGTTTAGTTCTAACTCAACTAGAATTTAGATGAACCAAACCAACTAGGTTTTCTTTTGGTTTTAGAACTATTAATGAAAATAAAACAAAAATATGGAGATTTTCTGTTACTTAGTTTAGTTGTAGTGAGGGATATATGATTTCATGTCATGTCATATCAGTAATGAGATGTGAATTTTAATTATAAAGAAACAATAGTCGTACATCCCTCTTTTTAATTTACACTTACCGATTAATTTTGTATAATTACTAAAAACATATGGTATGATATATATTCTGGAAAATCTGAATATTGAGAATGGGATATATATGTTGTTGTAAGAGTTATGGGTGAATCAGAATATCCGTTTGGATTTGTTAGGAGGAGTGAATTTTTCTTTGATTTGGGTGGGGTCTTTAAAATATAGGGCCACAACTTTTGTTTTTGTATTTGTTTGTTTTTGTTGGGTTCCTAGTATCTTACTTATTGAAGGTAGTGGGAATCAAATGGTGGCCATTAGTGTGAGTGAAAGTTTTCTAATATGGGCAATTACAATGACGCTGTCCTAATTTTACATTAGTAGAAGGAGGACCTTTTTGGACTTGTAGATTCATCATATAAGAGATAATGTCTCTAGTGGAATTTCCAGGTGCTTCTTAAGTGAAAAATCAAAGAATTCCTTGGATTATGACTTCACTACAGTTTAATTTGTGATGCTAATTTCGTTTTAATTTATGATTATATTGCTTGTCTCAATTTAATATAATTAACTATGGTTTTTTAATTTTGTTTTGTGAAAGCCGAATTTTAAAGTTTCCATAAAATTTTAGTACCAATATGATTTTGCAAGGGTCTAGTGAAAAATGAATTTATACAATAGACATCGTTCAGATATTATCTAAATTAGATTCACATTTGATTGACTAAATAAAAAGTTTGTTAATTAATTTATGAGATAATATTTTTATTTAGTAATTCGTTTTTCCAAAGCATAAGAGATGGTAAGAAGTTTATTCTTAACTATTGTTAAATTTTATGGAAGAAATCAAAAACATTTGAATAAGATGAAGTGGATCACTTCTTTCTTAACGAGAGATCATGTGTTCCATTTAATATTAATTTATTCTGTTTTATAATTTAAAAAAAATTTATCTTAAATTATTTATCTTTATTTATTATTAATAAGAATATTTTAATAAATAATATTCGTTTTATCATTGAAATTAATTACGCCTTTTATAAAATAGAAGAAATATCTCGTAACCATCTTAGATTTTGTAACTAAAAGAGACATTTTCTTTATATTGAATTGTTCTATTGAACCCAAATTACATGATTTAATTTTAGTATAATTTTTTGTTTTTATTTATAATAATTTAAAATTATTATTGTATAATATAATTTTATTATTAATAAATTTTTTTTATAATTTTTAATTTTCAAAAAACAAGTTAAAGTGTGTGAAATTGAATTATTCTACTTCCTCTAATTCTATTTATAAAAAAAACTTTGTTTTTATATTTTTAAATAATTAATAAATGTGATGCATATATTATTCAAATACATTGGTTAATATATCTAAAATGATTTTTTTTTATAAACAGGATTAGAAATTTTATTTTCAAATATTTTTTTTTAATTTTATAATCAAATATTTTAATTTATTTATTTAAAATGTTTTTTTAATATATTAGTTGATTATGATTTATAATTAAAGTGTACTAGTACTTCTTAATTTGATATTACTATTGTGGTATCATTTTTTATAATTATTATTTTTTAACTTTTTACGCATATTAATATAATTAATGATTATTGTTATTTTTAAATAATATTTATTATTTTTTATAATATTTTAAATTGTTTAATATAATTTATTTAATTTTTTCTCTTCTGTAAGAATAATTAAAGATAATTTTGACAAAACTATTGTCAATATTATTTTGAACTTTAGAAATATGACATTTAAAAGAAACAATTTTTTTCTAAAATCTAACACTTACAAAAGAAACGGATATTTTAAAGTTTCCATAAGATTACAGTACCAATGTAATTTTGCTAAACCCAATGTAATTTCTAACCTACACAAATTACTACACAAAATTAACTAGAGATTGTTAATCGTAGTTATACTTGTTAGAATTAGCTATATTTACTTTATAAGTATTTCCATATTTATTGTAATCAATTTTTTCATTATCTATTTTTGATCTTACTTGATCAGACTTGGACCGTCACGACTGATTCCGAGCTGAAGTTTGAACGAGATGAGAGTACCTGCAAGGCACTCCGATGCTGAAATGAGTGGTAGTACGAGCAGGTAAAAAGTGTGTATATGGGTAAGAGAATGAATACCTGACCCTCTTGGAACAGAGCGTATTTATAGCCCCCAGCGCTGGGCCAAGGTCCCTTCATTGGGTCGACCAGAATTGGCCCAATAAAGGAACTGCCAGGTTCTACGTGTGTAGTGGGGACCCGCACGTGGTCTCCTTCCTGGGTGCTCTGCGAGAAGTACGGACGAACGAGGACGCGGTCTTTTCGGAGTTCAGGTGAGGGTGTAACGGTCATAGTCTGCCCTACGAGGGAGTGCTCGAGCTGGACTCGAGCTGGACTGTATGAGGTCGAGGATATTGTGTTCGCGGGCAGTGGCGGGCACGACTGTAGCTTCTTGGTCGGTGCCCCCCCTGTAGAGCCGTTTGAATTGGGCCTTCATTCTTGCTCTTGGGCCAACCCGAGCCCAGTCCAGAACAGAAGCCCCCCAAGTCGTGGCTCCTGGAGCAAGAGTTATGACTTGACCTCAGCTCGCCTTTGTCATGGGGTCTCATGCTCGGCCAGGAGATTTGGTTCCCCGTGGTCGCTTGAGGAGCTTCCCCTGTGTCGCGCTCGTGAGATAATTCCTTTCGAGGAGTGATCGGGGACTCTCGACGGGCTGTGTTCGTTGAGTACACGAGGCAACCCTTGGGAACCGTGATGCCACCCCATTGAAGATAGGGCCATCATTGCCTAGGGGAGCTATGCGTCGAGGAGGGAAGTTCGTGGTTCCCCGGGGTGACGTTTCGTATTCCACGTCATCACTATAAATAGGATCCTTGGGTCCCATAATATGTTTTCCTCTTCGCGCTTCTCCTCCTTCCTCTGCCTTTGCTGCTGTTGTTTTTTCCAGATCTTCATAGGACCGCCGTGCTTTCTGCCGTTGATTCTCGTTTTCGACGCCGTACCTCTTTCCTGATTTCAAGTAAGCGTCTCATCCTCATGTTTTTTCTCTGTGGTAGATGATTTTTTCCACTGTTTGTATGCCCGGTAAACGTATAGTTTAGGCATGTAACTCGCAATGCTGCCCGAGATCTTCATGATTCAGGGCGCCTAACTCGTGATAGTGCCTGGTAAACTCATAGTTCTAGGTTTAGGATTTATGATCCTGCTCGTCATATCCATAGCTTAGGTCGACACATTCGTGACTGGCCGGGATGTTGGCCCGTTTAGGCAGTATGTAGGACGACTTGTCGTGGTATCTTGGCGTCGGGGAGGTGATTCCAGACTTTTGTTCGAATCCTCAGCGTTTTAACCGTGTGTGGAGTGTGACTCGGCTTGTCGTGCCCTTCTTCCCGTCAGTTATGGAGAGCGTGTGGATTTGATCCCCAATTGACCGGTTTCCTGTGCTTTGCAGGTAACAATGGCTAATGAACCGTGTTCCTCGGGGCGCAACGAGGTGGAAGATCAAAGCGCCGAGGAAAATGTGAATCTGATCGATACCATTGACGATCCTTTGCTAGAGTGGGTGGGCGCCGAGCCCAGAGGGATTGCTTCTGCTTATAGTCGGTGCAGTCGGAGCGCGTATACTATCGTCGAGCAGGGCGGTAGTCAGCCCGACTTTCAGAAAAATTTCGTCGTCACCAGACCGTCTCTTAAGCGCGGATATGTTCGGAGTTCCCCGAGTATGGATTTCCTATGTATGAAATCGCGTTTAAGGACCTTGGCCTAAAGCTCCCCTTTAGTGATTTTCAGGCCGGGGTCTTCAGTCATTTGGAGCTGGCCCCCTCGCAGCTTCACCCCAACTCGATTGCTTTCCTTCGGGCATTCGAACTGACGTGTCGTTTTTTAAGGATTGGGGTGACCATACCTCTTTTCTTCAGAGTCTTCCACTTACAACGCCAGTCTCGGGGAGGTAGGCACAATTGGGTTTCCCTGAAACAGTCGAAGAGGCTGTTCAGGATGTATATGGATTCTGTCCGGGGGTTCAAGGACAAATGGTACATCGTGCGGCCGGTCACCAAAACTGCCCTGGAGTCTGTATACGAGGAAGAAACTGTGGTGACCGATGATCACGGGGAGGCTCTTCTGGACGATGAGGGTTGCCCGATGTTGGGGCGTGTAGCCAAGTTTCCCTTGCATTGGACCTCGCGCCACTACGAGCATGGCACCGGGCACTACCATACGCCCGCGGGTGGGATGAGCACCGAAGATGAGGAGGCCTATGGTACCCTCTGCAGATATGTCGACAGTTTCTTCCCTGCCCGGTGGGCCACGAGGGAGGGAAAGGATATTCTCAACGAAGATGGTTACCCGACCTTTGAGGCCCGACCTATAGATACAAAGGCGCTTGTGGAGTGTCAGTCCTACGGGCAGGCCGCGAACCTGTTAGGTTATTTTTTGTCTTATAGTCTTGTTCGAATTTCTTCGTTTGTTACTTGCTCGTAACTAACCCGGGACTCTTTTATGCAGGTCACATGGCTGAGCGAAAGGAGAGGCTTCTAAAGTTGACACAGGATAAGAAAGTCAACAAGAGAGTGGTGCGAGCTCCTCAGGCGACGAGGATGGGCCCGCCAACTAGCTCGGGTGATGCCTCTGGAGGGTCCCCGTATGCTCAGGATGTCGAGCATCATGTCGATCTGATACTGAGGAAGAGGAACCGGGTAGAGAGCCAGTCGGAAGTTGGCGAGGAGTCCGGTGTGGTGAGGTCCTTTGGGTTGCCCCCTGTTTTAAAGAGGAGGGTTTCTTCGAGGGGTTTCCCTTGTCTGTAAGCGCCGATGAAGCTGATACCATTAGGCGGATGAGTAAGGAAAGTCGGAGAAAGCATCTGGCCGCCAACATGGTCGGGATGGTCAAGATGGCCGAGATGGCCGTTGTTCTGGCCGAGGAGGGGGCAAACTCTAATCGCGTCAAAGAGCTGGAACAGGAGAAAGCTTCCCTTACTGCGAGCTCACAAAAGTTGAAGGCTGCCCTGGAGCGCTCTGAGGAGATGTTCCGCGAGCAAGCCGAGCTGCTGTCCACAGAGAAAGAGAACTCGGGGAAGGTTTCCGAGGAGAGGGACTACTTTCGTGAGGATCGGGAACGCTTGGAAATCGACAATTGGCGTCTCGCCAAAGAGGTCGAGGAACTGAAGGCCGCCATGCTCCCTGCCGAAGATGAGTCGGAGGAGACAACTCCCTTACGGAGTCGGTCGGAACTGGTCGCCCGTATTCAACTCCTTGAGGCGGACTGTGTTGGCGCCTTGGCGGATGGCTTTGAAGCCGCGGTTAGCCAGCTCACTCTGCTGAATCCCGATCTGAACACCGAAGGGGTGGGCTTCATGTCCCAGATCATCGATGGCCAGATCGTGCCTCCGCCCGAGTCTCCTGTTGTCGACGCTGGTAGCCCCGGGGAAGTCTAGCCACGAAATTATAGTCGGGCCTGCGCGCCTTTTTATTGATGGTTGTTTTGGGGGGCCTGCGTGCCCGTGCATATCTACTTTTTGGGCCTGCGTGCCCGTTCTTGTAATTCTTGAACATCGCCGACCTTCTTGGTCGGTTTATTTCTATCTGTTATTTATGAGCTTTTAATTGAATGCTTGTTTCGACCTTGATCTTTTGCCCGTGTTTATGTTTTCATATTTTGTGATAGGATTTGCCTAAGTTATGCCCCCCGAGTCTTGCCCGTGCTCGGATGTCACTTTGTTGGCAAATTTTCCTAAGTCTTTTCCTCGGGACATGCTTGTGCTCGGCTTTCTATTTTGTGGCGAATTTCGCCTAAGCTACAACCTCGAGGAGAGATTCTTTTTCGACCCTTTGGATGGCCCGACGTATTTCGAGATTTGTCGGGCGTGCGGAGCGAAGCCGCTTGCTCGGGCGTATGACCCGGATCAGGGTCGCTTGCCCGTGGCATGAACTGCTCATCGCGAGCTGGGTGTTCTGCCCTACAGGTACTTCGGCGGTGGAGCTCGATTTAGGTGTCCACGTCGGGCACTATCGTTCATGCTCGTTTGTTGAACGACGATGTGTCGTTTGTGCGTAGATTGGGCCTGTACCTTAGCCTTTCTACGCGGTCGGGACGTTTCTCCCCGTTGACCGGACGTGGACGTCGACGACGAGGGTCCTTGGTGTCAAGGGTTTTTTTAACTATAGTACTGCTTTAGTTTAGCAGCGTTCCAGGGTCGTGGTAGTGGTTCTCCGTCTAGTTGCTCGAGGTAATATGCCTCGGTACCTGTGGTGCCGTGGACGCGATAAGGCTCTTCCCAGTTCGCGGCCAATTTTCCTTCGCGGGAGTCTTTCTGGTTTCTTCGTAATACCAGGTTGCCGATTTCGAACTCGCGTTTAATGACCTTGTCGTTGTGACGCAGGGCCACTCGTTGTTTCAGGGTGGCCTCGCGTAGGGCCGCCCCCGATCGGATTTCCTCGACTAAGTCGAGTTCGTCCCTGAGGGCCTCGTCGTTCATTTCTTCGTCGAGGGGATTCTCTGTCCGCCTGGAGGGTTCCCTGATTTCTACCGGGATGACGGCCTCGGTGCCGTATGTTAGTCGGAAGGGGGTCTCGCCCGTCGTTGAGTGGGGCGTGGTGCGGTACACCCACAAGACACTGTGCAACTCCTCGACCCAACCCCTTTTTGCTTCGCCGAGCCGAAGTTTGAGTCCTCGGAGGATGACTCTATTCGCAACTTCGGCTTTCTCGTTGGTTTGAGAGTGCTCGACCGAGGTGAAGTGTTATTTTGTTCCCAGTTTGGTGACGAAGTCCTGGAACCCGTGGTCGGTGAATTGGGTGCCGTTGTCGGTCACCAGTGCCCTCGGGATTCCAAATCTGGCGAGGATGTTTCTCTTGTAGAAACGGAGGATGTTGTGCGAGGTTATCTTCGCGAGAGCCTCGGCCTCTATCCATTTCGTGAAGTAATCCACGGCTACGATGAGGAATTTATTTTGGTAAGTCCCTTGCACGAAAGGACCGAGGATATCTATACCCCACCATGCGAACGACCACGGAGACGACAGTATGCTCAGTTTGTGAGGGGGAGCGAGGTGCATGTCGCCGTGCCTCTGGCACTTGTCACACTTCTTGACGTGTTCCTTGGCGTCCTGCTGCATTGTCGGCCAATAATACCCCGCTCGAAGGGCTTTCCTCGCCAGGGACTTACCGCCCATGTGCTGGGCGTTAATCCCTTCGTGTATCTCCCGCAACACCTCGGGGACTGTGGATTCGTCGATGCATTTCAAGAGGGGGATGGAGAATCCCCTGCGGTATAGTTTGTGCTCGAGCACCACGTAGGAGCATGCTCGTCGTTTCGTGATGGTTGCATCTGTCTGGTTCGTGGGGAGTTCGCCCTTTGTCAGAAAATTGTACACCGGGGTCATCCAGGACGAGGCATCTCCTATGGCGTGAACCTCGACTATTGTCGAGGACCTTTCGATGCTCGGGCGTGACAGGGATTCTTGTATGACGGATTTGTTCCCGCCCTTTTTTCTCGTGCTCGCGAGTTTGGGCAATATGTATGCCCTTGTGTTTTGCTCGCGTGGGACATGTGATATTTCTGCTCGCTCAAACTTTGTCATGTATTTTTTGAATAAGCTTAAGTATTCGACGAGGTTGTCGTTCTTGGCTTGGTAACTCCCCTGGACTTGGGAGGCAACGAGTTGTGAGTCTGTGAAGATTTGTATTTCGCGGGCTCCCAGGTCCTCGGCTAGCCTCAGTCCTGCAAGCAGGGCCTCGTACTCTGCTTGGTTATTGGACGTCGGGAAGGAGAGGGTTAACGAGTGCTCGATCACTACGCCTTCCTCGTTCTCCAAGAGGATCCCCGCGCCGCTTCTGGACGAGCTAGATGCTCCGTCGACGAAGATGGTCCATTTATGTTCCTTCCCGGCGGGCGGGTCGTGAGCGGTCATTTCCGCGACGAAGTCAGCCAGGGCTTGTGCTTTCAGAGCTTTCCTACTCTCGTATTGAATGTCGAATTCGGAGAGTTCCAAGGACTATTTCAACATTCTGCCCGCCATGTCGGGCCGACCCAAGAGCTGCCTTACTGGTTGGTCGGTTCGCACGATGACTGTGTGGGCTAGAAAATAGTGTCTGAGTCTCCTCGCTGCATTGACAAGGGCCAGAGCTACCTTTTCTATCTATTGGTACCTGCTTTCGGGTCCTTGTAGGGCTTTGCTCGTGAAGTAAACAGGTTTCTGGCCGTCAGTGGTCTCGCGGATGAGAGCCGCGCTGACAGCTTCGTTTGAGACGGCCAAGTATAAGAATAGTGGCTCCCCGTCGGCTGGTCGAGTTAGCACGGGTGGTTGAGATAGACTTTGCTTTAGGTGGCGCAGTTCCCGTTCACACTCCTCGGTCCATTCAAAGGCTGCTTCTTTGTGAAGGAGTCTGAAGAAGGGGAGGGCGTGCTGGACGGACCTCGCGACGAAGCGGGACAATGACGTGAGCATGTCGTTCATGACTTATATTGATTTCTTCGACGTCGGTGTCGGGAGGTCGGAGAACGCTCGACATTTGTCGGGGTTGGCTTCAATTCCTCGTTCTGTCAAGTAGAACCCGAGGAATTTCCCCGCCTTGACTCCGAACGTGCATTTTTCGGGGTTGAATCTCATTTTCCATTGTCTCGCTTGGGTGAAGACTGCCTTGAGGTGTGTAGCATGATCGGTGTCTGCTCGAGATTTGACGATCATGTCGTCCATGTAGACCTCGAGCATGTCTCCAATCTGCTTGTGGAAAACCCTGTTCATCATACGCTGGTAAGTTGCCCCGACATTTTTTAGTCCAAAGGGCATTACGTTGTAGTAATAATTGCCCGAGCTGGTCATGAAAGCCGTGCAGTGTTTGTCGCCCATGGCCATCGAGATTTGATTATAGCCCGAGTAAGCATCCATGAACGATAACGTTTTATAGCCGGCCAAGTTGTCGACCAGCATGTCTATGTTCGGTAAAGGGAAAGCATCTTTTGGGCAAGCCCGGTTGAGATCGGTATAGTCAACACACATCCTCCATTTTCCATTATTCTTTTTAACAAGTACAATGTTCGACAACCAGGTTGAATACCGGGCTTCAGAAATAAAATTCGCCTCTAGGAGGTCTTTTACAGCTTTTTCAGCAGCCTCCGTTTTCTCTGGAGACTGCCTACGCCTACGTTGTACTACGGCCTTAGCGGCAGGATCTATGGCGAGGTGGTGACAGGCGACCTCCGGGTCGAGTCCGGGCATCTCCGCATCGCTCCAGGAGAACAGGTCGGCATTCTCGCGCAAGCAGGCTTTGATTTGCTTCCTTTCCAGGTCGGGGAGATCCTTGCCAATCTTTACTCCTTTGCCCGGGTCTGTGCCGAGGGGGACGAGCTCAAAATCCCCGTCCGGTATTGGTCGGAGTGGAACTTGCTCTCTATTGGGAGGTTCGTCCTGATCGAAACGAGCGTCCAGAGCTATAGAGTCGACCTTTGGTGGAGCTTTCTGGACTTCTTCCTTGGCGGACTCTGGCTTGTCGGGCTCCTGTCGTGTCGTCGTTGGTCTTTTGGCGGGCTTTGTCCCTACGTCGACAGTGTCGCGTCCCTTAGATGCAGCGTTGAAACACCTCCGAGCAGCGGGTAGGTCTCCCTGGATAGTAGCTACCCGTGCCCTTTTGGTGTAGAACTTCATCTTCAGGTGGACGGTGGAGGGCACCGCTGTCAGTTCTGCCAGTGTTGGTCTCCCCAGGATGCAGTTGTAGAGAGATGGGCAGTCGATGACGAGGAAGCGTATTTTAACCTGCCTTGTCGCTGTGCCTTCGCCGAAGGTAACCACGCGCTCGACATATCCCCAAGGCTTGGAGGTCGAGCCGTTGAAGCCCTGTAAGTCCGAACCTACATATGGCGAGAGGTGGGAGTCGTCCAGCTGCAGAGTTCGGAACAATTGGTTGTACATTACGTCGACGGAACTCCCTTCGTTGACTAGGATGCGGTGCACATCGAAGTTAGCCATTTGTGCCCTTATCAGCAGGGGAATGACTGCGTTGGGGGCTCCACGGGGAGCTTTTCGAGGTAGAAGGTGATGGGCTCCGACCTACCTTTTACCTTCTCAAATGTCACTGTCTGCGGGGGTGCCGCGTCGACCAGTTCATCCAGGTTCCTTTTAGCCGAATTGATAGTCAGGTCGTTGAACCCTCCGCCATTGATGACCATGGCGGAGGGGAAATATTCCCACCTGCTGTGTGTTGTGAGCGTCTCCTGCAGGTGTTCGGGGATGTTGAAGTCCTTGGGTCTGGTCACGGAGAAGGCGGTCTGGACGGGGACCGACTCGTCAGATGGTCGGGTGTCTTCCTCCGGTTCTCTTGTCTCCCGGGCGTCACGACGAGGGGCGTCGTTTCGCCGGTATTGTGTGAGCCTTCCTCCTTTGATGAGGGTTTCGATGGCGTCCTTGAGGTGGACGTAATCTTCAGTCAGATGACCATGGATCCTATGGTACTAACAATACTTGTTCTTGTCTGCTCTGGGCTTGGCGGGAGCGGGTCGGGGGCGTTTGACGCCGCCGTCCTTGAAGTCCGTGCCGGCACACTCCGCCAAAATGCGCTCGTGGGAAGCTGTGAGCGGAGTGTACTCGGTAAAACGCCCTGAGGGTCCTCTTTGCTCTCGGACTTCTCGGGGTCTGTCTTCTTTTCTTTTCTCCCCGGCCCGTCGAGGATGAGCAGCTTCCTGACGCGGGTTGTTGTTGGACCCGCGAGTCCTGGGGTCTCGGGCTCTGTTGGCCGCCTCTCTCTCTCTCCTCGTAATCCATGTACGCCCGGACCTTCTCGAGGAGGGCATCGAATGTTCTAGGTGGCTCGATACCGACGGCCTTTCTGAATTCCGTGTCGGGGAGGAGCCCCCTCTCCAACAAATATCTCTTCATGTGGTCCGCGCAGGGACCTGTATGGCTTCGCGGTTGAAGCGATTGATGAACTCTCTCAAGGTTTCATCCTGTCTCTGGATGATGGCCTCGAGAGCCGCCTCGGTCTTTGGGTGTCGCTGAGACGCTGTGAACGAACTAATGAATTGGTTCTTCAGGTTTCGCCATGAGGTGATTGATCCCGGGGCGAGGCCTTTATACCAGTCCATTGCTGCCTTTCTGAGGGTCGTGGGGAACAGCCGACAATTGATGGGTCCCCCGACGTTGTGATAGTGCAGCATAGCCTCGAACCCGTCTATATGGTCGACCGGGTCCGCGACTCCGTCGTATTCCTTCAGATGTGGATGCTTCTCCATGCCCGGGGGAATGGGCGCCTCCATGATGGCCTGCGATAGGGGACCGCGGGGGTCATCCTCGTCGCTTCGCTCCGGGGACAGGGACGGGGACCTGTAATACTGTCGGGCACGACGGTCCTGGTCGTGCTGGGCATCTCTCGAGCACGGTGCCCGTTGGTTGATTCTTCCATGCCCGTCTCCGGAGTGTCTTCTTTCTTGCCTTGCGGGGGCGCGGCCGCGTCCTCTGGCTTCGATGATGGGTTGTCTCTCCAAAGGGGGCCGTTTCCCCGATGGTCGGGGTGACGGGCTTCGAGAGGTATCTCTGTAGTGTCTCCGCGGGGGAGACGGGAAATGGACCTCAGTTACTCGAGGAGGTGGAGTCTGGGGCCTCCGGTGCCTCCTCGGGGGTCTTCGATCGTCTTCAAGTGCCCTCAATCTTTCCCCTTGGGCGAAGATGAGGTAATTCGTCTAATTGATCGCCGCGAACAACGCTCGGGTTGTGGCATCTGCCCCGGCGGGGACAGGGACTTCCTGAAACTGAGCGGCTCGATAGTTTGTGAGAGCTGCATCGTCTTCTTCAAGTGGCAGAGGGACCGAGGAGGATGAAGCGGTAACTCCGTCGCGGTGGATTGAGGGCCCAGGGGTAGTTGACACAGGGATGGTGTTATGACTGGGGTTACCGACATTATCAAAGTGTCCATTTTTATCCACGAGGCCGTTATTGGTGTCGACGACGCATACGTTTTGTTCATCACGAACTTGGTCAGCCATGACGGTGATAGTTGAGTTGAGCTTTGGTCTTTGAGTTTTTGCAAGACGGGGAAGCTAGATTCCCACAGACGGCGCCACTGATCTTACCTGATCAGACTTGGACCGTCACGACTGGCTCCGAGCTGAAGTTTGAACGAGATGGGGGGGTACCTGCAAGGCACTCCGATGCTGAAATGAGTGGTAGTACGAGCAGGTAAAAAGTGTGTATATGGGTAAGAGAATGAATACCTGACCCTCTTGGAACATAGGGTATTTATAGCCCCCAACGCTGGGCCAAGGTCCCTTCATTGGCCGACCAGGATTGGCCCAATAAAGGAACTATCAGGTTCTACGTGTGTAGTGGGGACCCGTACGTGGTCTCCTTCCCGGGTGCTCTGCGAGAAGTACAGACGGACGAGGACGCGGTCTTTTCGGAGTTCAGGTGAGGGTGTAACGGTCATAGTCTGCCCTACGAGGGGGTGCTCGAGCTGGACTCGAGCTGGACTGTATGAGGTCGAGGATGTTGCGTTCGCGGGCAGTGGCGGGCACGGCTGTAGCTTCTTGATCGGCGCGCCCCCTGTAGAGCCGTTTGAATTGGGCCTTCATTCTTGCTCTTAGGCCAACCCGGACCCAGTCCAGAACAATTTTAAATACTCATATATATTTTTTTAAACGAAAACATTTACTGAGCTCTATGTTTATTGAGAGAGTATGGTTGAACATACATACATTTTCTTTTTCTTTTTGGCTTATTATTTGGTACTAATATAATTTAAAGTATAAATATAATTATTCTCTGAAATAATTTATAAATAAATTTAATTTTTTTAACATATTTAATAATTAATATATCTAATCTATATATAAATTACATATATTAATTATCAAATATAAAAATAAAAAATTAAATTTATTTATAAATCATTACGAAAAAATATGTTATAAAAAATAATACTATCGTAATACTTTAAATACAGGTATAATATTAAAAAAAAAAAACAGTACAAATAAGATATCGTATGATTTCTTTAAGTTGACCTTTATATGATCTCTCCCTCTCAATTTGATTCCGGTTCCTTTTGCGATTGTAAAAATTTGAGACTTTAGCGAACGCACGTTTTGGGATAGTGACATAAAGAAAACAAGCTGAGGATAAAATATACAATGAGAGCTGCGTTTTCATTTTTTTCTTCTTTTTTTTATCACCATTATTTTTTCGTTAACAACATACTCTTACATTCTTCTTTTTCTTTTTTCCACACAAACGAAAATTTCATCAACCAATTCCAACTTTATATAAAGCGTTGACATAAGTAAACCAAAACCCAAATCCTAATACAACCTTAACTTGTCATAAGATAATTGAGAACCTTTACTATATCTTTTACTACTATAGAATATAAAATATTAGTTGTTTTGTTTTACTTTAATTTCTTTTAATCATTATCAACTCATATGTAGATGGCCTCACCTTTCTTTTCGCATTGTTATCGTATGGATGATTGTTCATCCTTTTTATAATTTTAGAAAAGTTTTTTGTTGATTATTTTTAAAATTTAAGATATATTTATTTTAAAGTTATAAAAAATATTTCAAAGAATATAATCATGAGAATGTGTTTGATTCAAATTTTAAAAAATTGTTCTAAAACATATTTTATTTTCAGATATTTTATTGATATATAGTTTTTTTTTATTCTCATAATTAAAGAGTGGAAATCTAATATTCTGATGAAAATAAATTCAACTACTACTAATTTTTCACTTCTATTCACAAGTTATTATTATTTTTATTTTTTATAATTTTTAAATTTAAATAAATTTATAAACATTTTAAAAAAAAATTATTTTTATCCAAATATATAAGTTAAAATATTATTTTAAGAAATATGAATCCAAAAAATATGATACTAAAAAAATATAATTTAATAATTTGAGATAAACACACTCTAATATTACAGATAAGCATAGTCTCAAAAATACATTTTAAGCAAACGTGTAAGAAGTAGAATTAATTCACGAATTAAAGATATCACTTTTTGGAGAATGGAAAATTTAAGAAGTTGGATCTTTAAGACCCACATAAATAAGAATATACTTTAAGGGTATGTTTGTTTCATAAAAAAAAGAAAGAGAAGATAGAAGTTGTGAAGATAGAGTATAAGAAGAAGTGTCATATCACTATTATTTAGTTTGTAAAGAAATAAAGAAGAGAGATTAAAATTAAGTAGTCTCTATTTATAAATTCTTTCTCTCCATTTATGCGAAGAAAGGAAGAAAAATACAACAATTTTTATTCTTTCTCAATTTTACCCCGACTAGATGAAAAGCAAATTCTATTACATTATGTTGAATCATAATCACATAGTATTATAAAAATTTAATAAAAAGAGTGTCAATCATGTATTAATAATTAATTATAGTAAAATTAAACTATAGTAATAAATTGATTAATTAATAAATTAATTAAATTAACTAAATTAATTAAATTTAAATATTTTTGAAACAATTAGCTAATAAAGTAAACAAACAATTTAATTCATATACAAAATAACAATTTAATTTTTTTTTGACTAAATTAAAATAAAATCTACATTCACCTCTCTATAAATATTAAATTTAAATATAATAAAATTATATGCTTTTAACATAAGGATATTATTATCTTTTCAAAACTTTAAGTCAATTCTTTTTCTTCTATTTCTTTTATTTTTCTCTTATACTAAATAATACATCAAATTTTTTATATTTCTTATCTATTTCTTTATTTTTACACTCTTTCTCATTTATTTCTTTTTTCACACCTTTTTTTCTCATCACCAAATACATCCTAAGACTCGAAGGTTGTGATTGTTGTGCTATATACATAAGAGGCTTAGTTTTAATATGATTTGGACCAACTACATTGAAAAGAACAGATATACCCAATTATCAAAGCTAAGATGAAGACGGTTCAATATGGACAATTAAGTATAATAGATGACAAAGTGGATAATAAATGTTGACGTCATTTCAAGATATAAACATATCAATAAATATAAGTTATGGAGGCTCCAAAATGTTTTTACCATTCCAAACATCATGGATCTTATTCAAATTAGGAAGGAATCAAGGAGTATTTCGACATCCATTGCATCCAATATATTTTTTTGATAAAGACGAATGAGATGTGGATTTTGACTTTACTAAAAATAGAGGTATAATTAGATCTTTATTCTATTTAATTGCGAATAGATCATATATTATATTTAGCGTCTATATATGTGTTAGATATTCAGTATCACATATGGAATCACATTTTAAGATAGTAAAACGTATTTTGACGAAAATTCACAACATGGTCTTTGGTATCTTAAGGGTAGTGCTTGTAGCTTAGTAGGCTATTGTGATTCCAATTTTGCAGAGTGTAAATCGGATAGGAAAAGTACTAGTGATACTTGTCACTTATTTGGAAATTGTTTAGTTTCTTGGCGTAGTAAGAAGTAGCATAGTATTGCACATTTTATCGCCAAGGATGAATACGTATCTGCTGGTAGTTGTTGTGCACAAGTGTTATGGTTAAAGCAACAATTACTGAATTATGATTTAAAACTTAGCTGGATTCCTATTAAGTGTGATAAGCCTCACTAAGAATAGAGTACTTCATTAATGAAATAAACACATGGAGAACATGCACCATTTTCTTAGAGATCATGTTGAAAAATGGGATGTTGTTTTTGAATATGTTGACACTAAAAGTCAACTTGCTGACATATTTACAAAACTGTTATCATCGGAATATTTTCAAAAAATAGTGATGATTTTGATACATATCTAATTCTATAAATCTCATTGCTTACATGACATTATAAAAAATTATATATGCAAGAAGTTTAGAATGTGTTTCGGGAACACGCTAAATGGATCATGCCTTGATATAGAACTTCTAATGTTTCAAAGGTTCTGATAAACCAAGCTCTGATAAGCAAACTTTCTGCTCAAATCAGGCTCTAATACGTTAACAATGCCCAGATATCCCTTAATCTCTAAAAATAATATAAGTATTAAACTAAGAGGGAACTTGTTTATCTCAGGGGGAGTTTTTTTTAAACTAATTGATATTTTTACGATATTTTTATTATATTACCTTGTAAATTGTTCCATCAAAGTTCATGATTTTGTCATCATCAAAAAAGGGGAGATTGTTAGAACAAGATTTGGTTCTGCGTACAATCTTTAGTTTTGATGATAACAATGCATATATTTTATATGCAAAATTTTTATACTCTAATAGTTTCTTAAGTGTGCAAATATAATATTCTATTTGATTCTAGATAAGATCATTAGAATATTTCTAGTACGCCTAAAGAAAACTATTGGATCCGCTTCTCAAAAAACATCAACAGTTCTGATGAATGTTAAATGTTCGCTAGAAAAGGATCCCTGTGTATTTCTAGAAAAGGATTTATGTGCTTATAAGATAAAGTTTTTGCTTCTAGCTCAGAAATCAAGATGTGCTTTTTAGATAAGCTTTTGCTTCCAAAACTCAAGATTTATTTCTCAGAAAAGATTTTGCTTCCAGCTCTGAAGACAAGGTTCTGACTCTAAAGACTCTGATACTCTTGAAACACTCTTACAATGTGATGTCTCCTGGACTAATCATCTCTTTACATCAGAAGTATTCCTTCAGAAGACAAGAACAAGAACGTGATCTCTTTTATACTCATCATTACTTTAGATCAGAAAAATTTCATTAGAAGATAAAGATCAAGAAACTTGCACTAGAAAAATAGTACAACAATATAGTACTTATCCCACTATGGTGAAAATGTATGTACGATCAAAGATTTGTTGTGATCTTGTCTCCCACGATCTCATGCTACCGGTATGGCAGCTGACAAATGAAAGTGACGTTTTGTCCTGCTCAACAGTCTACTTTTTGAAGCCTATATAAAGAGATGAGTATTTCATTGAAGAAAGAATTATTCAGCATCAAGGAATTGAAAAACAAAGTTGGAATAACACAATTGAAAAGAAGAAGTTATTGTGCAAAGAAATTTATGTAATAAATATTCTTCCAAGAGAAAACACAAAGAGTTGTTGCTCATTTTTGTATTAACATATATTCTCAATCAAAATACAAAGAGTTGTTGCTCATTTTTGTGTTAATATTTATTCTCAATCAAAACACATAGTTGTTGCTCATTTGTGCGTAAATATTTTTTCTTCATTGTTGTGTTAAATCTACTTTTCTAGAAGCACTATTGTAAACACTTTCTATTATAAATATTTTGAGATTTATTTTCCTCAAGTGAAATAGTTTGTATACTTGAGATGGCTAATGTGTTTTTATAAACTCTTAGACGTTTATTTGTAATCTTTCAAAGATTAGAGGATTAAGTCATTTTTGAAGGCGAAATCACCTTGGCGGGTAGACAAGAGTAGTCTTGTTTAATGTGAACTTGTATAAATCAATTATGTCTTTTTTCTTTCCTAGCTTGTCTATCTTGATTGTTTGTCTGAACTGAATTTTTTTTGTACAAGCAACACATGTTAATATTGATATCCTAATATTAGAACAATGTCACGACACATGTTACGACACCCATTTTGACATACTAAACATATTTATAAAGATGCAAGTGATACTGAAATTAAATTGAAGAATGATAAATAAAACATGGAGTTGTTAACCCAGTTGGATGCAAACTCACCTACTCTGGGGTTTACCAAGTATGGAAGGAAATCCACTATCAGTAGTATTAATTCAAATCCTAAATAGTCTTAGTTTACAACTTCTCGCTTAATCCATACCCAGTGCAACTTCTACCTAGGAACATCCTAGATATAAGAAATCATCATCTCACTCCCTAAAGTACCTAAGTGATATCTAACAGTTCTAATCCCATTGATTGTATCAAAAACAACTCAACAAGAAGATTACATTTTCCATACAATACTTAGTCAAGACTCTTGACTAAGAACAATACTTTGTTTTTCTTAAAAGCTTCAACCAAGAATAATACTCAAATCATTACCTAAAGGCTTCTGAGTGAGAACATAACGTCTACCACAAGTATCAAAAGATACAAGGGTGACTTACAACAACATAAGAGACTCTCAAAACCTAAGACTCTAAGCTTCCCCTAATTTATAAATTATGAAAAACTTAATTGAAATAATTAGTTAATTAGGTTTAGGTTTTCTCCTTTAAATACACCTTTGCAGTCCATGGGCTTCGAATTATGCGTCCAAAAGTTTCTTGATCCATAAGCTGAGTGATGCACCAATTGTGCAGCTAAATCTCCTTAAATCTTGGAACAACCAATACAAAGTTTCCTAAATTGTCTCAAGGCCCAATTTAATAACTAATGTACAGTTGGAGATATAAAACCTGTTCGAGATTAAATCTTCTTGACCTGTAAATGTTACTGAGATATATCTATAAGCAATATCACATAATCAAATATGTTAAGATTTAAAACAGTAGCGCCTGTTGTACCAGACCAAGATGTCATGACAACTGGTTGAAAAACTCATAACATTAAACAGTTGATAAGAATGTTGCACCATCTTGATCAACATCAGTATAGAACCATGTTTTAGCAAAATTATGCCAAACCTAAAACCATGGAACTAACTGTTGTACCCCAAAATTTTCCCTCCCATAATCTTCAAAGTTTTGCCAAGCATCACCTCAAATGGCTCAAGTCTACTCAAAGGCTACACAGTCAACCATCCTCCTAAGCCAGTCAAACTAGGGTTTTGGTTCTTGCAAGGAAGTTGAAGTTTTCAAGGGCTCAATCAAGTCTCCTATGCTCATACACATTGTCAAGCACCTACATGTCAAGTTTCAAGGCTAACAAGGTCAAGTTGCACAGTCAAAAACCCTAATTGCTCAACAGTCAATTGTAGGGGCAAAATGGTCATTTGGCAGTCAAAAGTCAAAAAATTTGGTCAACATCTTATTTTTAAGCCACAAACATCATTTGATCAATGCTTGATCATGATTCTCAAAAGTATGGCTAAAAAAGTCTCAAGATGCAAAAGTTTCTATTTTTAGACAACTGAAAAGTCAACTGTAACTTGACCAAGGCATAACTTTTTCATGGTTCATCAGAAAAATCCCATCCAATGCTCATCATGAAGGGGAAGACATTTCCTACAACTCATCTTCACACTCCAAGTCCAAGAAATGCTCTCACAAAAAGTTATCAATTTCAACATTATAGGTCATTTTCAAAAGTCAACAAAAAGGGACTTTAAGTCAAAGACCATAACTTGAGATTGGTAAATCAAAATGACATGGGACCAAAGACATTGGTTAGAGGACTTCAAAACCTTTATAAAATGTCCAAGAACATGATCAAAGCTTAAAAATTGAGCAATATATGCATTGGAGAAGTTGGGAAATTTTTGTGAAATGGCCAAAATCATTCATCCTTGAAATTTCATTTTTGACAAAAGGGGCCCACTTTTTTCACTTGAATCAGCTTGGCCATGCTTCCCACGTGTCCCACATTTTATTTCAATTTTTAAAATTAATTTTTTCATTTTTATTTGATTTTATTGGATTTAATTCATTTTAAATCCTTTAAAATCAAATAAAAATCAAGAAGGTTAATTAAGGGGGATATTTGGTCTTAATTGGCTTTGAATCATCATTATACAACATCCCAATTTCGTTTCAAGGCCTAATCAAGCAAGAATTCAAGATTGGTGCAAAAATGGAAAGTTGGTTAAGGGAGTTTATATCAAAATCTAAAGCTTGAATGCATGGTATTATGGCCCTTAATGCTGATTGGAATCTATTACATAACCTAGAGACAAACTATCACAAGGAATTGGAACGAGAGAGAGAGGCAGCCAAGATAAATTTCTTTTCAAAATTCCAAAGAATTGCACCAATATCGAATTCAAGAGCTCAACCATCCACAAGACTTCCCACCCATCCTATCGTGATCTACAGGTAAAACAAGGTATAAACACACTCTTTTCACATAACCATGCAAGCTAAAACTGTAGATACATGAACATACACTTTGCAAAATTTCCATAGATTGAACTTTCACTTATGGCTTGATTTAATCCCTACTGACCATACCTTTGAGTTCCAGTGGATGTTTAGAACAGGTCTGGGCTATCGCTTGGGATCTTTCATGGCCAAAACATAAACCACCATGGCTAGGGTTCAGATCACTTGGAGTTTCGTTTTGGTAGGGACAGGCAACATTAAACCATGAAAACATCACCATGAGGATCGCCATGCCCTAATCACTTGATCTGGCTATTTTGTTTGCTTCATTTTTACTGTTTTCGCAGGTTTTAGAATCACCCCCCGCCGGAGAAGACGACCGTAGCATTGCTCTGGCGTCGTTGACTTGGCTTGGCTCAGTTTGACGCAAGCGTGGCTTTTTCACGTGTTTTGATTGGTCATTCAAGATGCAGATTCATTTACTTAAGCTGACTGGGCTTAGTGGATTCCATGTGCTTCCAGTTTCAATCCATACCATGCGCTTGTGAGATCCAGCCGTCAGATTGCCCCTTGATCCAAATCCAACGTCTCCTATGCATCCCTCCATCGTGGGCGTTAGTCAAAGCAGGCATACGGAATTGGAGAAAGTCAAAAGAGGCCTTCAGCGTTTGGGCTCAGCTTTGCCATCCACACCCCCCTTTTGCTACAAAAAACAGGCCCATTTCCTTTTTCCCTTGAATTTTTTTCTTTTCTATTTTATTTCAATTTATTTAATTTGCTTTTTATTAACAAAAATTAATTTTCTTTTTATTTCAAAAATCACAAAATATTCTTACCCAAATAAATTTTAGACTTTTCTTTTTTTTCTAAATTTAATTAATTAATTAGGTTTTTTTTTTAATTCTAGGAAACTCTAAATTATTTTTTTTGTAATATTAAAATTGATTAGACTTAGTTAGATTCTAAATACTAATTTAATTAGTTTTACTTCTTAAAATAATATAAAAAAACAAAAACATGCCATAATTTATTTTAATTATTTAATTTATTAACTTAATTTAGTTCCTTAATTTAGGCTTAATTTCCTTCTTAATTTTAAAACTCAAAAATACAAAAAAATAATTGTTCTGTCATTAAATTAATTCAATTTAATATAAAAACCCAAAAAAGATCAGAAATCACAAAAAAATGAAAAAATGTTTTATTTAATTTAATCCATTAATAGTTTCATTTTTGTAAATAAATTTCATAATTAATTTTAGTTTTAATTTTAGGTTTTAACTTTAATGCATTTTTTTTAACAAATTAAAAACAATTTAGAACTAGAGTTATTTAACTTTTAATTCCAACTTAATTTTCTTTAATTCCATAAATCCAAAAACATCCAAAAAAAATAAGTTATTTCTTTTATTTAATTTAATTAATCTAATAATTTCAATGTAATTTCTTTAAAGGGTCCAACGCCCTCGCATTCGATTATAATTTCCTTTCGCGCGTTTATTTTATTTCTTTCATGAATGTAATGTATTTTCCCCAAAGCCCTGTAATAGTTAATTAGGCATTTACTTTCTGCATTTTATTTTAAATCGGGTCTTGGTTTAATTTGGCGATGTAGACCCGCGCCTTTGTAATAGCGTAGGACCTTTATCTTTTCCGCACTTTAAATTCCCGCACCTTTTATCTGTTAACAATCACATGAAAGAATGAATGCCCAAAAATAAAATCAAAACGTAGATCACCAATGCATGACAAGACAAATAATAACTGAAAATGACACGCAATTTACACACCACTCCTAGGGTACGCCTCACTGTTGCCTTGCCCCTCGAAAGGTGGTCATCGAGTATAGGACGTCTTAGTAAGTCCTTATGTCCATGAACATGGCATAAGGGTAGCTTCTAAGGTATCCTACTGTTGCTCTGGTGATCACATTGTTGCCCTGCCTCTCGAAACGTGGTCGTCGAGTACAGGACGTCTTAGTGAGTCCTTATGTTCCATTGATCTAGTTACCTCAAAACAGTTGCCTCGAAACAAGTTGCCTCGAAACGGTTGCCTCGGAATAAAAAGATCAATGGCATAAGGGTAGCTTCTAAGGTGTCTTACTATTGCTCGGTAACCACACTGTCCCTAACAAACGAATTGACCCGAACACCTCTAACGGTGGTGCTACCTACCTTTCAATGGTGGGATGGCACTACCTCAAGGACTTCTACACAGCCTAATTCCTTAGGGTAGGTAGATGACTCATAGATACTTGCTCTATTCAAAAACAAACAAGACTCTTTTCACACCGACACTTTTCAAAAAGCTTTCAAAATAATTTTTCAAATACTCTTGAGGACTGATACAAGAGTCGATCTGAAATCTTTAAACGAAACTTTTTCAAACCCACGCACATTTTGAAAAGCAAACACTTTGAAAACACAATGAGCAAGTATCTAAGAGCCCATGGATAACCATGGATAGAAAGGGTGCTAACACCTTCCCTTTCTATAAATCTACCTCCCGAACTGAGAACATAATCTCATAAGGAATTTTTCTGTGCTTTTGTCCTTTCCATGTTGGAGAAAATAAAAGACGGTGGCGACTCTTGCTTCCGCGACATTTCGCGAACCAGCGTTAAACAGTCAGTTCCAGATCCATCGATCACAGAACTGGCGACTCTGTTGGGGATATATTCATAAAGTGAGGTGTACCTTAGGATAGTTCATAAACTGTGTTTTCAATTGCTTTGACTTGTTTGCTTTAAATTGTGGGACTGTCTTGGGAGTTCTATAGATCCTAACCCGGATCTGGGGATACCTTCTTAGAAAGTAGCAACAAGGCTGTGAGGGAACTGTGCGGGGTATACCGACATGGTTGAAACAGTCTGCTACGTTGATGTGGCACTTTGGTGTGTACCGGTAACCCTTGAGTTCAGTCAAGGAGAGTACGGGGCCTCCATGTGGTGTCGTGAAGCATCAACTGACCTTAGGAACCTTAATTGAACTATCTTGGCCTCTTTAGGGTAGTGAGATAACTGACTTTGGTGCAGTCCGAGGTTGGTTGATACTCGATACTACACTCAATTGAGGGTTTCTTTCCTGGGATATTTCGGTTGCCAGTTCAGTGGCTAAATCGAAACGATGAATAATGAAAGCAATCCAGTGATATTGGGACCCTTAGAACCCGGTTACTTCTAATAGGACAGGTTGAACCCACCAACTTCAAAAGGGTAATACCCAAACCCCATGCTGGCCTAAACTCTAAGGGCTTGTCTTGTGTGACTTGTGTGCCTTACATGTTTGCTTTTGTAAATATTTGTGGCGTGTTTAATCATAACATCATGACATCATCCAGCATCATATGCATTGACTAACCATTTCAGGGGTTCGAATCTTCATCTTTGTTCTTGTTTTGTAGGACATGGAAACTGTTCGCAGAAAGACAATTCAGATCAGCCTTGTAAGGATCCCTCCTCAGCTTAAGGAGCTTATATCCAGGATTCCTGAGAGCTCTTCATTCAGTGAGAGACATGGAAGACTCATTAGCTTGGTCAACACCAACATTGAGGAAGACATGATAAAGGTCCTGTTCCAGTTCTTTGACCCTCTGCATCACTGTTTCACTTTCCTGGATTACCAACTGGTGCCTACATTAGAAGAGTTCTCCCGGCTTCTGAAGATCCCTATCCTTGATCAACTACCCTACAACGGTACAGAAAAGGAACCCAAACTTGAAGAGATTGCTAAGGCACTACACCTACAATCATCTGACCTCAAGGGACATTGGGAAGCTAGAAGTGGTATCAAAGGGTTCTTAGCCAGGTTTTTGTTTGAAAAGGCCCAAGAATGTTGGAGCTCCCTTGACCTATAAGCTTTTGAAGAAGTTGTGGCCCTCCTTGTCTATGGTTTGGTGTTATTCCCTAACCCAGATCAGCTTATAGATATCAGTGCTGTCCAGATCTTCATGTCCAGAAATCCTATACCTACGTTGCTGGGGGACATCCTTCACTCATGTTACACTCGAACCATGAGAAAAAGAGGTGTCCTTATGTGCTGCACTCCTCTCCTGGGAAGGTGGTTTATTTCGCACCTTCCGCAATCAGTTTTGAAGAATGAGCGGGGTTTGAGGTGGTCACAACGATTGATGACTCTTACACATGCAGATATACATTGGTGCTCTCGGTCCAAAGGGGATGTCACCATCATTGATTGTTGCGGGGAGTACCCTAATGTTCCTTTACTTGGAATCAGAGGAGGTATTACTTACAACCCATGCCTGGCTTGGAGACAGTTTGGTTATGCTCGGAGGGACGGCCCTCATGACATGTTAATTCCTGACATAGTTTTTGACTTCGACAACGATGCACAAGGACTTCGCCAGAGATTTATCAGAGCTTGGAGGATGCCCAGTAAGATAGACAGCAAGACACTGGGGCACAAGAATTCCATCCCATTGGAACCTTATCTCAAGTGGGTACGAGCCCGCTCCCAGAAGTTAATAATGCCTTATCCTCATGTGCTCCCTGTGATCAAAGAGCCAGTCTTGGAAGGAGGGGTGTCCTACACCATTCAACATCCTGACATGCCCACGTCCTGGGAAGAGATGCAGAAGAGCTGGATCCAGCTTAAGGAGGAACGGAATTCTCTTGAGACCAGTCTACATGCTAGTGAAAAGAAGGTCTTGGAGCTCACCCGCCTACTGCATGAAGAGAAGAATCTCAACACCTACATTGCTCCGAAGAGGATGCGTAGTGTCTTCTGGGATTGATTTACTTTTGTAATATTTTGCCCATGAGGCTTTGATGTACCAAACAATTATTTCCTTAATGATAACGTGTGTTCCTTTTTGTCTACAACAAATTTGAACTTTCGAACCCTTGAATGCATTGCATAAACACATATCATTCATCATGTGCATAACAGGTACTCTTCTTTTCAGGTTGCTTACTGCTCTTCGTTGTTTATTACAGCATCATGAACCTTGAATCATCTACCGAGCTGTCTATCAAGGACCTGCAGGCGTAAAACGCACAATTTCAGGAGCTGATCATGGGTTTGGCTCAAGGTCAACAAGAGCTGAAGGCTATGCTCCTGAAGAAGGGTAAGAAGAAGAAGAGGATTGTGCTATTCAACACTGGGCGCAGACTCGGGAACACTTTGCAAAATGAAGCTGAGAGGACTACTCCGTCTGTGGGGGAAGGTAGTCACCAAGAAAGAGAGGTCCCTACTCCTGTGGTCTCTGATACTGAGACAGACTTCAACGACGAATAGTACCCTCCTGCTGAGGACCGGTACAAGCAGCTGGAGGACAGATTAAATGCTATGGAAATTCAGCGTGTGCCTGGACTGGATTTTGGAGACTTGGGGTTATCTACTGGGGTGGTGATCCCACACAAGTTCAAGGCGCCTGCCTTTGTGAAGTATGACGGGGCTTCCTGTCCCAAGATGCACCTCCGTTCTTATGTAAGGAAGATCCAGCCTTACACAACAGACAGGAACTTATGGATCCACTTCTTCCAGGAGAGTCTTTCAGGGACTCACCTCGAATGGTTCTATCAGCTGGATGGAACCAACATTCGTAACTGGGAGGATCTGGCCACTGCTTTTTACAAGCAGTATCAATATAATTCCGACCTCGCTCCTACGCGTACCCAACTCCAGGGTATGTCGCTAGGATCGGGTGAAGGCTTTAAGGAGTATGCACAGAAATGGAGAGATCTGGCTGGCAGGGTGCAGCCACCATTGACGAACCGGGAGCTGGTGGATATGTTCTTGGGGACCCTATCTGGTCCATTTTTCAATCATCTCATTGGTAATTCCTCTGCTGGGTTTACTGATCTGATCCTGACTGGTGAAAGGATCGAGGCTGGTATAAAATCGGGGAAGATACAAAAGGTTGCCTCCTCCAATGCTGAAAAGAAGCCCTTCAAGAAAGAGGCTAGTGCTGTGTATGGCCCAAGAAGGCAAAACAAACCTGAACACCGCCAAGCTGTCAACGCGGTGGTTATTTCTAAGCCTGCTACTGCTCCACAACAGTACAACCAACCCAGGGCTGAGAGGCCCAAACGGCAATATACTAGGCTCAGCATGACTCTCTCTCAGATCCTGCCACAACTGTTATCAACCAACTTGGTGACTGTTAGAGAGGCCCCGAAGGTTGTGAATACTACATCCCCCAGGTTCAACCCCAACGCTCGTTGCGCTTATCACTCTGATAGCCCGGGGCATAACACAGATGACTGTTGGGCCCTAAAGAATAAGGTTCAGGACCTTATTGATGCCAAGGAGATACAGTTCGAGGCGCCCGAGAGGCCAAATGTTGTGACCGCTCCCATGCCTCAGCATGGAGTGAATGCTGTTGAGGAGGATTTGTATGTAGCTTCTGTGGATGATGTTGCTACTCTGCTGCTGACTGTCAAGAGGAACCTGTTGCTAGCCGGTTTATTTCCGGGATGTAGCAAAGGTTGCCCTTTATGTGCTGATTCCCCTGCTGGTTGTTCTTTGCTGAAATCAGGCGTCCAAAACCTGATGGATAGTAAAGAGATTTTGTTCAAGAAGACTTCCGTTCCTGCTGCCCCTGTTGAAGAAGTTTCAATTGTTACCATTTTCAATAATCCTTCCAAGGCTCCTTCAAAGAAGCCTGTCCAAATTTTTCCTGTTCACAAGATTGCTCCCATCACTATTACTGTCCCGGGGCCCATCCCCTACAAGTCTGATAAGGCTGTCCCATGGCACTATGGGGCAGATGTTTATGTTCTGGGAGTGAAACAAGAGTTCAACACCGATACTAGTGTCACCAACATCACTAGGCCTGCTAAGGTCACGCGTAGTGGAAGACTGTTCTCACCAGACATTGCTCCTCTGGTAATTCAGAGGCCTTTGATCATCACACCTGCCAGTGTGCCTGTTTCCCCCCTGACCAAGTTTCCACCCCTGCTGCCGAGTCATCTGATGCTCGGGGCAAGGGGATTGCTGCTGATGTGCCTGCCCGGACGGAGGCACCAAAGACCATTGTTGAGGCTTCCAAGCAGGAGATGGAAGAGATCCTCAAAATAATAAAGAAAAGTGATTTCAACGTCGTTGAACAGCTGGGGCACACCCCCTCTAAAATCTCCATGCTATCACTGCTGCTGTGTTCAGAGGCCCATGCCAAGGCCCTGATTGCTTTCTTAAAGATGGCTCACGTACCCCAAGAGACGTCTGCTGATCAATTCATCGACTGTGTGGCCAACCTAACTGCTGACAATGGTCTAGGTTTCTCTGATGCTGATCTGACGGCCAAAGGGAAGAACCATAATGATGCCCTGCATGTCTCCATTGAGTGCAGGGGCACTACTCTTGCTCATGTGCTGGTTGACACTGGTTCTTCATTAAACGTGCTACCCAAGAAGGCTCTGGACAGGCTGGACTGTGAGGGTCTAGAGCTCAAACCAAGTAACATTATTGTCCGGGCCTTTGACGGGTCCAAAAGAATGGTACATGGTGAGGTTGACATCCCAATCAGAGTTGGGTCACAGGTCTTTGATTCAAAATTCTACGTGATGGACATCTGTCCATCCTATTCTTATTTGCTGGGTCGCCCGTGGATCCACAAGGCTGGAGCTGTGACCTCCACGTTGCATCAGAAGCTCAAGTACCCGGTCAGGGGGAAGATTGTAACAGTGCAAGGGGAAGAGGAATACATGGCCAGCCACCTCAACTCCTTCAGGTACGTGGAAATGGATGGGGAGTTCATTGAGACCCCCTTTCAACATTTTGAAGAGGTGCCACAAACATTGGCAGCAGAAGAAGCAGTGGTTGAAGAGGTTTCTCCTTTGAAGATGGCCTCCTTAAAGGACGCCCGGGCTGTGATTGAAAAAGGTGAAAGTGCAAACTGGGGCAAGCTCCCTGATTTTACTCCTAAGACTAACAAATTTGGGCTGGGTTTCACTGCAGAGGCTCAGAAGGCTGTGCGCAAGGCAAGGATCGGAAGACCTCCTGTGCTCATCACCAATCCAGGAGTGAATGCTATTGGGGAGGAAGACGAAGTGGAAGAGTCAGAGTTTGATAGCTGGATCTACCCGACGACTGATGGTGGATTGACCAATTGGACTGCTAAAGACTTTACACCCATAACTTTTGTCACCCAGTAATGAACTTCTTGGTTTTGGATTTGTAATAAACAGTAATTTGAAACTTTATGGCCCAGTGTCTTACCCGGGGCACCGTGGTTTTATTTGTGAGGGCTTTTGTTTGTCAACTTCATATATCATGAATAAAAGCATTGGACGTTTTTCACATTTCAAATCTTGCGCTCCCTTTTCTTTCTTTTCTTTCCTTATATATATTGCAAAACAGCTGTATTTACACACACTCACTCATACAGGTTTCAATCCACTCTGGATCTCACTGGTAACGACTCTGCTACTGCCAGTTATGACTTTGAAAATCCGATCAACTTAGCCGAAGACGAAGGTGAAGATGATTGCAAAGTGCCTGGCGAGCTTGCAAGACTGTTACTCCAGGAAGAGAGGGAAATTCAACCACATGAAGAGCCAGTGGAAACAGTAAATCTGGGTACTGAGATGGACAGAAAAGAAGTTAAGATTGGTGCCAACCTAGAGCTCAGCGTGAAGCAACGGTTGACTCAGATGCTACACGATTATGTGGAGATCTTCGCCTGGTCCTACGAAGACATGCCTGGGTTAGATACTAACATTGTGGTCTATCACTTGCCTACCAAGGAAGACTACCCTCAAGTTAAACAAAAGGTCCGCCGTATGCGTCCAGAGATGTCTGAGAAGATCAAAGCTGAGGTTATGAAATAAGTCGATGCCGGGTTTCTTGCAGTGACTTCTTACCCTCAGTGGGTTGCTAATGTGGTGCCGGTACCGAAGAAAGATGGTAAGGTCAGAATGTGTCTTGACTATATGGATCTGAACAGGGCCAGCCCCAAGGATGACTTTCCCCTACCTCACATTGACGTCCTGGTTGACAATACTGCTCAGCACAAGGTGTTCTCCTTCATGGATGGTTTTTCAGGGTATAATCAGATCAAGATGGCTCCTGAAGATATGGAAAAGACTACCTTTGTTACTCAGTGGGGCACCTTCTGCTACAAGGTCATGCCTTTTGGACTGAAAAATGCTGGGGCAACCTACCAACGTGCCATGGTTGCTTTATTTCATGACATGATCCATCATGAGATTGAAGTGTATGATGACGACATGATTGCAAGGTCCTAAACTGAGGAGGAACACCTTGATCATCTGCAGAAACTGTTTGACCGTCTGAAGTTGTACAAGCTGAGGTTGAACCCGAACAAGTGCACCTTCGGGGTAAGATCTGGAAAGTTGTTAGGCTTCGTTGTGAGTGACAAGGGCATTCAAGTGGACCCTGCCAAGGTTAAAGCCATTCAAGAGATGCCAGCTCCTAAGACAGAGAAAGAAGTCAGAGGCTTTTTAGGACGCCTGAATTACATTGCTCGATTCATCTCACATCTAACCGCTACTTGTGAACCAATCTTCAAGCTGCTGAAGAAAGATCAAGTAGTACGTTGGAACGATGAATGTCAGGCCGCTTTTGACAGAATCAAAGAGTATCTCCAAGAACCACCCATCCTTATGCCGCCGGTTGAGGGGAGACCTCTGATATTATACCTGACCGTACTTGACAACTCAATGGGGTGTGTGCTGGGGCAGCATGACGAGTCTGGCCGAAAAGAGCATGCCATCTATTACCTTAGCAAAAAGTTTACCGACTGTGAGACCCGATACTCACTGCTTGAGAAAACTTGCTGCGCTTTGGTATGGGCTGCTCGCCGGCTGAGACAGTATATGCTGACCCACACTACCTTGTTGATTTCAAAGATGGATCCTATAAAGTATATATTTGAAAAGCCTGCTCTGTCTGGGAGAATAGCAAGATGACAAATGATCTTGATGGAATACGACATACAGTACACGACTCAGAAAGCCATCAAAGGAAGTGTATTGGAAGACCACTTGGCTCACCAGGCAGTAGACGACTATCAGTCAATGAACTTCGAGTTTCTGGACGAGAGCATCATGATAGTAACTGATTGTGAAGTACCTGGACCAGATGAAGGACCTGAGGAAGGATCCCGATGGTCCATGCACTTTGACGGAGCCTCCAACGCTTTGGGTAACGGTATAGGTGCTGTGGTCATATCCCCTCAAGGCACTCATACTCCACTCACTGCTCGGTTATGTTTCAACTACACCAACAACATGGTGGAGTATGAGGCGTGCATCATGGGTCTTCGAGCTGCGATCGACTTAAGGATCAAGTTTCTGAGTGTCTTTGGAGATTCCGCTCTCGTGATCAATCAGATCAAAGGCGAGTGGGATACGAAACATCCGAATCTTATTCCTTACAGAGAATGTGTGTTGACCTTGATCCCCCACTTCACCGAGATAACCTTTGAACATTTCCCGAGAGAGGAGAATCAGCTGGCGGACGCGTTAGCTACGATGTCTTACATGTTCAAAGTCAAATGGGACAATGAGGCTCCCCGAATCATCATCTGGAAACTGGACGAACCGGCATACTGTTGTGATCTCGAGACTGAGTTAGTGACTGAGAAGCCTTGGTACCATGAGGTGAAGAGATATTTGGAAGCTCAGGAATACCCTGAAGGCGCATCTATCAATGATAAGAAGTTTCTGAGAAGGTTCGTAGCAAAGTTCTTCCTCAGCAACGGCATCCTGTACAAGCGAAACCATGATTCGACCTTACTGCGTTGTGTGGACAAGACTGAAGCAGAAAGGATCATGGCAGATCTGCATGAAGGTACCTTCGAAACACATTCCAGTGGACACACTATGGCAAAGAAGATCCTTCGGGCAGGGTAATTTTGGTCCACTATAGAAGCCGACTATTACCAACACTCTCGGACATGTCATAAGTGCCAGATATATGCAGACAAGGTGCATGTTCCCCCAGTCCCTCTGAACGTCCTGACTGCACCTTGGCCTTTCGTAATGTGAGGCATAAATATGATCGGTGAGATTAAACCTACAACATCCAATGGGCATCGCTTCATTCTGGTGGCGATCGATTACTTCACGAAGTGGGTTGAAGCAGCTTCCTACGCCACAGTAACCAAGAACGTTGTGGCACGGTTCATTCGGCACAACCTGATCTGTCGATACGGCGTCCCTGAAATAATCATTACAGACAACGGTACCAATCTCAATAACAAGATGATCACTGAGCTCTGCGAGCAGTTTAAGATATAACACCACAACTCTTCTCCTTACTGACCGAAGATGAATGGGGCTGTAGAAGCCGCGAATAAGAATATCAAGAAAATTATGCAGAAGATGACAGTGACCTATAAAGATTGGCATGAGATGTTACCGTTTGCTCTACATGGATACCGTACCTCAGCCAGGACGTCAACCGGGCAACTCCTTTCTCCTTGGTCTACGGTATGGAGGCAGTCTTACCAATCGAAGTGCAGATACCCTCTCTCCGGATAATGAAGGATGCAGATCTGAGTGAAGATGATTGGATCCAGACACGACTTGATCAGCTAAACCTTATCGACGAAAAGAGACTTGCTGCTATCTGTCATGGTCAGACGTATCAAAAACGGATGATCAGGGCATTTAACAAAAAGGTCAGACCACAAGAATATCAAGTTGGGGATCTGGTAATCAAACGTATTATCCTTCCTCAGAGTGATCCAAGGGGTAAATGGACCCCTACATATGAAGGGCCATTTGTGGTTAAGCATGTGTTCTCAGGAGGAGCCATGATTCTAACCAACATGGATGGTGACGACCTTCCTCACCCCGCCAATGCAGACATAGTAAAAAGATACTACGCATAATAAAGACCCGCTAGGTTGACATACCTAGGAAAAAATTAGGGCTTCCCGGCGAACCAAAAGGGTTCGGGCAAAATGAAGGGATGAAATGAAAAAAATCTGTACACCCGGCAAGTCGAAAACCTGAAAAGGCGGCTTGGGCAAAAATGGGTATCCCGGTGGACTGAAAACCCAAAAGGGCGGTCTAGGCAAAAGTTAGGGATAAAGCGTAATACTATGTCTCATTGGATCACTTTGCATCCAGAATCCGGTATCTACATCAAATTCAGACGGAATTGATCAATCAGCTTCATCTTCAACTAGTTCATCAAGTGATGAGACGCTCGAAGATATAAGGGCGATAGCAGAGTTGGAACCCAGTGGGATCATTCATTTCACACAGCTGTTTTATTTTCCTTTGTACAAATTGTAAACTCTTTTGTTCGGCGGCGTTCTCTTACTAGGACGTCAGCCTCTTGTATATAAAATGCCTATTTACAGGAAAATTCAAAAATCAATACAAAAATCACTTTTCAGTTAAAATTACCAATTGTTTTTCCTTTTCTGTTTTGTTTTGCGAAGAACGTCCAAGGTTCGATTTGTGATATATGCACTTAACACTAATTGCTAACTCATAAATATTTGCATACGAAACAAAGGAATAATTACAGGTAACGTTAGAAACAGGGGCAATAATGAGTTGTCTAAAGCGATCTAATTGCTATATCCACCGAGGTACCAAGGTAAGTTCAGCTGAAGAATAGAACCAAGATATCTTAATTCCCCAGAGAGTGAGCCAGCAAGTCAATACACTCTCCCCAAGCAGAGTTAGCCTACTCTATCAGCCTTAAGGAAGTTGGGTATCCCCCGCAGATCTCAACATTCCTCAGCACAATATACAAACATTCTTAAACAAGCATCCCCGACAGTCTTGGTCTAGGATTGTTCCCCGGCGGTATACTAGACATTCGGTGGAGCCACTTCCCCGGTATATCTCAAGATTTCCCCAGGAGAGTCCAGTCTGAAGTTTCCCCAGGAAAGCTGATTCATCTCCCCAGCAGGAAGCTTATCCCCAGTAGATTCTGGAAGCTTATCCCCTACAGAGCACGAACGCGTCTCCCGGCTTTATTCAAAGGTTATTTCCCTACCAGGATATAACTGGGTTATCCTCAGCCAAAAGCCACGGAAAGATCGTCCTCGGCGAAGTCTTCCCGTCCCCAGTGGAGTCTATCAATTCCTTCAACATAACATATCAATGGTATCCCCAGCGGAGTTATCATCAAACATCTCAGCCAAGTACCTCTCTCCCCACAGAGTACTGTTTCCCAGCAATATCGCTAGATTAGTTATTCCTCGCAGAGTAATCTCTTCATCAAGTTTATTCCCCAACGGAGTCATCTTCTCCTACCGGTATTCTTGCAACTATCATCCCCAACGGGAACAACAAAGCACTATTCCCCAACATCAGCCCAGGATGTGACCTCCCGGCACCCGTCAAGGATTTACTTTCCTAGACAAAAACATACATTCATAAACATCGCATCTTCATACATTATAGCATGCATATACACATCATGAACATACAATCTCATTCATTCTGAGAACACCTCGCATGTCATACATCATGGCATCGCATACAACTAACGTTTTGTCTTTTCAGGACAAAAGTTAATACAAAGATAATTGCTATCAACTGTCGTGATTCCAGATCCGATTCCTGTATCTTGCCAGGGAGTATCTGTTGACGACTACAGTACCAGACTCAATTCCTGTATCTTGACAGGGCACGTCTGAAGAGTTCGAAGATCCGATTCCTGTATCTTGCCAGGGTGTATCTGTTGACGACTACAGTACCAGACTCGATTCCTGTATCTTGACAGGGCACGTCTGAAGAGTTCGAAGATCCGATTCCTGTATCTTGCCAGGGTGTATCTATTGACGACTACAGTACCAGACTCGATTCCTGTATCTTGACAGGGCACGTCTGAAGAGTTCGAAGATCCGATTCCTGTATCTTGCCAGGGTGTATCTATTGACGACTACAGTACCAGACTCGATTCCTGTATCTTGACAGGGCACGTCTGAAGAGTTCGAAGATTCGATTCCTGTATCTTGCCAGGGAGTATCTGTTGACGACTATAGTACCAGACTCGATTCCTGTATCTTGACAGGGCACGTCTGAAGAGTTCGAAGATCCGATTCCTGTATCTTGCCAGGGTGTATCTGTTGACGACTACAGTACCAGACTCGATTCCTGTATCTTGACAAGGCACGTCTGAAGAGTTCGAAGATCCGATCCTTGTATCTTGCCAGGGAGTATCTGTTGACGACTACAGTACCAGACTCGATTCCTGTATCTTGACAGGGCACGTCTGAAGAGTTCGAAGATCCGATTCCTGTATCTTGCCAGGGAGTATCTGTTGACGACTACAATACCAGACTCGATTCCTGTATCTTGACAGGGCACGTCTGAAGAGTTCGAAGATCCGATTCTTGTATCCTGTCAGGGTGTATCTGTTGACGACTACAGTACCAGACTCAATTCCTGTATCTTGACAGGGCACGTCTGAAGAGTTCGAAGATCCGATTCCTGTATCTTGACAGGGCACGTCTGAAGAGTTCGAAGATCCGATTCCTGTATCTTGCCAGGGTGTATCTATTGACGACTACAGTACCAGACTCGATTCCTGTATCTTGACAGGGCACGTCTGAAGAGTTCGAAGATCCGATTCTTGTATCCTTCCAGGGTGTATCTGTTGACGACTATTTTCCGGATTCGATTCCTGTATCCAGCCAGGGCACGTCTGAAGAGTTTGAAGATCAACCCCTGTAACAGGCCAGGTAATTATTTTTCCTTCTCAGGTACGCAAGTTCTCGCTAAGGAATCTCTTACGCGATCAACACATAGGTGGCATCTATAAGCCCATCCTCCCATCACAGTTCCAGATGGCATCTATAAGCCCATCCTCCTATCCACCATCCCTCCAAATGGCATCTGTAAGCCCATTCCCGCTATCACACTGTTGATACTCTACTATGTGAGTGCAAATTTCTGGGCACTCTAGTGTTCAATCATCTTCCACCTTCGGATTACGAAAGGCACGTCAGCCAATCTACATCCTCAGGTCTAAGAAGATTGAACAGGGGCAACTGTTGTACCCCAAAATTTGCCCTCCCATAATCTTCAAAGTTTTGCCAAGCATCACCTCAAATGGCTCAAGTCTACTCAAAGGCTACACAATCAACCATCCTCCTAAGCCAGTCAAACTAGGGTTTTAGTTCTTGCAAGGAAGTTGAAGTTTTCAAGGGCTTAATCAAGTCTCCTATGCTCATACACATTGTCAAGCACCTACATGTCAAGTTTCAAGGCTAACAAGGTCAAGTTGCACAGTCAAAAACCCTAATTGCTCAACAGTCAACTGTAGGGGCAAAATGGTCATTTGGCAGTCAAAAGTCAAAATTTTTGGTAAACATCTTATTTTGAAGCCACAAACATCATTTGATCAATGCTTGATCATGATTCTCAAAAGTATGGCTCAAAAAGTCTCAAGATGCAAAAGTTTCTATTTTTGGACAGCTGAAAAGTCAACTGTAACTTGACCAAGGCATAACTTTTTCATGGTTCATCAGAAAAATCCCATCCAATGCTCATCATTAAGGGGAAGACATTTCCTACAACTCATCTTCACACTCCAAGTCCAAGAAATGCTCTCACAAAAAGTTATCAATTTCAACATTATAGGTCATTTTCAAAAGTCAACAAAAAGGGACTTTAAGTCAAAGACCATAACTTGAGATTGGTAAATCAAAATGACATGGGACCAAAGACATTGGTTAGAGGACTTCAAAAACTTTATAAAATGTCCAAGAACATGATCAAAGCTTAAAAATTGAGCAAGATATGCATTGGAGAAGTTGGGAAAATTTTGTGAAATGGCCAAAATCATTCATCCTTGAAATTTCATTTTTGACAAAAGGGGCCCACTTTTTTCACTTGAATCAGCTTGGCCATGCTTCCCACGTGTCCCACATTTTATTTAAATTTTTAAAATTAGTTTTTTCATTTTTATTTGATTTTATTGGATTTAATTCATTTTAAATCCTTTAAAATCAAATAAAAATCAAGAAGGTTAATTAAGGGGGATATTTGGTCTTAATTGGCTTTAAATCATCATTATACAACATCCCAATTTCGTTTCAAGGCCTAATCAAGCAAGAATTCAAGATTGGTGCAAAAATGGAAAGTTGGTTAAGGGAGTTTATATCAAAATCTTAAGCTTGAATGCATGGTATTATGGCCCTTAATGCTGATCGAAATCTATTACATAACCTAGAGACAAACTATCACAAGGCATTGGAACGAGAGAGAGAGGTAGCCAAGATAAATTTCTTTTCAAAATTCCAAAGAATTGCACCAAGATCGAATTCAAGAGCTCAACCATCCACAAGACTTCCCACCCATCCTATCGTGATCTACAGGTAAAACAAGGTATAAACACACTCTTTTCACATAACCATGCAAGCTAAAACTGTATATACATGAACATACACTTTGCAAAATTTCCATAGATCGAACTTTCACTTATGGCTTGATTTAATCCCTACTGACCATACCTTTGAGTTCCAGTGGATGTTTAGAACAGGTCTGGGCTATCGCTTGGGATCTTTCATGGCCAAAACGTAAACCACCATGGCTAGGGTTCAGATCACTTGGAGTTTCGTTTTGGTAGGGACAGGCAACATTAAACCATGAAAACATCACCATGAGGATCGCCATGCCCTAATCACTTGATCTGGCTATTTTGTTTGCTTCATTTTTACTGTTTTCGCAGGTTTTAGAATCACCCCCGCTGGAGAAGACGACCGGAGCATTGCTCCGGCGTCGTTGACTTGGCTTGGCTCAGTTTGACGCAAGCGTGGATTTTTCACGTGTTTTGATTGGTCATTCAAGATGCAGATTCATTTACTTAAGCTGACTGGGCTTAGTGGATTCCATGTGCTTCCAGTTTCAATCCATACCATGCGCTTGTGAGATCCAGCCGTCAGATTGCCCCCTGATCCAAATCCAACGTCTCCTATGCATCCCTCCATCGTGGGCGTTAGTCAAAGCAGGCATACAGAATTGGAGAAAGTCAAAGGAGGCCTTCAGCGTTTGGGCTCAGCTTTGCCATCTACACCCCCTTTTTGCTACAAAAAACAGGCCCATTTCCTTTTTCCCTTGAATTTTTTTCTTTTCTATTTTATTTCAATTTATTTAATTTGCTTTTTATTAACAAAAATTAATTTTCTTTTTATTTCAAAAATCACAAAATATTCTTACCCAAATAAATTTTAGACTTTTCTTTTTTTTCTAAATTTAATTAATTAATTAGGTTTTTGTTTTTTAATTCTAGGAAACTCTAAATTATTTTTTTTGTAATATTAAAATTGATTAGACTTAGTTAGATTCTAAATACTAATTTAATTAGTTTTACTTCTTAAAATAATATAAAAAAACAAAAACATGCCATAATTTATTTTAATTATTTAATTTATTAACTTAATTTAGTTCCTTAATTTAGGCTTAATTTCCTTCTTAATTTTAAAACTCAAAAATACAAAAAAATAATTGTTCTGTCATTAAATTAATTCAATTTAATATAAAAACCCAAAAAAGATCAGAAATCACAAAAAAATGAAAAAATGTTTTATTTAATTTAATCCATTAATAGTTTCATTTTTGTAAATAAATTTCATAATTAATTTTAGTTTTAATTTTAGGTTTTAACTTCAATGCATTTTTTTTAATAAATTAAAAACAATTTAGAACTAGAGTTATTTAACTTTTAATTCCAACTTAATTTTCTTTAATTCCATAAATCCAAAAACATCCAAAAAAAATAAGTTATTTCTTTAATTTAATTTAATTAATTTAATAATTTCAATGTAATTTCTTTAAAGGGTCCAACGCCCTCGCATTCGATTATAATTTCCTTTCGCGTGTTTATTTTATTTCTTTCATGAATGTAATGTATTTGCCCCAAAGCCCTGTAATAGTTAATTAGGCATTTACTTTCTGCATTTTATTTTAAATCGGGTCTTGGTTTAATTTGGCGATGTAGACCCGCGCCTTTGTAATAGCGTAGGACCTTTATCTTTTCTGCACTTTAAATTCCCGCACCTTTTAACTGTTAACAATCACATGAAAGAATGAATGCCCAAAAATAAAATCAAAACGTAGATCACCAATGCATGACAAGACAAATAATAACTGAAAATGACACGCAATTCACACACCACTCCTAGGGTACGCCTCACTGTTGCCTTCCCCTCGAAAGGTGGTCATCGAGTATAGGACGTCTTAGTAAGTCCTTATGTCCATGAACATGGCATAAGGGTAGCTTCTAAGGTATCCTACTGTTGCTCTGGTGATCACACTGTTGCCTTGCCCCTCGAAACGTGGTCGTCGAGTACAGGACGTCTTAGTGAGTCCTTATGTTCCATTGATCTAGTTGCCTCGAAACGGTTGCCTCGAAACAAGTTGCCTCGAAACGGTTGCCTCAGAATAAAAAGATCAATGGCATAAGGGTAGCTTCTAAGGTGTCTTACTATTGCTCGGTAACCACACTGTCCCTAACAAACGAATTGACCCGAACACCTCCAACGGTGGTGCTACCTACCTTTCAATGGTGGGATGGCACTACCTCAAGGACTTCTACACAGCCTAATTCCTTAGGGTAGGTAGATGACTCATAGATACTTGCTCTATTCAAAAACAAACAAGACTCTTTTCACACCGACACTTTTCAAAAAGCTTTCAAAACAATTTTTCAAACACTCTTGAGGACTGATACAAGAGTCGATCTGAAATCTTTAAACGAAACTTTTTCAAACCCACGCACATTTTGAAAAGAAAACACTTTGAAAACACAATGAGCAAGTATCTAAGAGCCCATGGATAACCATGGATAGAAAGGGTGCTAACACCTTCCCTTTCTATAAATCTACCTCCCGAACCGAGAACATAATCTCATAAGGAATTTTTCTGTGCTTTTGTCCTTTCCATGTTGGAGAAAATAAAAGACGGTGGCGACTCTTGCTTCCGCGACATTTCGCAAACCAGCGTTAAACAGTCAGTTCCAGATCCACCGATCACACTAACAATCTCCCTCTTTGGTAAATTTTGGCTAAAACATCCAAAGCCCAAATACAAATGGAGAGGGAATAACACCACAAAGGAATAAGACCATAAAGGAATAACACCACAAACCAAACTACACAAAACATGTATCAAAGATATAGCAGTTACACAAACACAAGCTACATGTTAAACATGTCAACTTTGTACATGATGAAGAAGATAGATTGCATCTTTAGAACCATCCTATTTACTTCCCCTAAAGCACATAACTAGCTATTGTTATAGAGAGATAAATATCCCCCTTAAGAACACAACACATTAGAAGAATATTCAGCATAAGCAGCACACTTAACTCAGAGCACAAGACACAAAAATGCTCAAAACTCAGAACACAAGACACAACAGACAGGATGTTAGAATATCCTATAAGACATCCTGCAAACAACCCAAACATAAGTAGCAGAAACAGAATAGACTCAAGACTCACATGACAGTCAATCATTCCCCCCTAAAATGTTTCATAAAGAAAACAACACTTGCCTATACTCAATGACACTTTAATCCCCTTTTTCATTTAAAAATTGATAAAATCTGAGTAAAAAGAAACTAACAAAAAAGAATAAATAGAAGCAAGAATTGATTCAAGACAAACAAAAGAAGACCCAAAAAACTGACTCAATAACTTGATGCAAGACTAATAGCACCAAATTGACTCAAAAGAAACAACCAAAAGGAAAACATAAAGAAAGAACAAACTAGAACTCACCTAAAGGGACACAAACTAAGGGTTAAAAAATTACTCAAAACAAGACCGACTCAATAAAAACAGAAAACAAAAACACACCTTTTTTATTTTATATTTTATTTTTAATAGATAGCATATAATAGTTATCCAACACAATCTTTTGAGTCAATGAAATTGACCTATTCTTCAATAGTATCTGAATTTGAGTCATGTAACTTAACATGATTCTTCTTGAGGGACTTCATCCTGTCACAAATGTTTTCTCTTTACTGAATGTTCTAGTAGATGTTCCAACATTTGCTACAGTGGTTAACAATACTTTCTTTGAACCAGAACCCACTTCCTTCTTGGTTTCCAATAGAAGAGCCTTCTTTGCATCAACAACTTTTAATGATTTTCTCATGTTGAAACGAAACTTGTGAGGATGATGAGGTAGTAAGTCCTTTAAATACAAGGAAAGTTACCTAGTTTGTAACAAAACCTTGCTTGTAACGACAATATAGTCAATTAAAGCATTATTAGACGGAGATAAAATCTTATTTAGTAAAAGTGAACCACTTACAATAGGAGAAAGACACGTTGTTGAGCAACTTTCTTTCTTTCAAAGCTTTGACTGCTTGAAAATGTTACAACATTTGAAAAGACATTTTCCATGCAATTGAAAAAGATTCTTCTGAGATTGCACACTCCACTAGGTGAAAGAATATAGTTGCCACAATCGTCACCATCCAAATAGTTATTACTATAATTCTTCATTAATGAAATTCCAAAATTACCCCTCATATTCTCAATGTAACTTGCACCTCAAGTTATGATGAAAAAACTTTCAGATCTTTTTAGCCATGCCATGCTTAGGAGTGTCAAAATATGTCTGTAGCAAGACCCCTGACACAATGATGACAAATCCAATGACTTTGTTCTGCAAGTAGAATAAAATTTGTGTACCTTGACTGTAATAGCATGTCACACTACAATGTCATGACATCCAGTTTGACATTGCATCCTTTTAGTAATCAACCAAATTGAAAATACATCTTCCTTCAGCAATGTACCTAATCTTAAAGATATACGAAGACTCAATTAATTCTAATCCAGGAGACCTGAATATCCTCCAATAATACAATATTCTTCAGAAGTGGCCAAAAGCTTTTTACCAAGACTCACAATCATTATATATTTCATCTCTGAAACAACTGATGACTACATACCAAAATAAAATCCAAATAATGAACTCCCTCTAAAAATGCTTTCTTAAGAGCTTCCTTATTTAATTCCTCCTAGCCCTTTAGAATCTTCCACAATCTCTGGAGTAACAAGCTGCCATGATGATGTTCCAACATTTGGTTGAACATCAGTATCTTCCTCAATGAACCAATCACTGATTTTGATCCTGAAGCTAACATCACTAAAAGTACCTCTCTCAACATAGTAATTCAGAAACATATCTTTTTCTCATTCAAGGACTAGATAAGAACCTTTGAATACGTCACAGATAATAGATTTACTTTGCTATAGATTACAATAGAAAATCATATATATATATATATATATATATATATATATATATATATATATATATATATATATATATATATATATATATATATAAGTGTGTGTGTGTGTGTGTGTATGTGTGTGTGTGTGTGTGTGTGTGTGTGTGTGTGTGTGTGTGTGTGTGTCCACCAAGACACTCATCTTGCATTGAATTAATCTGATCCATAGAACAAGTTCTAGAGATTTTGCAATTGTATGATGTTGCACCTTCTGGTGTGACATCTTGACTTCATCTTCCTTGAACACCATGTAAAATGATAAGAAATTAAATACTTATGGAATCCACAAATAGAAATTGTTTTTAAATCCTCATAAGAACATCTCATAAGAGACAAAACGTTTTTCCTTGACGACACGTACCTTCAGACCTTAATCACACAACTGACTTATGTGAACCACAATATCCAAGAGCCCTCCAGTAATAAGAATAAAAATTACCAAAACTTAGAGAATCCATCCTGAATTCTTTAATTATCCAATGCCCTTAATATTCCCTTTCATCATCAATAACACATGAAATAGTTGATAGAATGAGACTAAACACACAACCAAAAACACTTTTACTGCAGTCAAGTGTCTGGAACAGTTAGTTCCAAAATATCAATCATCTTAGTTAAAGTTATAAGGAAGGTATGAGAGATAAGACAATTATCACCTTCTCTGAGTATTAACCATTGCTTGGTTCACCAATCCTGATTTTGACCTTTGAGGAAGTCAAAGAAAACAAGAAAGGTGTTAAGATCAACTTTTCATAGAAGATACATCTTCAGTGCAAGTATCTTCCTATAGCATGATTATTATGATGTCTAATAAAATGTTGAAACATTAAGATTGACATTCTTGACTCATATTGTCTTTTGATACAAACAACCTATTGTCACTTGAGTTTTTCCTTTGCTAGTTATAGCTTGAAAACTCCGTCCTCCTTAGGCTTCCAATTATCTTCCCACTAGAAGAAACCTCTCCAATAGTTATGAAATTATTCATATAGACTTGAACAAGATATCAATTTTTAGGAATAATATAGTCACTTCACCTTTTAATTCATATATGGTAGACAATCCTTCATTCTTTTAAGACATAAGATCACAAATAAATCACCTCCTATTTCTTCATAGTTGATAACACTTTTTAATCTATATAAACAAATATTTGAATAAAAAAATCCAGCACATCATGAGATAATTCTTCAAACACATAAATCTTCATCAAAAGTCCATCTTCCAGTCTAACCATAAATATTCTTGGAAAATCCATAATCAGAATCACTTTCCTAACTAAGCCAAGAAATATAAAACTCATACAGTTGTTCTTGAGATAAGTAGGGTATTCTGCTCCACAAAGATCCAAGGTCTTCACACTCATACGGATGAATGCTTTGACATTGATTGATCTATACTCCAGGTCTAGCCTTTGGTTTAGCATCACAATCTTGCTTAAGTCAGTACAAATGTTTTGGATATTTGGTCTAGACATCATGTCCAATCTTTCTAACACCTGATTGGATTTCCTTCCAAGGAACACAATAGTAGTAAGAAACCTTACATTAGATACCAGGGTACGAATTCCTAGAAGTTGGAAACAAAAAGAATACTCTTGTTGTTCTTCAATGACTTGTCACTTTCATGTCAAACCACTTGATTAGAAATCTGAGAAACCTTTTTCTTGATCATGCTCACATCTAAATTCTTTTCTTCCAAACACATTTAGATGTGCCTTTATGAGTGGACTTGAGAAATTCCCAAGTATCTTTGGCTACAATATAAGTGATGCAGAGAACTTACCAATTCAATAGAACATGGAGTTGATAATTTTAGAGTGACAAAGAGCCAACCCAAACTCTTTCCTTCTATCTCTTCACTACTAAGATTCTCCTATCCTGATAATTATTCAAGATTTGTTGTCCATAAATAACCAGAATACTATCATTCCAGCCTTCCAAAAAGAACAGTAGTACCAGAAAAATACTCCGTGAAGCTCACCCAATAGACTCGGGTGCCTTCTCTGATACCAATTGAAATTTTATGGTATAGGAAATACATGTTAATATTGATATCCCAACATCAGAATAATGGCACAACACATGTTACCACATCCGTTAGGACATACTGAACATATTTATCAAGATGCATGTGATATTGAAATTAAATTGTAGAATGATAAATAACACATATATTTGTTAACCTAGTTTGGTGCAAACTCGTCTACTCTGAGGACTACCAAGCCAGGAAGGAAGTCAACTATCAGTAGTATAAATTGAAAGCCTAAATAGTCTAAGTTTACAACTTCTCGCTTAATCCTTACCCAATGCAACTTCTACCTAGGAATATCCTAGATATAAGAAATCGATATCTCACTCCCTAAATCACCTCAGTGATATCTAACAGTCCAAATCCCAGTGATTGTATCAAAAATAACTCAACAAGAAGATTATACTTCCAACACAATACTTAGTCAAGAATCTTGACTAAGAACAATACTTGGTTTTGCTTAAAATTTTCAACCAAGAACAATACTAACTCAATACCTAAGGGCTTATGAATGAGATTATAACGTCTACCACAAGTATCAAAAGATACACGGGTGAATTACAACTACATAAGAGACTCTCAAAACCTAAGACTCTAAGTTTCCCCTAATTTACAAATTATGAAAAACTTCATTGAAAGAATTGATACATTAGGTTTAGGTTTTCTCCTTTAAATACTCCTCAGCAGTCCATGGGCTTCGAATTCTGTATCTAAAAGTTTCTTGATCCATAAGTTGAGTGATGCACCAATTGTGTAGCTAAATCTCCTTAAATATTAGAACAACCAATACAAAGTTTCCTAAATTGTCTCAAGTCAATTTAGCAACTAATGTACAACTAGAGATGTAAAACTTGTTCCAGATTAAATCTTCTTTACCTGCCAAATTTAATGAGATATATCCAAAAGGAATATCACATAATCAAATCAAATATGTCAATATTTATATCAGCAACGCCTGTTGTACCAGACCAAGATGTCATGACATCTGCTTCGACATTTGGCTGAAAAACTCATAAAACCAAACTGTTATGATAGTTGATAAGAATGATGCACCATCTTGATCATCATCAGTATAGAACCATGTTTTAGCAAAATTATGCCAATCCTAAAACCATGGAACTAACATGAAGCATTTATAAGCAAAACGTTATTGAAAATTCAATTCAAACCCCATTTCTTATGTTTTTTCTCAACCTTCAATGTGTCAGTACATAAAACATTTTAGGTCGACACATAGAAAAAAAATCTTCTATGAGTCGACACATACGATTTTTGTGTTGGCACATGTAACTCATTTTAAAACCATTAGCCAATGTAATACATTTGTCAACACACTGACCTATATAGGTTGGAATATGCTTCGAATGAGTTGACACATGACATGTATAGGTCGACACATGCATTAAAAATACTAAAAAATTGCATTTTTTATTAAACCTTTTGCATTCCTTTTTGCCTCCAACTTGTACACATATATATACCCCATACAGGCATCATTCAAAAGTTGATGAAACCATAAACATACAAAAATTGCTCTTCATCTTCATCTCTCATATTCTATGCATATACACAAACAAATTACACATAATCACTTTTTGTTTGGGTTCCATCTAGAATCAGAGTTGATAACATCCAATTTAGGTTGTTGAATTGTAAATTGGGTTGAGAATCTTTGGAGGTGTTCATCCATAAAAAACTGTGAGGGTTTTCCACCAGGATCAAAGTGTTGATTTGGGGATTTTGATAAGATTTTGCAATTCAAATTTGATCGAGTGAAAGCTTTGAAGAATGGGGGTTCTTGTAAAGGAGTAGCGTGAGATGGTGAATCGATTGGAAATCTTAGGTGACAATTATTCGCAATTTGGATTCGTCCAAGCGAAAGCTTTGAAGAATGGCAGTTTCTTGCAAAGGAGTAGCGCGAGATGGTGAATCAAATTGGTATTGTTAGGTGAATTGATCAAGCTCAGATCAAGGGAAGATAGTGTGTTAGCATAAACATCGAACACATGGTTTATATGGTCGAGTTTCTACATTTCTCTTGTAAACGATTTTTTGCAAATTGAGATTGATTATCTCAATTCGAACGAAATTAGGGGCAGGCGTAGCCATAATGAGGATGATTCACGAACTGCCTAAACAAATCCTCTTTTCCTCTCTAATACGGTGGGAGAACTAACTTTTTTGGTTTTATCCAAATGTGCAGATAGCAAGAGTCACCACCGACTTTTCTTTTGTCCAATATTTAGAAAAGGTGAAAAAAACAAGAAAGACCTTTGATAGATTATGAATTCGGGGGGTAAGTTATGAAAGGGGAAGGTGTTAGCACCCTTTTCATCTATAGTTATCTACGAGCTCTTAATTGCTTATCTCAGTTTTGAAAACTTGCTTTATGCGTGTGTGTGAGTTGTTTGAAAATATTTTGAAATGCCAATGTAAGGCTAACTTTGTAATGATTCTTGTATCAGTCCTCAAGAATGTATACAAAGTGTTTTTTTGAAAATATTTGTTTGAAAAGTAGTGTGAAAAATGTATTGTTTGTGAGAAAAGTTTGTGAGCAAGCAATTAGGAGTTCTTACCCACTAAAGGTCTTTCTTGTTATTTTTCTTCTCCTTTAGAGATAGTATTATCCATACCATTAGTTGATAGGTAATCCCATGTATTGGATGTGAAGGGACATGCGTATGGTCATTGTATGGTCATCGAAGGAAACATGTAAGGATACTTTAGTAATTTGTTTCGGAGGGACTATCATCATTTACTCGTAAGGACTAGATCATTTTGTAGGCAACTCGAAGGGTCGTCAAGGGATTATGATCTTTATTCAAAAGGGACTATGATGATTTTATCGAGGGTCTGTTGCTAAAGTATCCCCACTTTCGAGGGGCATGACCAATATTCGTAAGGCAACAAGAGAGGTTACCCTAGAGGTGAAAGTGTGAAGAGTGTGTTAATTCAGTTATTTATCTTGAGAATTAGGGTTTTCTATGTTTGTTTTTAGTCTTGCCATATAAACCCTAGTTACTAGCAATTGAATATGTATAGAAAAACAAAGGGCGGGATGTAAAGACCTAAGCTATTACATGGCTTTGGGATAGATACATAAGTATATAGCTTTGCGAGAAAAGTAAACATACACTATTACATCCTCGTAGCAGATACATAATTAGAAAAAAAACGCGAGAAAAGAAATCTACTCTATTACATTGATAGTGTGACCTACACAATTATTCTATGAAATTAAATAGTAGCAAGAAATAAAAGAATGCTATAAAAAATGTTTAAAGACCTAAAGTTCTAAATATTTAATGTTTTGTTTTGTATTTTATAGAAAATAATTGAAGTGTTAGTAATTAATTAAAACCTAATTGTTTTTAATTAATTTTAATATTAAGGAAAAAGGTTAATTAATTAATTAATTAGTAAATAAAAATATGTAGAGAATTTTTAATTATCCATTAAAAACCCTAATCATGATTTGTTAGTATTAAGAAAAAAGATTAGGTTAGTTGATGATTAATTAAAAATTAATTAATTAAGAAAAATAAAGAAAATTAGGTTACAAAAATTAGGGTAAAAAGAATTTGCATGGGATGGGTGTTGAATCCACGCCCTAGATCTCATAGGCGCGCCCTCCTGCCACTAGGCCAAGCTGTTGTTTGTGATATGAAAATAGGAATGAATCATTATGTAATAAACCTGCACGTTAGTTTGGAAAAATAACAAAAATAATTGCAAGACGCATGGATCGAACCCACGCCTCTCATGTTATGCAAACGCATCATTCAGCATCTGCACCATGATGCCTTTGTTATTAAAATACAAGTAAATAAATATATAATAAAAGTGAATGATTCAGAGAAGCGCCGGAGCCCTAGCTCTGGTCGTCTTCTCCGACGAGACAATTTCCCAACCTATAAAAGTAGCAAGATTTAAAGATCAAGAGGGGTCGTGTCCCCCTAATTTTGACCTCCTGAATCCAATGGCAGTGTTAGTTTAGCATGAAAATGACTGTATCGTGAGTTTCGAAGCAAACACTTTAGACTTCCCTAACAATGGTAACTCATCATCCCTGCGTCAAAGCTTGCAAGTAATGGATCAAAACAATTCTAAACATGATTATGAACATGTATGTATGCATTAAATCAATCCATAATGCATGAATAAAAGTTTGAGTTTAGAGAATTTTACCTAACTGGTGTAATCGATAGAGGATGCTCTAACGTGTTTCAGGCTTCAAGGATGGTTGGGATGGACTCTTGGGAACTTCAGGAAGATGATAGGGAGCTTGTAATTGATTGAACAAAGGCTGGAGATGAAGGTTTCAAGTTGCCCTAGTTTTGACAATTTTGAGACTTTTTAGGGCTTGTTCTTGAGGCAATTTTCTTGTCCTTGATGGTCTGAACATGTTATGTATTTATAGGAGAGTGGTTTAGATCAACAAACATGAATCAAATCTTTGTATTTCATGACCAAATATTTGATTGGAATTTTTGCATGAAATCTTTCTTTTTTAGGCCAATCATGTACCAATCATCTCTACACGTTAAGTTTTCACCAACTTTTTGGGTTTATGATTTGATTCAAAAATAGATCCCTATGCCTCATATCATTTATTTGGTATTTTATTTGATTTATTTTGCTTTTAATTTAATAAAATCAAGATAAAAGAAATAAAAACCACAAAAATAAATGAATGAATTCAGAGGTCTATTATGAGGTCAGGAACACGTTTGGACCTTAAAAGATAGACCCATTAGCCAAAAAATTCAAATTTGCTCAATTTGGACTTCATGCATTTTCTCAAAATTGTCCAACTTGCACCAATCACAACTTACTCAATTTTTGTCATATGAAGATGATATTGGACTTTTTGGAAACCTCAAGATGTCTCCTACAACTTCCATGTTGGTCATTTTTTCATTTGGAGTCTTTAACTTAATGTAAATTGCTTTGACCAAGAATGTCTTTTTGTTGATTTTTAAAATGATCTGTAATGTTTTGGCTCATATCTCTCAAATGAAGCATTTTTGGCCTTGAACTTATAGAGACAAAGTTGTAGAGAATTGAATTTCCTTGAATATAGGATTTGGTTGAGAAATCTCTGATGAATTATGTGAAAGTTATGCTTGGTCAAAGTTCAGTTAACTTCTCCTTAAGAAAACCCTAATTTAGTAACTTTTGACTTTTGATGACTCTTGAGTTTTCTTGATGAATCATGATCAACCCTTGTTCAAATGATGAATATGAGTTAAAAATCTTGATGTTGACCAAAAATCTTAAAGTTTAACTATAAATTGGTCAAAGTTGACTTTTTGTCCAATATAGTTAATTTTCAATCATCTGACTAATTGACTTAGCAAACTTATGCTGTAAGGCTTGAAATTTGGCATGAGGATACTTTGATACATATTAGAAACCATGAAGTCCACTTGAGGCATTAGGAGTCCAATTTCCCTTGAGATAAGCAAAACCCTAGTTGTAGGTCAATTTCTTAGAAGGAGAGTTTGTCTGGTCAACCCTTGAGTAGTCTTGAGAAATTGAGAACCCTGGAAGCATGAGGAGACCTGTTGAAATAATTTGTCTTGAAAATGGGAGGGAAAATTTTGGGGTACAACAGCTGCCCCTGTTCAATCTTGTTAAACCTGAAGAGTTCGATTGGCATGTCTGTTATTCGTGATCTGAAGGTGGAAGAGGATTGAACACTTAAGTGCCCAGAAATTTTCACTCACATATGCCCGAAATAACACTGTTGGTTGATAATATTGATTGAAAGGGATTAAAGATATCGTTTGGAGAAGGTGACAAGATGTTTTTCGGAGATGGGCTTATAGATGCCATCCACAGTAAATGTTGATAGGAGTATCAGAATGAGTCTACGTTCGATTGTATCTGAAGAAGTATACTAGAATGAGTCAGTGTTCGATTGTATCTAGCTGATGTGTTATGGAGTGTCAGAATGAATCTTATGTCTCTATTTTATTTGAATGATGTTATAAAATGAGTCTATGTCTTGACTGTATCCCTAAGAGGATCAGAATGAGTCTTCGCCCGACTTTATCTGAAAGAGTATAAGAATGAATCTACACCCGATTGTATCTGAACAAGTATTAGAATGAGTCTATGCCTGACTGTATCTAAAGATGGATCAAAATTAGTCTTCTCCCGATTGTATCTGAAGAATGTACTGGAATGAGTCTATGCCCAAATGTATCCAGAAGTGGATCAGAATGAGTCTTCGCCCGACTGTATTTGAAAAATGTATTGGAATGAGTCTATGCCCGACTGTATCTAGAAGTGGATCAGAATGAGTCTTCGCCCAACTGTATATAAAAAATGTATTGGAATGAGTCTACGTCTGACTGTATCCAAAAGAGTATTAGAATGAACCTTTGTCTAGTTTTATCTGACTGATGCTTTCAGAATGAATCTATCCGATTTTATTTGAGGGAAATGCTTTTCAGAATGAATTTCTGAAGGAAATGCTCGTCATAATTAGCCTCTGAGGGAAATCATCTGGTTATGTAGATAGTCGCCCCATCCAGTTTCTAGAATTGATCTATAACCTGTCTATAGGTTGCTGATGATATTTGTTTGTCTGCGTACTTAACTTGAAAACAAAGTTAGTTTTATGCAATGTCATGATGCATGAAATGTATTTTGTAGTGATTCTCTCAAAATAAATGATAATATTATATGCGTTTCATATGCATATGTTATGATATTTGTAAATGATGCATGGATGCAATATGTCGTTGGAGCGTATCGGTAGATTCGTGTAACAACTCTGGCTGGGGAAAATAAATCCCTGACTTGCTGGGGATGAAGAAAGTAATTCTTCAATTTTGTTTAGAATGAATTTATGGGGGATTATCGCTTTCTGTTTGAGGACACTCCATTGGGGATGTTCGACTTCTGCTTGGGGATTTGATTCTTATGTACCCTGATTGGGAATAAAAGAGATGGAGAATCCTCTGATGCGCTATCTGACTAGGTTTGAGATACAGGTATCAACTCTTCTGAGGAGGATGACGTTGAATGACATATGGCTAGAGAAGAGAATTCTATCGAGGAATTTGCAGTAGTGGAAAAATAAACTCCATTGGGGAATTAAATCCTGTAGATTGCGTTGAGGAAATAATCTCTGATAGGGACTGGAGGTTCATAGGTTGTACTGAGGGGAACTATTGGGGAAGATGATCATGTCAAGTTATCCCTCTACTGGAAGATGCATCAATTTCTATCTGAGGGCATATTAGATTTGTTAGGGAATATATCTCTGTTGGGGATGAGTTTGTGAAGTAGCTCTTATAGAGATAGTTTCATGGAGATTGCTCTGTGGGGATTTATGGATAACTTGAACATTATTCCAACTCCTAGAGTCTCTAATTAATGCTAGCCTGTTTTCATGCATATATTTTTGTAAACAATAATCATATTCAAAGGCATATGTTCATTCAACGTAATCATTGGACGCTTTTGCAAACAAAATAGAAAAAGTAAAAAACAATTTTGAATTTTGAATTTTAATTGCATTGATTCTGAAAGTTTGCCTATAAGCAGGCTGTTTTATACAAGGAGACAGAAATCCTAGTAAGAGGAAATCGTCATGAAAATTGAAACAAAAAAGGGGTACAAAGTGATAACAAAGAAAAACAACTATGTGGAAATGATCCCATCGAGTTTCATCTCTATTATTTCCCCTATGTATTCAAGTATCTCATCACTTGTTGTCGAACGAAGATGATTGAATCGATCTGTACCGTTTGAACTAAATCATTGAACGTGCATGCATATATTTTGTAAGTATTAATCATATTCAAATGCATATGTTCATTTAACGTAATCATTGGACGTGTTTGCAAATAAAACAGAGAAAGTAAAAACAATTTTTATTTTTTTTGAAATATATTTAATTGCATTGATTATGAAAGATTGCCTATAAGAATGCAGTTTCTATACAAGGAGACCCATCGAGTTTCAACTCTGCTATTGCCCATATGTCTTCAAGTATCTCATCACTTGCTATCAGACAAAGATGATTGAGTTGATCTGTACCATTGAACTTGACGCCATTAATATAGTTAGATGTAAATAGATGGGTGATCCAACAGGACATAGTCGTACGCTTTAATCCCTAACCTTTGCCTAGACCACCCATTCAGGTTTTCAGTCCATCGGGATATCCTTTTTTTGCCCAAGCCTCCTTTTCAGGCTTTCGACTTTCCGAATGTATAATTTTTTTATATATATCCCTAATTTTCCCCAAACGCTTTTGGTTCATCGGGATGCCCTTATTTTTGCCTAGGCCTGTCAACCTAGCGGGTCTCTTTTATGCATAGTATTTTTTGACTATGTCCGCGTTCACAGGGTGCGGCAAATTTTCACCGCCCATGGTGGTAAGTATCATGGCACCGCCAGAAAATATCTTTTTGATTACAAATGGCCCTTCATATGTGGGAGTCCATTTGCCCCTGGGATAACTTTATGGTAGGATCATACACTTTATAACCAAATCACCATCCTGGTACACCTGATGTCTGACTTTCTTGTTAAAAGCCTTGATCATGTGTTTCTGATATATTTGACCATGACAAATAACCGTAAGCCTTTTTTCATCAATCAAATTTATCTGGTCAAGTTGAATCTGAATCCATTCGTCCTCGTTTAAACCTGCGTCTTTCATAATCCTTAGGGAAGGAATCTGGACTTCAATAGGTAAGACAACCTCCATACCGTAGACTAGAGAGAATAGGGATGCCCCGGTTGATGTACATATTGAAGTGCGATAACCATGAAGAGCAAATGGTATCATCTCATGCCAATCTTTGTATGTCACTGTCATCTTCTGCAAGATCTTCTTGATGTTCTTGTTGGAGGCTTCCACTGCGCCATTCATCTTTGGTCGGTACGGAGAGGAATTATGATGCTTAATCTTGAACTGCATGCAGAATTCCGTGATTATAGTATTATTAAGATTGGTATCATTGTCCGTGATGATCCTTTCAGGGATGCCATACTGACAAATGGGGTTATACTTAATGAAATGAGTCATAACATTCTTGGTAACGGAAGCAAACGAGGCTTCCTCTACCCACTTCGTGAAGTAATCAATAGGGACAAGGATGAAATGATGCCCATTGGTGGTAGTAGGCTTAACATCTCCAATTATATCAATGCCCCACATTGTAAACGACCAAGGAGCGGTCAAGACATTCAAAGGAACTGGAGGCACATGTACTTTATCAGCATAAATCTCGCATTTGTGGCAAGTTTTGGAATGGAGATGGAAATCAGTTTCCATGGTAGACCAATAATAACTCGCTCTCATAATCTTCTTAGCCATTGTATGTCCAATGGAGTGAGTACCAAAGACGCCTTCATGCATATCTTCCATAATTTTCTCAGCTTCCTTCTTTTCTACACAATGAAGCAAAGTTGGACCGTGGTTACGCTTGTATAAGATTTCGTTACTCAGAAAGAACTTGGCAGAGAACCTCCTTAGAAATTTCTTATCATTAATTGATGCTCCTTCGGGGTATTCCTGAGTTTCAAGGTATCTTTTTACTTTGTGGTACTAGGGCTTTTCCTCTACTCCATCTGTATCAAATTCATAGCAATGTGCCAGTTCGTCTAGTCTCTCAATAATAATTCGGGGAGCTTCATTATCTCATATGACTTTGAACATAGATTACATGGTAGCTAGTGCGTCTGCCAATTGATTCTCTTCTCGTGGAATGCGTTCAAAAGTGATTTCTTTGAAGTACATAATTAATGTCAACACACGCTCTCGATAAGGAATGAGATTTGTATGATTTGTGTCCCATTCTCCCTTAATCAGACTGATCACTAGGGCTGAGTCCCCATATACATTCAAGAATTTAATTTTCATATCAATGGCATCCTTGATACCCATGATGCATGCTTCGTGGGGATTTGCAATGAATTTTATCCGCCAGAGCGATCTGCCGGGGAAATTATGGGGATAATCCTTGGAAGTGATTATGTGGGGATTTGTGGACAAATTGAACTTTGTCCTAACTCCCAGAGTCTTGCATAAATGCTGATTAGGGTGATAAGTCTTCTACTATAGACAGGTGACGAGATGACAGGACATAGTCGTACGCTTTAATCCCTAACTTTTTCCTGGACTGTCCTTTCATATTTTCAGTCCACCGGGATATGCTTTTTTGCCCAAGCCGCCTATTCAGGTTTTTGACTTGCCGAGTGTACAATTTTATTTTTATATCCCTAATTTTTGCCCGAACTCTTTTGGTTCTCCGGGATGCCCTTATTTTTCCTAGGCCAGTCAACCTAGCGGGTCTTTTTTCATGCTTAGTATTTTTCAACTATGTCCGCGTTCACAGGGTGCGGAGAATTGTCACTTTCCATAGTAGTAAGTGTTGTATCACTTCCAGAAAAGTGTTTGCTCGATCGCACGTGATCCTTTACTGGAACTCATGTTCAATGCCCCAAGTGATTCAGATGGAGGCTATTCGGCACTTTTTGAGAAATTCCTTGAATCTTGAATCGAACGCCCCCAGATCAGTTGGACACCATTCCATTCCCCTTGATTATGAAGGGCCTATTATTGGAAATGTCTTTCCATCTGAGGCTATTCTGTTCATTGAGAGGATTTCTGTTAATTGAATATTCGTTGTGCGAATTTCTCTGTTGTCCAACAATTAATCACATGCAAACAATGGCATTTTTAAAAATGCAAAGCTTATGTCTGTCTTGAAGTTTTGAAAATACATTTTTAGTAAACAAACATAATTTTTTAAGAATATGAATTCAACTTAGAATTTATAGTAAACCTCACAGGAGTCAGGATACCTTTTTGTAACAATATGCTTTCAAACTAACCCGTGCTTCAGCTAGGACTTTTAAGGGTTGTAGCGTGGCCTGGTTCACGGTTCAAGAAACAAAGGATAAAGGCTCAAACATTATTTGTACCCAACCCATTCTTCGTGATGTTCTTCAGTCATATACTCATTTAATTGTGTGTTTAGATCCCAATTGAGTCTGGAATCTTTGCCTTGATATTTCGGTGATGGCTCAGATACTGAAAGTTTATTTGAGAAGGCAGTCATCATTTTTTTTTGTAATATTTTTTGTTGAGGATTCGTATTTGTTGAGGATTCATAGCGACCTTTTTTTTTATATTTTATTATCCCCACCTTTTGGCTGAATTGTTTCTTTTGTGATTACACTCAGCGGGATGCCCCCATTTATTTCTTAAGTCTCCTTCATAGGTTTTGACTTAGCGGGCTTTTCTTTTGAGAGATAATGACTGCCTATTTTAATGATTATGTGGAACCATCACCATCTTTTTGATTTGGAAGAGCATCTTCGACACTATTCATCGTGTACGCAGGAAAAGCTTGTGATTGAATGCACCATTAAATTAATTGAGAAACTACCCTGCCCCAGGTTATGATTAAGGGTTTTAATTTGTGTGAAAATAAAAACTGTTACTTATTAGGCTCAAAGAGGTTGAATAGGGATTATCTTCCTTATAACTCCACTGTTTAGGATTTGAAAGACTGCCTGTACATCGTCAGCAAGGTCTGTTCAAAAGCATACTGTAGAGATTATGGTATCATTTTCGTCATCCTCCCTCTAAAGGCTTATAGTTTTTAATCAATAGTTAAATGTCACAAAAGTAAAAACATAGTAGAGTGAAAACGAATGGATTACTTCAAGACAAACATATTAAATGCATTAATGGAATAGCAAAGTTTGGCATAAAATAAGTTTTCGAAAAATCAAAAGAAAATTACAATTTGAAAATTCTAATGAACAAAAAGCCTTTTCTTCTGAACTTGTCACTTCAGATGGTGTGCCTTTGAGAGATGGCAGAAGAATTCATTCTGACCATCTTGTGTGAACTCTAGCACCCCTTCATCGATCAAGTCTTGAATATTATTTTTCAATACCCAAGAGCTATTAGTGTCATGCCCCGGACTATTGGAATGATAAGTGCATATCACATTAGGGTTGTACTGAGGAAAGGCGGTGTTGGGATTCTGAGGAGGATCATTCAATATTATCAACTCCATCTTCAACATGTGTTGCAATACTTGAGCCAAGGACATGTCGATTTTGGTGAATTTCCTTTTGGACGCGTCCTGCTTACACTAATTTCCTTATCATTGTTATTGCACCGGTGCTGGATTAGAGATCCGCACTGCCCCCATAGATTAGTTGAGATCACTCTTATTGTGACCCTTTTGGTCGTACATAGTACTTGACTCTTTCTTTCTATTGTATGGTCTCTTCTGAATACTTGAAGATACAGTCCCCTGGATTTCACCGCTCCTGAGTTTATTTTCAACATGTTCTCGCATGAACATGTCATCCAATTCCTTATCTTCCAAGAGAGGTTGATCATTGATTAGGCCTAAAATTCTAGCAGTTTTACCCAGACGATCGTATCTGTCTTGATGAAGCTTGCTGATGAGAATCCTCAACTCTTCTTGTCACCAAACTAAATTTTTGATAAGAGTCATCTGACTACTCATCTAGATTCTCATCCTTTCCATCTTAGCTTGCAGTTGTTCCAAATGGTCATCCTTTTGTCTTCAGAATTTTTTTTGGTCATGTTCCCAACGAGGAGTGTTTTCAATTATTCTTGGCCCTTAGATAGATTCAGGAATAATTCCTTGAACTAAGCATCTTGAGTTTGAAGATCTATGTCATTCCGTTTGAGATCCATCTTCCTACTGCTGAAATAAACAGTGAGAAAATGAGAAACCTATCTCAAGAATACCTGTTATGTAATGACATGCATACAATGTTTTCAAGGATCTCGCGGGGTAAACACAAGAATATGTTTGAATCTGACTGCAACTTTGATTGAATAACTTCGTATTGTTAAATATCCTATGAGAATAAAGCTCACCATATCGAGTGGGTCATAACCTCAGACTCAAGTTATCGTGCTTTAGTCTTTTGACAGCATTGGCTAGGGGAAAATAATTCCCTTTGCCCCTTGCTAGATGTCTGGTTCATCATAACCTGCATCACAGTCCCTTGAGATCCTTGAAATGGTTAAGGAAATGCTATGGCATGATGTTATGATGTGTATGTTATGCACTAAGCAAAAGTGTAAGGTGATGAAGATAAGTGAGTCTTGCAAGAAGTCCAGGTTATTGGATAATGACTACAAACAAGTCCTGCAAGGAACTCACATCGTTAGATAATGAGTACAAACAAAACCCTGCAAGGAGTTCAAGTTGTTAGATAATGAAAGAAAACAAGTCACATAAGTAGCCTTAGGTTCAGGCTTGCATGGAATTTATAGGTAAGTACCCTCTTGAAGTTTATTTGGTTCAACCTGTCCTAGAAAGTAACCAGGTTCTAAGGAGTCTCAATATCACTGATCTTTCTTTATCAGGCATTGTTTCAGCTCTGGCAATCTTTTCTCGCGGCCTAAATATCCTAAAAGTCCGATCTCAATGAGTGTAGTATCGAATATCAACCAATCCTCAGCTTTATACCGAAGCCGGCTATCTCACTACTTTTCTAATGGCCAAGTTTGTTCAACTAAGGTTCTAAGGTCAGTTAGTGCTTTATGACACCACACAACAACCCCGTTTTCTCCTCGATTTAACACGAGGGATACCGGTACCAACAAATGTTCACACTAACGCAACCATCGCTTCAACCATATCGGTCTACACCATGCACCCTCCACGATCTATTGCTGCTTACCTAAAAGTGCCCCAGATCTGGGTATAGGATCTTTACAAGAATACCCAAACATAAACCCGAAATGTAAAGCTAGCATGTCAAACAGGTAAAGCATTTAAATGTGAACTATCTTAAAGGTAACCCCACTTTTTTTAGCAATTGTCCCCAGTAGAGTCGCCAGTTCTGTAATACGGTGGGAGAACTGATTGTTATACTGGTTTTGCGTTTGTATTCGTAAATGTTGCGATAAGCAAGAGTCGCCATCGACTTTTCTTTTATCCAACAAAGGAATGGGTGAAAAGAACAGAAAAATATCTTTCGAGATTATTTCTAAGTAAGGGGTAGATTATGGAAAGGGAAGGTGTTAGCATCCTTTCCATCTGTAGTTACCTATGGGCTCTTAGATGCTAGCTCATTTGAAAATACCTTGTGTTTGTGTGTTTTAAAAAAAGTATTTTGAAAAGACGCCTTAGTGCGGAGAACTTTGTAATGTCTCTCGTATCGTGGAGAATGTATACAAAGTGTCTTTGAAAATATTTTTTATAAAAGAGTGTATGTGTGAAAAATTGTTTTATTTGAGCAAGCATCTAAGAATTATCTACCTACTCGAAAAGGTTTGTTCTTTTCCTCTTTTTCCTTTAGACAGTGCTATCCTACTATTAATGAGTAGGTAGCTTCATCGCTAGATGTTTGAGGAACAATCGAGGGTCATCGTACAATCATAAAGGTAACTCGCAGGGCACTTTAGCGATTTTATCATAAGGGACTAGATCGTTTACCGAAGGCAGCATCGAAGGGTCATCGAGGGACTATGATCTTTTTAACCGAGGGTCTTTACTAAAGTGTCCATGTTCGAGGGACATGACTGTTGTTTTCCGAAGGCAACAAGTGGAGGTACCTTAAAGGTTCTCGTGTGCAAAGTGTTTTGTGTTTCAGTTATTGTTTATATTTGATGTTAAGGTTTTCTAACATTTTTTTGGGATCTCTTGCCATGCAATCCTATTACCATACATCTAAACAGTTCATATATATATATATAGGAATTTAAAGTGCGGAAATCAAATCTAACTATTACATGGCTTCAGGGAGGGGGAAAATTACAAGTTCAGAATTTAGGGAGATAAAAACAGTAAATGTCATAGTTTTTAACTATTACAAATCGGGAAGCAGGTACAATAATAGGAAAAGGTAATAATAATGTGAAAGTACTAAATGAGCTTGAATTAGAAAAGACGTCTAAAACCCTAAAATATTTCTAAGTAAAAGAAATTCCTTTTTGTTGCTTTTGTTTATTTGGGAAAACATTAAATTAAATTAAATCTAATTAATCAAAAAAATAAAGAAAAGAAAATTATTAATTAAAATTAATTCTAAACAAATATAATATATTTTTTTGCATTTTCTTGTTTAGGAAATATTAAGAAATTTGACCTAATTCTAAATTGTTTTTAATTGACGAAATAAAAGATAATTAACTAAATTAATTATGAAAATTAAATAAAATAAAAAAACCTAAATCTATGTTTTTTTATATTTTTCTGATTTTATGGTTAAATAAAAATGATTTTTGAAAATAAGTAAAACAAAAATAAATAAATAAACTACAAACAATAAATAAAAATTAGAAAAGGATGGGCCTGGTATTAACTAGCGAACAGGGGTGTGAGATTTGAATTTTATTAGGCCCAAATCAAGGAGAAGCCCAGGCTGCGCCTGATTCAATGTTGTTGGCCCTTGAGGGTTCATCATGTAGAAGCGCGCTTGAGGTGTTGGATCTCCATTAGTTGGCATCTGATGGCCCAGATGTGGAGGCCCATGATATATGCCTGGATCTTCCATACACTGGATCTGAAAAGAAAATATGAAAAAAATTCAAAACCTGGGAATCGAACCCAGGTTCTTCACACTTGCAAACACACGCTTCACCAACCAGCCAACCTGTTCATTCATTATTCAAAATAAACTAACAGTATTATATGTGAAAAATGGTCAAATTTCAAATTTTCAAACGCACGCCAGGAATATTCAGATGGACCAATGGTGTAACAACGCGTGGGGTGCCAGAGTCAACCCATCAAAGTCAACCTTCCGGTTGTCTTCTCCGGTGGGGTCAAAATCCTAACCTGCAAAAAAGATGCCATAAAAGGATAAAAGTACCCCTACCCCCTTAAAATTTCCCCCTGATTCTGAATATGACGCTATTTTAGGCTAAAAGTCTCTGGATTTTGCGTTTCGAAACAAAACTAGTGATCAGAGCCAAGCATGGCATCTTGTGATTCTGGCCCTAAAGCTCACATGTTTCACATTCAAACTGTTTTAAACATGACTATAAACACATTTGCAAATGTTAAAAGGTTCAATAACACAATTTAAAAGAGATTTAATTAGAAGAAAAATGTTATCCACAGTATGATTCATGTGCGCGATTCAAGGGGTTTCAAGCTAGTGCAAGGTGTGGAAATAATCCCTAGAGAACCTCAGGAGCATGTGGCAATGCGTGGTTTGAATGGAGGAAGACTAGAGGATGGATTTTGGAATTTCACAACTTTGATGATTTTTTTGGAAATTTCGTGGAGCTTTGATTGGCAATGTGTGCGTCTCTTGCTTGAGCGCATGGCCTTGTATTTATAGGGGAAAAAGAGAGGGTGACAAAGAAGGGAAGAATCAATGCAATTAACCATGTTTTGAATACCAAATCACAATTTGAAAAAAATGCCATTTTTGCATTATTTTCTTGCCATTTTGGTCCCTTGCATGGACCTGGTCCTCTCTAATGTATCTTGCACGAAAATATGGGCCTCTCAATGGATCAAACCAAACCCAAATGTCATGGCCCATTTTTCTTGCATTTTATCTTCATTTACTTAATTTTAAATTAAATAAAAATCAAAATAAATGTAAATAAAATCAAAGCCATGCAAAAATGGACTTAGAGGTCCTTTAAGACACTATGAGTATGCTTGAAACCCAAAAATTAGGCCCATTGGTCTAAAAATACAATTTTGCTCAATGTGTACTTTTTGAAATTCCTCAAAATTCCCCAACTTGTGCAAACCATAACTTGATCAATTTTTATATTTTGGAGATGATCTTTGACTTTTTAGAAATCTGAAGATGTCCCCTACAATCTCTATGTTTAACATTTTTGCATTTGGAGAAATCATCTTGATGTAATTTGCCTTGACAAAAGATGCCTTTTTGTTGACTTTCAAAAAGACCTGTAATGTATTGGCTCATATCTTTCCAATGATGCATTTTTTGAACTTGAGGGAAAAACAAAAGTTGTAGGGAATTGATTTTCTTCACAATGAGCTTTGGTTGGGGCAAAATGGATGAAGCAGTGAAAGTTATGCCTAGTTAAAGTTCAGTTGACTTTCTTTAGAAAACCCTAATTTTGCACTTTTGGATTCTTGATGATTTGAGAGCATTCCTTGGGTAATCATGATCAACCCTTGATCAAATGATGGATATCACTTCAAAATGTTTATGTTGACCAAAAATCTTGAAGTTTGACTACATATTGGGCACAATTGACTTTTGACCTAGTACAATTGATTTTCAAGCATTTGAGCAATTTACTGAGCAAGCTTGTAGTGCTAGGCATGAAACTTGTCATGGAAATTATTGAGGACATATTAGGTCCATGGAAATCACTTGAAGTATTTTCAACCCAAAATTCTTTGTGAGAAGTGAAACCCTAGTTGGAAATCCATTGTTTAGGAGGAGAATTTGTCTGGCCAATTCTTGGTCAACCTTGAGCAATTAAGGACCTCAATGAGCATGTCTTGAGTGAAATGGGAATGTAAATTTTGGGGTACAACAATGTGTGTTTAGAACCATTACATGAGAGATCTAACGCAGGGACGAAGGTTTGCCATTATTATGGAAAAGCTTGAGGCAAGATTCGTATCTCAAGATACAGGCCTTTTCAGGGCAAATTAGCCATGCCATCGTGTTCGCAAGGGCCTAATTAGTCTAGTAGAGTTCTTTTCATGTTTGTTTTCATGATATTTCACAATTTTTGATGTTTTGGCCAACCAGAGGGGATGACCAGAGCCACCACCCACAGTGGCTTGACCGGCATTGACGAATGCATGGATGAAAGGGACGATACAATTGGTTTATTCAAATTGCAGGGGGCCCACTTGGCACGCGTGTGTTGTGCAGTCAACATTAGGATTGGATTTGCATTATGTATTTAATATTGTATTTAGGTTAACGGAAGTACAGTCATCCCAACGGTAGAGGCATTGCATGATTAACCGTTACTATGCGCAAGGGCAGGGGTTCGATCCATGCCTCTTGCCTATTATTTTTCTAATTTCTGCTTGCAGATCTAGTGTTCTAGGGATAAGCACGTGCACCATGCATTGGCATATTGTCACCACCAGATCATCACAACGTCAGATCTAACACTCCATATCTGGGAGTTCATGATAGGGCTCACAGGAGCCAGCACTACTGAATCATGTGCAAGACCCTGGGTTTCCTCTTATTGGGCCTAAACTAAATTCCAGACATATACCCACAATTGCTTTGTCCATCAGGCCCATTTCTTTTTTTAATTTTTATTCTTTCTTTCTTTGTTTTATTTGCTTGTTTATTATCACTTTTATATAAAAAAGTAATTTGTATTTTTATAATAAAATCACACAAAATAGATTTAGGTTTTTCTAATTAAATTTAATTTTCAGAAATTAATTAATTTAATTATTTTGACTTATTTCAATTAATTTAAAATCAATTAGAACTAGGTTTAATTACTTCAAATCTTTTTATCAAATGAAATACCAAAAATATTAGAATTAGTTTTCTTTTATTGATTTAGAATTAATTTTAATTAATAATCATTTCTTTTTATTAATTAAATTAGATTTAGTTTTTCTTTTCTAACTTAATTTTAAGTTTTATTTCTTAAAACAAATAAAAAACAACAAAAATATTCTAAGTGTTTAGAAGTTTTTGGGTTTTTACTTCGCTTTCCATATTCGCACGCTTATTTCGCATTTTTCTTTCATATTAATGTAACAACAAAAGGATGTAATAGCGATTAAATTTAGGACTTTACTTTTATTTCCCCGTTTTGATTTGTAATTCCCCCTCCCGGAAGCCATGTAATAGCGTAGCTTCAAATTCCGCAGTTTATTTCTGCACTGATATTAATTGTTAGATGTATGCTAATAGGCTTGTATGGCAAGATAAAAGCAAACGCTAGCAAACCTAACACTCAACAGAAAAATAACTGAAACACAACACACTCACACATGCACACCTCTAAGGTACCTCCACTTGTTGCCTTCGGAAAAACAAACAGTCACGACTCTCGAACATAAGAGATTTTAATGACGACCCTTTGGTTTAAAGATCATAAGTCCCTCGATGACCCTTTCAATGTTGCCTCAGTATATGATATTAACCTTAGGGTAATTACTAAAGTATCTTACTAGTTACTAAAGTATCTTACTAGTTACTTTTGTGACTGTACTAATAGTAGGATAACACTGTCTATAGGAAAAGAGGAAAATATAAAACCTTTTGAGTAGGTATATAGCTCCTAGTTTCTTGCTCATAAAAACAATCAAAAAACAATTTTTTCACACATACACAAACTCTTTTCTAAATATTTTCAAATAAAAAAAACACTTTGTATACGTTCTCTCCGAAACGAGAAACATTACAAAGTTCGCTGCACTAAGACGTCTTTTCAAAATATCTTCAAAACACACTTACACAAAAAAGCATTTTCAAAGTGAGCTAGAAACTAAGAGCCCTTATATAACTATGGATGGAAAGGGTGATAACACCTTACCTTTCCATAACCTACCCCCTGTAGCGGTAGAAATGTTTAAGACTAAGACATTAGATTGACTAGACTTATACAGATTAAAATAAAAATCGTCACTGTGCTTTATTGTTTCCAAAGGAATGGGAAAAGAGCGAGTAAACCAAAAAGAGGGGGAAAGATTCAAGGTAAGGGGGTTGGTTATGTAAAGGGAAGGTATTAGCACCCTAAACATCTACGATACTCCGTAGGAACCTCTTTGAAAAATCTGTATATTTTGGCTATAAAATGTTGTATAAAAAATAGATGGTGGAGGTGAGAAAAGAAGTATTTTTTATGATTTTTTTTGCACCCACCGCGATTGCAAACCTTTAGTGCCTACGTACGATCTTCCGTGCAATAGGGGATCAGGGTACTTGTAGTTCACCTTTTAAAAAATTTAAAACACAAGCGCGTTGGTTAATTTTATGAGATAAGACATCATCGTCAATGTCCGTGTGGAAAATATACTTACTACCCACAATTATGAGAAAGGAGAATTTGCATCATCTCAAAGTGGAGGATATGGCTTGGATTTTAGAATAAATAAAGCCTCACTCAACACTCAAGTAGAAAATATCTCACTTCACTGCATATTGTAGTAGTATAGTTGTTTGCATCACTACAAGGATTTACAAGAGTCTAATCTTTTGAGAAAAGTTTAAAGTAAAAGCCAAAGTGGAAAAATGGTTTGAAATGAGATTGATTGACGTTTAGTCTTCTCACAAAAAAATGTCAAGGTATTATTAAGTTGATTAAATTTTATTTATGAAAAGATTTTGAAAATGCATGGACCTAGGTCCAAGTTTATTATGAAAGTGGTTCAAGTTTAAAAAATAAGAAGAGTTTTCAAAAGGAGAGAGAAGATTTTTGAAATTAAAAAAGATGGGAGGAGAAGAAGAGACTATCCTAAAGCATAAGGTAAAAGCTTAGGAGTCCAATACTCCATAATGCAAAGGATAGTAACCAAATAGTCCAAGTATCATTAAAGTTTTTTATGGTTTATGTTGATTATTAAGTATCTTCAAAAAGAAAAGAAAAGCTCAAGTGAGCAAAATAAAAATGACATAAAAGTAAATGCTCAAGTGAGCAAAGATGAAAATAGCATGAAATGTAAATGTTAAAGTAAATATTACATAAAGTAAAAGCATAAAAATAAAAGCATAAAGTAAAGTCAATTGTTAAGAATTAGTGGTTAGTTGGATGACCATCTTGAAACTTGAATTTGGAACTCATTAGAGGATTGGTAGAACCAAATCCTCTCAACAACAAGTTGCATTTGCTTTTTGTCAAGTATATCATCCATTTAAGAATTCTCAAGGCAACATTTAACCATCAACGATGTTTAAGTTATCCGTGTTGACCAAAATTTATGAAGATCTATTAGAGGATTGGTAGAACCAAAGCCTCAACACAATAAATCTCAAGGTTATTGGATCAAACAGATCAAATTAACATACTTGGGCTTGCAAACATAGGTTTGGGCTACAAGTGATCATTTATTCAAATCAGGACAAAATTTAGCGCTATGTTAAGCAATCGTAAGTGGACTTATGTAGAAGTCGCACGTATTTTGAGACCGGTAAATAGCAATATATGTATTTCATGTTTGGATAAATAATATAGAGATCATTATTCCATAACATGTAATATAATAAGAAAGGGGAATAAGATGAAGAGGGAAGGGATTAGAGTTTCAAATATCATCAACATTATTCGTCTATTTTAATGGATTTGGTTTATCAAACTATCAACACCCAAGACCCAATGATGTTGAATAATTTGCCTCAAGATATTCTCCAAGTCAGTACCACATGCTATTTCAAGAATCAAACAAGAATCATGTACAAAAGTTTTCAATTACAAGCATTAATCAAAGGTAAAACCCAAAATGCAATCTTAAGTCAAAAATAGTTTTAAAATATGAAAATGACTTGAAAAATTAAGAAATTAAAACCCCAACTTCCTAAAGTCCTATAAAAGTCAGAAATAAAAAATTGGAGTCCCTGGATTGAGGTGGAAATTTTCTTTATAAATGCAAACTTGGAAACTAGCAAGTTTAAGCCTTAAACTAGATGGTTTTGGAAAATAATTTGTGAAAAATATGAAATCATATTGTAAAATTCCAGAAAAATGATATTTATGGCCTCAACATGTTCAAGCACTCCAAACAACTTCATCTCTGATTTTATAGGCATGAGAAGTTAGAACTTTAAATCAATTAATGTGCATGATCAAGCAAAAACCCTAAAAGAGGAAATTAAGTTCACAAATTAATCAATTAGATCCAAAGGCCAAATAAATTTTATGTAAAATAACCTAAATGTCAAGAAAATTAAAAGTATCATAAATCATATTTTTCTTGAATTTTATCTCAAAATAAAAATAAATAAATAGAAATTATTTAAACAATTCATTAAAAAAAACAAGGAAAAGATGAATATGTCTAATTAAATGATTTAATTTGTAATCCAAATTTTTTATAAAATAGGAAAAAAATATTTTCATGTAATAAGCTCAAAGAGGAGTCCTAAAATATTTTTTAGAGATTTTTTTCTTAATATAAATACGAAAATAAAATTCAAGATTTAAAAGAAATATTAAAACCCTAATTATGTACATGATTTTATTTAATCAAGAAAAATGATTAAAAAAAATGAAATAAAAATAAAAATATTAAAATATACTGAAAAAGGAGTTTAAAATATATTTTTTTCATAATTTTTGAAGTGAAGGAAATATTAAAATAAAATTTGAGAAAACAAAAGAAAAATTAATATTCAAAGGCTATTACACCTGTTTTTTTGCCAAAATACACTGTAAAAGGTACTGAAACTATGTTCAATTAAAACAAGACACCTCATCATCCCTACCAAACAACCATAATACTCACGCTTTACAACTTTGACACGCCATTTTCAAGCCACGATATCTCACTCATTTCTTGATGAAATCCAAAAATTCCAACACCAAAGTTCAAGATTAAAATTAGTAGAACATACTAGGATTAAAAAATTCATGAAATGATGCATGGATGATTGAGAAAATCGCGCGTGAAGAATGCTACATGAACACTTTTTTTATTTACACATTTCAACAAATAGTTTTGTGATTCACTTTTCTCTTTCAATAGTCCATCAAAATAAACGATCCAAGAATGAAAATTGATCAGAAAAATGCAAGGATTAAGAATATGCTATTGGATTTTTAAAAAGGTTCATGGATTTAAAAATAAAATGCAAGTTGAAGTAAAGGGAGAAAATGGATTATCTACCTTGAAATGAGTTGGATGATGTCGGAGCTCAAATAAAGAGCTAGCTCTCCAAAAATTCTTGCTTTGAAGATGCAGTGATGATGAGTAGAGAGAGAGAGATGCGAAGAAGTTTTGAAAAAAATGTGGAAGCTTGCTTAACAATGGTGGAAGTTTGTTTGAAATTCAAAGAGAGAGAGGAGAACTTTGGTTATTTTCGTGCGGGAGAGAAATAGATGAGAGCTTCTGATTTTTCTTTTTTTCCACACCTTACTTATTGAATGAAATGGATATTTATAGAGTGTAGAAAGAGAATGTGATGGAAAATGAGAAATGTGAGGAGGTTATGAGGTGTTGCATTTTTCATGTTATTTTTGGATGTAAATCACGTGCTCTTTAGTAAGTGAGAAGGGCTGGGGCGTGTGGGCTGGAAAGTGGGCTGGGTTGGCACAGAAAATTACCATGCATTTTCATGCAAATATGTTATTTCATGAACACCTATTTACCTCCTTATATCTCTCTCTATGGTGCATGAAACGTCCCAAACTTTGAATAAAAAATGGAGAGGACACTTCATACTCCAACTTTCATGTTCAACTTTTTTCAAAATGAGGCTTGAGTCAATGAGATATCTGGCCATGAACACGTGCTTACAAACTATTTGATAAAATGCTTTGCCTGCCTGGGCTGGCTGCGCGCGCGTGATGGCTTGCTGGGCAGAAAATTCAGCATGCATGTTGCCTGTTTCTCACAATTATATCTCAAAATATAGGAAGAATTTGGAGAAACTTTTTGAATCAAAGTTGTTCCTCACATTTAGGGCTTGAACTTTGATGTTTGACATTTTTCAAAATAATGAATATTTCACATAGAAAAGTGATGATGAATGCGCGCCCATAACATGTTTGATGAAATGACTACCTAGCGCGCGTGACTTGCCTTGTGATGGGCAAAAATTTAGTTTTCAACTTAAAATCCTAATCATCATATCTTTCTATACACTTAACCATTTGAGATGATTCTTGATTGAAAAATGAAGAGAAAACTTCAATCTATAACTTTCATGTTGTCAACTTTTTGATTTGAGTCCAAATGGTCATTAAAAAATGGACATGAAGAAGTCAAATTTTTGCATTTTTAACCAAAATTTCACTAAGTGTCAAAATCTTCCAAGCCTCATAACTTTTTTTCATTTCATTTTTTGGACTTGTGGCAACTCCTACAAAGTTGGATAATTTTTCATCCTATTTCTAGGCATATAAAGTTTGCACATTTTAAATAAAAATTGAGAAAGTTGTAACCAATCAAAATTCAGTCCTATGGATACTTAGAAAAATTTCAAAACTTTAAATAACTTTCTTGACAAGTTAACTCCAATTCACACTTCCTCTTGATATTTTTGCACTATTGACCATGAAATATGAGAATAGGGATATTCAATTGATGGTTGACCAAAAGTCCACTTGGTCAACAACTGATTTTGACTGTCTTCTGACAAAATGACCATTTTACCCCTTTTCGTCAATTGAACCCTTTCAAGCCAAAGTTGATGATCAAACTTCCAATGATAGATGCTCATGACTATGTAGAGAAGTATGGGATCAAGAATTGCCAAAAAATCCAAATATCTCCTGATTAAACTTCAAACCATAGTTTTGATCCTCTGTGCTAGGAGATGGTGAGATGAAGACAACTGTGCCATGACCTACAATATAATATTCCAAAGGACAAAATTCCCATGTTTTGAGGTTAGTTAAAAGCATACATATACAAAATGCACAATTCAAGGCTTTTCAAGGTGCTTGGTGATTCCATAAGCAAACCCTAAGACAGGATGCAGTAGAAGATAAACCCAAAACCCTAATTTGTGATCTGATTGCATTGTGATGGTATGAGATGATATAGGAATCTTAGGGGCAAAAATTGGGGTACAACTGCCTTTATTTAAGTTTCTCCTATCCGAAGATACGAAGGTTAAAAATCTTCGTGCCGACGTGATCGAAGATACTTAAATATAAAACAAACCCTATTTTTGGCCCTAAGATGCCATGCAATGCTTATGAGTAAGAATGCATATGAACAACTTATAAGGGACACAAAACACCACTGGGGATGTAACAAAAGGAAATAAGGATCAAAAGAGAAACCCGACCAGGAAAATAAATCACTGGTGAATCAAAAGACCCGACTCTATTAGCGTAAAACCCAAAGAAGAGATAAGGCAACATCAACTCAGCTAAAGAGGAAATAATACAGGATAAAAGTGATTGACAACTAACTGTGAACTACTAACTCAATAGTCAAAGGTAGAAGATCAAAAAGATACTGACTCATAGATGATGGTAAAAGATAAAAGGATACACCAACTTTCACTGAAGGCATTACTATGAATGTTCACTGAAGGTAGAAAGAGAAAAGAATAACAACACCAACGTTCACTGACGGTGAGCTACCAACGTTCACTGAAGGTAGAAAGAAAAGAACATAACACCAACATTCACTTATGGTGAACTACCAACATTCACTGAAGGTGAACTACCAACGTTCACTGAAGGTAGAGAGAAAAGAAATATAGCACCGACGTTCACTGACGGTGAACTACCAATATTCACTTAAGGTAGCAAAAAGATAACACCCACGTTCACTGAAGGTGAACTACCAACGTTCACTAAAGGTAGTATGAGAATAACATCGACGTGCACTGACGATGAACTACTAACTTTCACTGAAGGTAGAGAGAAAATAAATATAGCACCGACGTTCACTGACGGTGAACTACCAATGTTGACTGATGCTAGAGAGAAAAGATAACACGCACGTCCACTGAAGGTGAACTACCAACGTTCACTAAAGGTAGTAAGAGAATAACATCGACGTTCACTGACGATGAAATACCAACGTTCACTGATGGTAGAGAGAAAAGATAATAATCACCAATGTTCACTGATTGCGAACTGCTAACATTCACTGAAGGTAGCAAAAAGATAACACCCACGTTCACTGAAGGTGAACTACCAATGTTCACTGAAGGAAGAAAGAGAATAACATCGATGTTCACTGACGATGAACTACCAATGTTCACTGAAGGTAGAGAGAAAATAATATAGCACCGACATTCACTGACAGTGAACTACCAATGTTCACTGAAGGTAGCAAAAAGATAACACCCACATTCACTGAAGGTGAACTACCAACGTTCACTGAAGGTAGTAAGAGAGTAACATCGACGTTCACTGACGATGAACTACCAACTTTCACTGAAGATAAAGAGAAAAGAAATATAGCACCGACGTTCAGTAACGGTGAACTACCAACATTCATTGAAGGTAGAAAGAAGATATATTGATAATAACAAGTTTCCCAAAATCACGGCGTTTCACCTAGAACGGGTCTCAACTTCTTCTTTAACCAAGGAATTCCGCCTGGAAAGGGTAGTATATAAGTTGTCTCAAATAAAGAGACTACCACTTGTAAATATTTCACAACAAACTGTCTCTACGATATTGAAATACTTGCCATCCACTAGAGTAATTTGACAACAAACTGCAAACTATCCACTCATAGAGAAGATAGCAAAAAAAAGTAACGTCGACTTTTATGGGGAAGTACAAGTTGCTCAAATAAAGAGACATGCTACTTGTTGTTGTGAAGGATTGTAAAAATGACTTCCAAGGGAAAGCAATATGGCTTCATGGGGAAAGAAATATGACTTCCTGGGGAATGAAATATGACTTCCTGGGGAAAGAAATATGACTTCCTGGGGAATGAATCATGGCTTCCTAGGGAAATGCCAATATATTCCTGCCGAGGAGATAAAGTCTTCTCGTGCAAAATAAATGCATACTCTCAAACTAAAGCTCAAAGCTTGCAGAGATCATAAGTAATAATATTGTTGGGATCCAAATATTTAAACCAAAAATAAACCAGAATGAATTAGTCAACCAAAATACATCCTTTGAGAAATAAACTCAAGAGGGAAACCCAAATCATCCAAACAAAGAGCTGTACAGGAAGGCTAAAGAAAAAATCTTCCACGAGGGACAACTCAGTGGGGAAAATGAAAGAATATACATTTTATGCTTAAGGTTGACACTCTATTGGAGAGAGAACAACACAACTCTACAAAACAGGATAATATGCTATCAAAAAATTAATGAGTGCAAATGAGCAATAATTTGCTAAATTCAAATATGTATGATGACAAAACAGACATATAATACAGGGAATAACCATACAAAACCAACTCGAGTACAGTCAATACTCGGCTAAATCACATCCAAGATGAACATTCCAAGAGAAAGTAAGCACCAACTGAGGAAACAAAATCCTATTTCACGGCTTAACTTCATTGGGAAGGAACATAATCCGGAAGTAATCAAATTATAGCGACAAAACAATACTGATACAGGGATATAACATCCTTCTCCAGGCTTCACGGGGGAATAGCCCACAGACTTCAATGGGGAAAACAAATGTTTCACAGTCCGTACTCATATTGGGGATTGCAATACTGACTTCAAATAAGGAAGATGGAAACCATATCGTTAAAACATCAACTGAGGGTTTCATGTTGACTTCATTGGGGAAATACCATACAGACTTCACTAGAGGAGATAGTGCCTCATTATCTAGATATCAACTGGAGACTTCGTGCTGACTTCATTGGGGAGGTCAACACCACATCAAAGAGAGGAAACCAAGATACATTCTTCAATATTGAGAGTAATTATTGCACCAACTTCCCTGGGGAGAAAGTATGAAACCTCGTGGGGATAACAACTTGGGGAGTTAAGAAGTCAAACATTACAACAAGAAATCAAACTTTGGGGATTTTAAATCAAACCCAACACTTGGCGGGTGAAAACCCAAAAAATCGACAAATGCCTCAACACTTCTTAAATAAAACATTGCCCTTGCTTAATTATCGGGCAATCAAACAAAATGCAAGTACTACCGAAAGGGAGATACTTCACAAATGAGCCCAAATCAGCATGCACGGGGAGAAAAGAATTATATCAAATAAGCGAAGCCTTCACTGAGGAATCTCGGATTGAGTCTTCATAAAATGCAAACTTATTCCGACAAAAGATGCCCTGGGATAGCCTTATTGGGGAATCAAGAAGTCAACATTATAGAAAAAGGTCAAACTCATGGAGATTTTAAATCAAACTCAGCACTTGGCGGGTGAAAACCCAAAGGGTTGACAACTGTCTCAACACTTCTTAGAAAATATACTGCCCTGGTCTAGTTTCTTGGGAAATAAATACCAACAATAATGCCAATACTGTAGAAAGAGCGACATTTTGCAAATAGTTCCATCTCAGCACACCAAGGGAACAAGACCTTTCGTCATATGAGGAAAGACTTCACTGGGGAATCTATGATAGAGGCTTCAGACCATGCAAACCCAAAATAAAAAATGAACCAAGACTTGACTGGGGACAATGGTATCATAAACCCAATACCACACCTTACGCCAATTGGTATCGTCTTCAATATACAAAAATCACGCACATACAAGCGAAAACAACCTGAGAAAACCTTCCCGGGGGGAAACAAAACTTCCCAAAATTACTGGAGTTCATCCGTTCCTGGGATCACCACTTTTGTTTTCCTCTTGAATCACAAAATCTAAAGTAAAAGTAAGTTGTAAATTCTTTTTTAAAAACAATTTTGTTATTTAATATTTTTGCTTTGAAAATCATTATCAATAATAAATGGAGTCTTTGTAAGCTGAATAAAATAAGAATTACAAAGAAATGGGTAAAAGCTCAAATTTTATTGATAGAATGGTAGTCTGTGAATGGCGAGACTCCACAGATGATTACAAAGTTCAAAAAATGGTGATATATAATCGTAAAGATACATTGAGATACAATGACCACTATTCCCTCTAACAACTATGAAATTCTGAGCAGCAGCTTCCGTTGAAGCATGGTGATGATCCAAAAAGATTGTTGCTTCAATGATCAAGTCTTGTCTGATGTAGTTACTTGCCAAGAAAGTCCCTAACTTTTACCTAAGCTGCCCTTGTGGGTTTTCAACTTAGTGGGAAATTTTATTCTGTTTATGTCTCTAATTTTTGCCTAGACCGCCCTTTCGAGTTTTCGGCCTACCGAGACGCTCCTTTTTGCCTAAGCTTCCCTTTCGGGTTTTCAACTTAGCGAGTTGTTCTTTTATTTCTTTAGGAAAAGTATTTCTTGACTGCATCAGCATTCATGGGACGTGGGAACTCCTCTCCATTCATAGTTTCAAGAATTAATGCACCGCAAGAGAAGGCTTTCTTGACAACATATGAGCCTTCAAAATTCGGAGTCCACTTGCCCCTAGAATCAACAGTAAAAGACATGATCTTCCTGAGCACGAGGTCGCCTTCTCTAAATTCACGAGGTTTGACCTTCTTATCAAAAGATTTCTTCATTCTCTTATGATATAACTGCCCATGACACAAAGTCGTCATTCTCTTCTCTTCGATCAAATTCAATTGGTCAAACCTGTTCTGGATCCATTCAGCCTCTGATAAATTTGTTTCCATTATCACACGCAAAGAGGGAATATCAACCTAGATTGGGAGCACCGCTTCCATTCCATACACAAGGGAGAACGGGGTTGCTCCTGTTGAAGTGTGTACAAATGTCCGATATCCATGTAAAGCAAAAGGGAGCATTTCATGCCAATCTTTATAAGTAACAACCATCTTCTGGATGATCTTCTTGATATTCTTATTAGCAGCTTCAACAGCCCCATTCATCTTCGGACTGTACGGAGATGAATTTTGATGGACAATCTTGAATTCTTCACAAAGCTCTGTCATCATCTTGTTGTTCAGATTCGAGCCATTGTCGGTGATAATTCTGCTCGGCACACCATACCGACATATAAGATTATTCTTAATGAAGCGCATTACCACCTGCTTAGTAACATTAGCATATGAAGCAGCTTCCACCCATTCGGTGAAGTAATCAATTGCTACCAAGATAAAATGGTGTCCATTCGAAGCTTTGGGTTCTATCATTCCAATCATGTCAATACCCCACATAGAGAAAGGCCATGGGGAAGAAATAACATTTAGAAGTTTCAGAGGCACATGAATCTTGTCCGCATAAATCTGGAATTTATTGCACTTCTTTGCAAATCTGTAACAGTCAGATTCCATTGTCATCCAATAGTAACCTGTCCTTAGCATCTTTTTAGCCATCGAATGTCCATTGGCATGAGTGCCAAATGAACCTTCATGAATCTCATGCATCAACATGCCTGCTTCGTGTCTATCCACGCATCTGAGCAAGATCATGTCATAATTTCTCTTGTACAACACATTTTCACTGAGGAAGAAGCTGCCAACCAATCTTCTCAATGTCTTTCTATCTTTATTCGATGCACCAATCGGGTATTCCCGAGTCTGGATAAAATGCTTGATATCATAATACCAAGGTTTCTCATATGCTACCTCTTATGTTGTAAACACATGAGCGGGCCTATCCAGTCGCCGAACTATAATTCGAGGTATATCATTCCAAGTATTCACTTGATACATAGAAGCCAGAGTTTCCATAGAATCCGCCATTTGATTTTCGTCTCCGGGGATGTGATGGAATTCAACTTTATTAAAGAAGGGTAACAATCTTCTAGCATAATCTTTGTAAGGGATCAAGCCGGGGTGACGAGTATCCCACTCTCCTTTAATCTGATTTATTACCAAAGCTGAATCGCCATACACATATTGAATTTTAATTCTGAGATCAATAGCTTCCTCGAGACCCATGATGCAAGCCTCATATTCTGCCATATTATTAGTACAATCAAATGTCAACCTTGCAGTAAAAAGAATGTGTGATCCATGTGGAGTGACAATCACAACACCAATTCCTTTACCATAAGCATTCACAGCTCCATCAAATATCATGCTCCAGCGAGATTCAGGATTAGGACCTTCCTCAGGAAATGGTTCATCACAATCTTTCACTTTCAGAAACATCATATCCTCATTGGGGAAATCATACATCACAAACTGATAATCATCAACTGGTTGGTGAGCAAGATAATCTGCCAACATGCTGCTTTTAATATATTTTTAAGTGCGGTATTCGATGTCATATTCAGATGACAGCATCTGCCAGTGGACAATTCTCCCAATAAGAGCAGGATTTTCAAAAATGTACTTGATTGGATCCATTTTAGAGATCAACAAAGTAGTGTGATTCAACATATACTACCGCAAACGTTTTGTCGCCCAGGCCAGAGCACAACATGTCTTTTCCAGCATGGAATACCGCGACTCACAATCAGTAAACTTTTTACTGAGATAATAAAGGGCGTACTCTTTCTTCCCTGTTTCATATTGTTGTCCCAGAATACAGCCCATGGAATTATCTAACACTGTCAGATACATAACCAATGGTCTTCCTTCAATAGGAGGGAGCAAGATAGGAGGTTCAAGCAAATATTCTTTAATACTTTCAAATGTCCTTTGGCAGTCATCTGTCTATACACAACCTTGATCTTTCTTTAACAACTTAAAGATCGGTTCACACGTTGCAGTCATGTGGGAAATGAATTTGGAAATATAATTCAAACGCCCGAGGAACCCTCTGACTTGATTTTCAGTTCTCGGCGCTGGAATTTCTTAAATTGCTTTGACTTTATCAGGGTCAAATTCAATCCCTCTCTGGATAACAATGAAACCCAACAATTTCCATGACCGAACATCGAAGGTACATTTATTTGGATTCAAGCGGAGATGATACTTCCTTAAACGCTGAAACAACTTCAACAAATCTTCTACATGCCCTTCTCCAGTCTGGGATTTAGCAATCATATCATTAACATATACCTCAATTTCCTTGTGCATCAGATCATGGAATAGGGTTGTCATAGCCCTCTGGTACGTTGCACCAACATTCTTCAACCCGAAGGGAATCACTTTGTAACAGAATGTTTACCAGGGTGTGATAAACATTGTTTTTTCCATGTCCTCAGGAGCCATCCTTATTTGATTATACCAAGAAAATCTGTCCATGAATGAGAAAACTTTGAATTTTGCTGTGCTATCCACTAACATATCAATGTGTGGTAATGGAAAATCATCTTTTAGACTAGCTTTATTTAGATCTCTGTAATATACGCACATGCGAACTTTTCCGTCTTTCTTCGGTACTGGGACAATATTGGTAATCCACTGAGGGTACACTGATGTCACAAGAAAACCGACATTAACCTGCTTTAGAACTTCTTCTTTGATCTTCACTGCCATATCTGGGTGAGTTCTTCGCAACTTCTATTTAATTGGCGGGCACTCTAGCTTCAGCGATAAATGGTGCTCTACAATATTTGTATCTAGACCAGGCATATCTAGGTAAGACCAAGAAAAAATATCCACATACTCTTTCAACATCTCAATTAACCTTCTTTTCACATCAGGATATAGTAATGCTCCGATCTTGACTTCCTTCGGATCTTCTTCTGAACCCAAATTGATTACTTCCATTGGCTCTTTATATGGCTGAATGGCATTCTCCTCGCGCTCAAGCAACCATGAGACCTCTTCCTGAATCTCATCATAGTCTTCTTCTTCGGCCCCATACACAGGACATTCAAAGTTGGGAGAGGGTGCAGGGTCATTGTATTCAACGGGTTTTTTTAATTAATCTGAACATATGATTTATGATTGCTTTTAGAATCTGACACATATAACAAGTTGTTGTACCCCAAAATTTGCCCTCCCTTTTTCACAAGAAATCTCAACTTCAGGGTTTTCCCTAATTTTTCAAGATTGGCCCAAGAATCGGTCAAACAGACTTTTCTTTGACGACAAATCTGGAATTAGGGTTTTCGCTCGTATTTCTCAGAAGAAACTGAATCCTCAGAAATTCAGTTGACTGTTACTTTATTTTTACGCTTGTTCAAAATTACTGGTTGTTTCTCAAAAGCTAAATATCTGGGATAGGAGCTGAGGCTTTGTTTGAAACTTTGAGGCATTGGTTTGATCAGTGGAGTGAGAGGTGTGTGGGATGCTTGTTTGTTTAACTGTACAAAGCATATGATTAATTGAAATGCCAGGCGTATTGTGATTAATGCAAGATTGCGAAACGACAAAGTTTGTTGATTATTTATTTCATCTGGATTAAAGTTATTGGGATGCATTTCCAGTTGTTTTAATTTAGGAGACTTAAATAATTAAATAGACAATACAAGAAAAGAATGGAATATTTGACAGTAGAAAGTTCTTATTTGACAAAGACTTTTTATTTATTTATTTCAAATATTGTTACAAATTTTATTCGAATATTGTAAATTTATAATTTACAATGTTTACAATAATATTTTTTACAATAAATGAAAAGAAAATAAATCTAAAGCCTAAATCTCTTGAAATCTTTGATCTTTACTGCGTCCTCCATTATTCAACTGATACTTACCTGCAAAGGACAGAAGAAAAGGGAAATCAGTGCAATTAACTGAAAAGCATTTTTAAGCAGATAAATAAAAAAGTCATCATTAAAGCTTGTTGGCCGGAATCAGATTGTTTTTGGGTTCATCATATTTTACTTGTTCTCTTTGCAAATCACAAGAAGATTTCTCTTCTTGGTTCACAAAGAGAAAAGTAAGAATAATTTGCAAGCATACAGTTATTTCAAAATGCAAAGATATAAGGCAGCAAGACATAGCAAACTGAATTCCCAAACTGCATTAGTCAACTAAGTCAGCATGAGCAAGCATGGCAAGCTAATTACAAATGCAAACTAATGTCAAACTAAGTTACCAAGCTGTCAAAGAAGAAAAGCTGTCCAAGAAAGTACACAAGCTGTCAAAGAAAGAACAATACAGAAAATATGGAAAGAAAGTACAACAATGCAGAAGAAGAACCAAGTTACAAGCAAGAAGGCTTGTCAAATTCATCATCATATTCTGGCCAACTAGCTTTTCAGAAAAAAGATAATAAGCAATTTAAAATGCTTTTATGGAGAGAGAAAGAGAGTGAAGTGGGGTTTGTAGTTTTTGGCAGGCTGTAAAAAGCAGTGAGAAAGCAAATAAATATAACAGTCTAATAGTCCAAGAGGGAGGAGAGAGCCAAAACTGCAAGCTTAAGAAAACTGCATAGCCCTGCATTACAAAACTGAACCTGCAAAACTGCAAGCTTAAGAAGCAAAACTGCCTCCAATATAAGCAAAGCAAACTAACAGCAAGCCTGCCTAAACTTATCAAAAACCTGCTTTCTCCACACAAACTACCTGCCTAATCTGCAAAACTGCTTCTCAAGCAAAACCAAGATAAAACCTTGAAACCAATAACAAGCCTGCATAAAAAGCCTCCAACTGAAGCATGTTTCCAACAACACAAAACACCAGAAGAAAAACTTCCTCCAAACTCAACCACCTGCAAGAACTGCTATCAAAAATCCAAACAAGTTCAAAGTTTATCCAAAACTAAAACCTACTCAACCTGCAAAACTAAAACCATCAAACAAAAGACAAAGTTACAAGCCTTCAAGCCTGCTTTCAACACCAAAAACCTGTAAAACTGCATCTCAAACTGGCCTTCAAAACACTAATCTGTTTTAAACTGCATAAACTGCTAAACCTCTTCAAAGGTCCAAAACCTGCATAGTCCAAAGCAAAACTGCTCACCAAAAACACCAACCTGTTTTAAACTGCATAACCTACAGGCCTGAACTCACAAGCCTTCAAGCCTGCTTTCAAAGCCTAAAACCTGTTAAACTGCATCAAGCAAAGCTCAACAAACATCCAGGCCTGCCTCACAAATCACACAAACCTGTCCAAACTGCCTAGCTTGTAAGCCTGCAAACTCATAAACTTACAGCCTGCAACTCAAACAAATCAAGCCATTCCAACATTTCCAAACATACAAAAAAAAGCCACAAACTGTAATAACCCTGTTGCTCAACAAAAAGCAAGACCACAATATTGGTTTTCAGTTTTCACCATCATCAAACATCAAAACATCCATATCAAAAAGAAGAACACGCAACAAGTTCTAGGTTGTGTTCACCAAGCAACAACAACAGTCAATCTCAGAACACAATCATCATTGACAAAACCAAAGAAAGGAAGAGAGTCAACTCAAAATCAGAACAAACAAAGTTCATCATCAAAAGCCAGTACCCAAAGAAAGGAAGAGAGTCAACTCAAAATCAGAACAAACAAAGTTCATTATCAAAAGTCAGCACTCAAAGAAGAGGAAGAAGTCCAGAAGTGAAGAAAAAAACAAAGAAGTCTCAGAAAACATTCATCATTAACGAATCAGTGGCCAACAGAAAACATTTCAGAAGCATAGCTTTCAGAATAACATCATCACTAAACATTCAAAAACGAGTCAAGCACATAAATACCAGATAAGCATTGTCCTCATCTTCTCCACCTCCGGCCACCCAGAGCGCCGCCGTTCCACGCCCTCTCCTTCCATCTCCTTTCCAAAGAACAAAACGCCAAGGTAATAGTTTCCTTTCCCTCAATTTTCCTACATCTCACGCATGAAACATCAAAGATTAAACGTTGCAAGAAAACGTATAAGAATCACAAACCTCAACTGTAAAAAACGCGCCCAGAATAAGACAAAAAATATACCTTTTGAACCGTCACTTTGCGCCGTCGTGGAGAGGAGAGGATGAAAGCAGCGCTCTGGCAGCTTGAAGATTGGAGGAAGGAATCAGTTGCTCATGGGGTTTGAGAGAGATGAAGAGGACAAAGATGAGAGGAGCGGCGCCGTTAACAAAATTTCCAAACCCTAATTTCTGAACTTACAAAACGCAAACCCTAACAAATTTGTTCAAACCTTTCATTATGGGCCTTTGCCCCAACAAACGCTGAAGCCCAAACGCTTCTGAGTCACCACACCTCCCTTCCCTCTTCATAACCCTTTTCTTTTTTTTTTTGTTTTTTTTATCTTTATTTATTTATTTTGGGCCATCCAAAAAAGATATTCCTTAAGCCCATTTATTTTTTTCTTTTAATGTTTTAAAACCAATACTTTTTCTTTATCACTTTGTTTTCATTTTCTATAATCTAATTCTTTTTTTTCTCTTTTGTTAAATAAAAAGAACATATTAAATTTTGTATAAAATTTTCTTAATAATTTTTTCTTAATAATTATTACATTTAATAAACATACATAAATAATAAAACTTTAACTTAAATAATTTTTCTTTTTTTAAAAAAAAACTCTTTGTTTATATAATTAACAAAAAACACATTAAATAATAATAAACACTTAATTTTTCTTAAGTTAAAATTTTTATTTGATCATTTGTAAATAAATATACACATCTCATATTTCTTTGATTTTCATTATCTTATACTTTGTTATAATTCTACATTGAAAATGCGACAGTTCTATTTGGTTGTAACATATACTTAGACAAGACTCATCCCCATTTGTAAACATTTGTACCCCCATCCCCGAATACTTATTTGTAATAGCTTAGACTTTAAATTCCCGCAATTTATCGCTTTCCATATACTGTATAGTAATTAGGGTTTGTATGCGAAGATTCAAAATCAACCGCTAGATAACCTAATACAAGATAAATGCATGAAAATCAATACACAATTCACACTTGCACTTCTAGGGTAGCCTCGCTTGTTGCCTCGGAAAATGCAATCATGTCCCTCGAGCATGAGACACTCTAGCAAATGTCCCTTCGATAAACAAAGATCGTAGTCCCTCGATGACCCTCGATGTTGCCTTCGATGAAACGATCTCGTCCCTTACAAAATTGCTAGAGCGTCTCACAAGTTGCCTTCAATGATTGTATATGATGATCCGCGCCTGTCCCGTTTAAACATCCTAACACAAGGTTGTTCATCAAACACAATGGTGAAACAACACTGTTAAAAGGGTTAAAAACATAATAAAAATCTTTGAGTAAAATAGGGTAGACAACTCTTAGTTACTTGATCAAAAATCTTGCAAAACATCCTTGCCATTTTTCGAACACACTTCACAACACAACTTCAAAACAATTTCAAAACAACTTTCAAAACATTGAAATATCTTTTCAAAAAGACACACACCTTTGTATATATTCAAACAAGAATCATTACAAAGGTTTCCTAGACAAGGCATCTTTTTCAAAACATTTTCAAAACCACACACACAAAGCACCATTTCAAACAATTGAGAAAGTAAAGGCAAGTGATCTAAAACAAGTAACTAAGAGCCCATGGATAACCATGGATAGAAAGGGTGCTAATACCTTCCCTTTCTATAATCTACCCCCCGAACCCAAGAAAATATCTCAAAGGTCTTTCCTGTGCTTTTTGACCTTTCCTTTGGATAAAATAAAAAGTCGGTGGTGACTCTTGCTAAACCGAACAAGTGCGAATACAAACGTAAAATCCCAAGTCAGTTCTCCCACCGTATCACAGAACTGGCGACTCTGCTCGGAATTTTTCTAAAAGTGGGGTTACCTTAGGGTTTTAGATCACCTTTACATGCTTACCTTGATTGCTTTGATTGCTTTACTTTTTGGGTTCCTTGTTTGGGTTTGTTTTAAATCCTACACCCGGATTTGGGGACACCTTTCAGGTAAGTAGCAATAAACTGTAAGGGAATTGTGTGGGGTATACCGACATGGTTGAAGTAGTAGCTACGTTAGTGTGACATATTTGTGGGTACCGGTAGCCTTTGAGTTAATCAAAGAGAATACAGGGCCGCTGAGTGATGTCATGAAGCACTAACAAACTCTTAGAACCTTACTTGACCATCTTGGCCTTATTAGGGGTAGTGAGATGACCGGATTTGGTGCAGTCCGAAGTTGGTAGATACTCGATACTACACTCATTGAGGATTGTTTTCTTGGAATATTTCGGTCGCCACTAAAGTGGCTAAACCAAAACAATGAACACAGAAAATAATCCAGTGATATTGAGCTCCTTAGAACCCGGTTTCTATTTTAGGACAGGTTGAGCCAACTAACTTCAAGAGGGTACTTACCTACGAACCACATGCAAGCCTAATACTAAGGACTTGTATGCTTTGTGTGAATGTGATCATCTGTATATACACTTGCTTACTTTTGCATACATGTACATAACATCATAACATCATAACATCATACCATAGCATTTTCAATAACCATTTCAAGGATCTCGAGGGTCTTTAATGCAGGGTCACGTTGAACCAGACATCTACCAAAGGGCAAGAGGATTCATCTGCCTCTAAACAAACGCCGTCAAAGATCAAGTGCAACAACTTGAATCGGGGGCTATGACCCACTTGACATGGTGAGCTTGATTCTCGTGGAAAGACATCCACCGATACAAAGTTCTCCAATCAAAGATGTTGATCAAAGTTCAACCTATAACATTTTCTTGTGTTTACCCCGAGAGATCCTTGAAAACATACATCCACATATCATGCATTATATCATAACAGGTTTTCCTTTTCAGGTTTCCTTATTCTCCTATTGTTTATTTCAGTAGAGATGGATCTAGAGAGGACTGTCAAAGATATCCAGGATCAAAACGCTCAACTTCAGGAAATGTTCTTGAATCTGTTCCAGGGGCAAGAAGAAGTGAAAGCTCTCCTCACAAGGGGCATGGTCCTAGGGAGTTCAGGAAGTGTCAGGAATGATCAGTTGTAAGAACTACAGATTGAGATGGCAACAATGAAGATCCAGATGATGGGACAACTGGTGGGCCAGATAGCTCTCATTCAAGACCTGGCTCAAAGACAAGAAGAGCTCAGGGTTCTCGTCAACAAACTGCTTCAAGATAACCAAGTGGGGCAAACAACTAGGGTTGAAGATCAAGTCATCATTCAACCCCCTTTGAGACAAGAAGACAAGGGAAAATCTCCTTAACTTGCTTCAGGGTCACAAACCCAGCAACAACCTTGCCAGCGTCAACGGGGTAATCGGCGTAAGCAAAATACGTCTGGAAGACATTTCTCTGAAACTGACATACCATCATCTCTAATACTGAAACGCTTGTTGGAGGTCAATCTGCTTGCTTTAAGGGATCATATTCAGAAGCCCAATAACTCTACTCCTAGCTATCACCCCGACGCATTTTGTGTATACCACTCCCATAGTCCTGGACATGACACCGATGACTGTTGGGCTTTGAAAAACAAGATCCAAGACTTGATTGACGAAGGAGTGCTGGAATTCATGCCGGATGGCGAGATGAAAATCTTCCGCTAAGGGTTCTCCACTTGAAATGACAAGTTCGAACTAAGAGACTTTTGTTTCATTTGAATTTTCAAGTTGTAATTTCTTTTGTTATTCAAAATAATTATCTGTTGATGTCAAACTCTGTTTCATTAATGCATTGCATATGTTTGTCTTGAATTCATCCATTTGTTTTTCACTATTCTTGAACTATGCTTTCTACTTTCTTTATGACATTTAAATCTTGCAAAAGCTACAAGCCTTTAGAGGGAGGATGACGAAACAATACCATAATCTCATACAATATGCTTTTGGATAGACCTTGCTGACGATGTACAGGCGTTTCTTTCAAATCCTAAACACTAGAGTTATAAGGAAGATAATCCCTAGTCAATCCCTTCGAGCCAAAGAAGTAGGAATTTTCTGTTTTAAACACAAATTGAAACCTTTGATTAAACCTGGGGCAGGGTAGTCTCTCAGTTAATTCTAAAGATGCGCGTTGAATTCGCAAACTCTCAGTTCGTAATACAACGAATGACATTAAAAACATTCCTTTAGAACCAAAAGACAGTGATGGTTCCTTATCTCATAGGCAGTCATTACCTCTCAAAAGAGAAAAGCCCACTAATCCAAAACCTATAAAGGAGGCTTAAGAAAGCTAGGGCATCCCGCTGACTGTAATCTCGAAAACAGGAACAGTCAGGCAAAAGTTAGGGATAATAAACCGAAAGAAAGAGGTCATTATAAATCCTCAACAACATGAAAAATGTTGCAAAAATGATGACTTCCTTCCAATAAATTCAACAGGTGTGAACCATCACCCAAAACGTCATTCCAAACTCGAATAAAGTTTGACGCACAATTAACTGAGTTTAGGATTAAAGAACGTCATGAAGAGCGGGTGGGTACAAATATACTTTGAGCCTTTATCTTTTGTTTCTTAAACCGTGAACCCGGCCACGTTACAACCCTTCAAAAGTCCTAATTGAAGCATGGGTTAGTTCGAAAGCATACTGTTACAAAAGGTACCCCGACTCCTGTAAGGCTTTGCTCTAACTCTTGTGTTGAATTTGTCTTATAAAAAGTTTTCTGCTAAAAAACGCATTTTTCGAAACTTCGAGACAAGCATAAACTTTGCATTATTTTGAATATTGTTGTTTGCACATGGTTATTTGTTTGACAGCGAAGAAATTCAAAACAGTGAATTTTCGGAGAAACGAAAGCTCTCTCAGTGAATGAAATCACTTCAAGTGGGATGACACTCCCATGGAAAAAAATCTCCCATCAACAAAAAAAGGGGGACTTGGTATGGTATTGTCCAGTAAACCTGGGGCAGTCCAATCAAGATTTCAACAAATCTTTCAAAGTCCAGTAAACCTGGGGCAGTCCAGTCAAGATTTCAAGAAATCTCTCAATTGCAGGATAACCTGGGGCAAGTCTCCCTCACCATCACTTGGGGCATTTAAACGTCAATCTCTTTAAAGGGTTACGAACAATCCAAGTTTACTGGCAGTGCCACGAGCATCTGATATTAGGGGCAATGATGAACCTCTCTGAAATCTTTCTGAAAAGAAGATCAAGCGTCCTCGAGAAGTTTATCACCTCTCTAAGCAGACCAGTAGTCATGGGTTTATTTCCCCAACATTTGTCAAGGATTTATTCTCCAAAACAAATTACATTTCAAATTGACGATCGTTAAAAATTTCCTTCATCACCTGTTGGAAGTTACAGCCACCAACAGAATAACGGACAACTGAAGCTCCTAAAAATCTGTTTCTCTCAAGAATGAAGATTCTCATCCTTGAAACCTCAAGAGATTGGTATACTCCCAAGCTCCTGATACCGTTTAACAGAATGAAGATTCTTGTCCTTAAAACCTCATAAGATTGGTATACTCCCAACCTCCTGACCCTTAACAGAATGAAGATTCTCATCCTTAAAACCTCAGAAGATTGGTATACTCCCAACCTCCTGACCCTTAACAGAATGAAGATTCTCATCCTTAAAACCTCAGAAGATTGGTATACTCCCAACCTCCTGACCCTTAATAGAATGAAGATTCTCATCCTTGAAACCTCAAGAGATTGGTATACTCCCAACCTCCTGACCCTTAACAGAATGAAGATTCTCATCCTTGAAACCTCAGAGGACTGGTATACACCTAACCTTCTGACCCAAGACCTGAATGAAGATCCTCATTTTGGCTTCCCCAGTAGATTGGCATACACCCGACCTCCTGATTCAACCCCGACAGAATGAAGATTCTCATTCTCAAAGTGGTATACAATTCAACCCCGACAGAATGAAGATTCTCATCCTCAAAGTGGTATACAATTCAAATTCCTGATATTCCCGACAGAATGAAGGTTCTCATTCTCAAAGTGGCATACAACCTAAACCTGAACTTCTTCCAGACATGAATAAGCTTTTCCCAAAGTCCTGAGTTTTTACTCTCCAACAGGATAGCTACTTTTCAACAGTATGGCTATTCCCCACAAAATTCTTATTCCCCAAGCAGAATGAAGACTCTCATTCTCAATTCCTCACAGGGTTTTTTAGATATTCCCCGACGAAGATCTCCTCAAAGCAGGAATCCCCAGTAGATTGGCATACAACCCAAACTCCTGATTTCCCCAACAGCGGTCCCGGGACTTCTCATTTTCATTGATCAAAGGATTTTCAATCCCCAGCAGCAGCCAAGGGGATTTGTCGAAATCAAGGATTTATTTTCCCCAACAGCGGTCAGAGATTTTATTATCTCCGGCTATCCAGGATTCACCCTCCTCATCAAGACAGCTACTCAGCTTACATACACATCCATTACATTCATATATCATAAACATTGATGAAGTAAAATTCATTGCATCATACATATCATGCAACATGACTTTATGTTTCAGCCAACATTTTACCCTTTTCAAGATAAGATTAAAAGGCTATCGTTAACAATTAGTCAAATACAATACAAATACACCCTAGACACGACGGTCATTCTACTACTCATTCAGACTTCAGCAATCCGATACAGACTAGATATGCTCCAGACATGGAGGCCATTCTATCTCTCATTCAGATTCAACTATCAACTTCAAGTTCAGATATGCTCCAAACACGGATGCCATTCTGGGCTTTGCGCCAGCAGTTTGATTTCCCCCAGTGCATTCGCCACGGAAGTCATTTTGTCACTTATTCAGATCCCAATTATAGTCTCAGATATACTCCAGACATGGGAGTCATTCTGCTACTCATACAGACCTTAACTTTTGAAAACAGTTTACAGATGCTTCCCAACATGGATGATTATCTATTGCTTATTCAACTTCAAGATTTCTGAAAACAGTTTACAGATTCTCCAAACACGGATGTTAATCTATCGCTTGTTCAGATTCAACTTTTGAAAACAGTTTACGGATGCTTCCCAACATGGATGTCAATTTATTGCTTATTCAGACCCCCAGCTCAGAGATGTTCCAAACACGAATACTTTTCTGATACTCACTCTTTCACCTATAACATACAAATCAACAAACATTCTTGGATGGCATCTTTAAGCCCATCTCCGACAAGATTATGTCACATCTCCAAATGGCATCTTTAAGCCCATTCCCTCAACTATGCTTTGATGAGTGAAAATTTTTGGGCACTCTAGTGTCCAATCATCTTTTACCTTCGAGTCGCGAATAACAAAATTGCCAATCTAACTCTTCGGGTTCAAGAAGATTGAACAGGGGCAACTGTTGTACCCCAAAATTTGTCCCCCCTTTTTCACAAGAAATCTCAACTTCGGGGTTTTCCCTTATTTTTCAAGATTGGCCCAAGAATCGGTCAAACAGACTTTTCTTTAACGACAAATTCGGAATTAGGGTTTTCGCTCGTATTTCTCAGAAGAAACTGAATCCTCAGAAATTCAGTTGACTGTTACTTTATTTTTACGCTTGTTCAAAATTACTGGTTGTTTCTCAAAACCTAAATATCTGGGATAGGAGATGAGGCTTTGTTTGAAACTTTGAGGCATTGGTTTGATCAGTGGAGTGAGAGGTGTGTGGAATGCTTGTTTGTTTAACTGTACAAAGCATGTGATTAATTGGAATGCCAGGCGTATTGTGATTAATGTGAGATTGCGAAACGACAAAGTTTGTTGATTATTTATTTCATCTGGATTAAAGTTATTGGGATGCATTTCCAGTTGTTTTAATTTAAGAGACTTAAATAATCAAATAGACAGTACAAGAAAAGAATGGAATATTTGACAGTAGAAAGTTCTTATTTGACAAAGACTTTTTATTTATTTATTTCAAATATTGTTACAAATTTTATTCGAATATTGTAAATTTATAATTTACAATGTTTACAATAATATTTTTTACAATAAATGAAAAGAAAATAAATCTAAAGCCTAAATCTCTTGAAATCTTTGATCTTTACTGCGTCCTCCATTATTCAACTGGTACTTACCTGCAAAGGGCAGAAGAAAAGGGAAATCAGTGCAATTAACTGAAAACCATTTTTAAGCAGATAAATAAAAAAGTCATCATTAAAGCTTGTTGGCCGGAATCCAATTGTTTTTGGGTTCATCATATTTTACTTGTTCTCTTTGCAAATCACAAGAAGATTTCTCTTCTTGGTTCACAAAGAGAAAAGTAAGAATAATTTGCAAGCATATAGTTATTTCAAAATGCAAAGATATAAGGCAACAAGACAAAGCAAACTGAATTCCCAAACTGCATTAGTCAACTAAGTCAGCATGAGCAAGCATGGCAAGCTAACTACAAATGCAAACTAATTTCAAACTAAGTTACCAAGCTGTCAAAGCAGAAAAGCTGTCCAAGAAAGTACACAAGCTGTCAAAGAAAGAACAATGCAGAAAATATGGAAAGAAAGTACAACAATGCAGAAGAAGAACCAAGTTACAAGCAAGCAGGCTTGTTAAATTCATCATCATATTCTGGCCAACTAGCTTTTCAGAAAAAAGATAATAAGCAATTTAAAATGCTTTTATGGAGAGAGAAAGAGAGTGAAGTGGGGTTTGCAGTTTTTGGTAGGCTATAAAAAGCAGTGAGAAAGAAAATAAATATAACAGTCTAACAGTCCAAAAGGGAGGAGAAAGCCAAAACTGCAAGCTTAAGAAAACTACATAGCCCTGCATTACAAAACTGAACCTGCAAAACTGCAAGCTTAAGAAGCAAAACTACCTCCAACATAAGCAAATCAAACTAACAGCAAGCCTGCCTAAACTTATCAAAAACCTGCTTTCTCCACACAAACTACTTGCCTAATCTGCAAAACTGCTTCTCAAGCAAAACCAAGATAAAACCTTGAAACCAATAACAAGCCTGCATAAAAAGCCTCCAACTGAAGCCTATTTCCAACAACACAAAACACCAGAAGCAAAACTGCCTCCAAACATCAAAACATCCATATTAAAAAGAAGAACAAGCAACAAGTTCTAAGTTGTGTTCACCAAGCAACAACAACAGTCAATCTCAGAACACAATCATCATTGACAAAACCAAAGAAAGGAAGAGAGTCAACTCAAAATCAGAACAAACAAAGTTCATCATCAAAAGTCAGTACCCAAAGAAAGGAAGAGAGTCAACTCAAAATCAGAACAAACAAAGTTCATTATCAAAAGTCAGCACTCAAAGAAGAGGAAGAAGTCCAGAAGTGAAGAAAACAACAAAGAAGTCTCAGAAAACATTCATCATTAACGAATCAGTGGCCAACAGAAAACATTTCAGAAGCATAGCTTTCAGAACAACATCATCACTAAACATTCAAAAAGGAGTCAAGCACATAAATACCAGATAAGCATTGTCCTCATCTTCTCCACCTCCGGCCACCCAGAGCGCCGCCGTTCCACGCCCTCTCCTTCCATCTCCTTTCCAAAGAACAAAACGCCAAGGTAATAGTTTCCTTTCCCTCAATTTTCGTACATCTCACGCATGAAACATCAAAGATTAAACATTGCAAGAAAACATATAAGAATCACAAACCTCAACTGTAAAAAACGCGCCCAGAACAAGACAAAAAATATACCTTTCGAACCGTCGTGGAGAGGAGAGGATGAAAGCAGCGCTCTGGCAGCTTGAAGATTGGAGGAAGGAATCAGTTGCTCATGGGGTTTGAGAGAGACGAAGAGGACAAAGATGAGAGGAGCGACGCCGTTAACAAAATTTCCAAACCCTAATTTCTGAACTTACAAAACGCAAACCCTAACATATTTGTTCAAACCTTTCATTATGGGCCTTTGCCCTAACAAACGCTGAAGCCCAAACGCTTCTGAGTCGCCACACCTCCCTTCCCTCTTCATAACCCTTTTCTTTTTTTTTTTTTTTTTTTATCTTTTTTATTTTATTTTGGGCCATCCAAAAAAGATATTCCTTAAGCCCATTTATTTTTTTCTTTTAATGTTTTAAAACCAATACTTTTTCTTTATCACTTTGTTTTCATTTTCTATAATCTAATTCTTTTTTTCCTCTTTTGTTAAATAAAAAGAAAATATTAAATTTTGTATAAAATTTTCTTAATAATTTTTTCTTAATAATTATTACATTTAATAAACATACATAAACAATAAAACTTTAACTTAAATAATTTTTCTTTTTTAAAAAAAAAAACTCTTTGTTTATATAATTAACAAAAAACACATTAAATAATAATAAACACTTAATTTTTCTTAAGTTAAAATTTTTATTTGATCATTTGTAAATAAATATACACATATCATATTTCTTTAATTTTCATTATCTTATACTTTGTTATAATTCTACAGTGAAAATGCGACAGTTCGATTTGGTTGTAACATATACTTGGACAAGACTCATCCCCATTTGTAAACATTTGTACCCCCATTCCCGGATACTTATTTGTAATAACTTAGACTTTAAATTCCCGCAATTTACCGCTTTCAATATACTGTATAGTAATTAGCATTTGTATGCGAAGATTCAAAATCAATCGCTAGATGACCTAATACAAGATAAATGCATGAAAATCAATACACAATTCACACTTGCACCTCTAGGGTAACCTCGCTTGTTGCCTCAGAAAATACAATCATGTCCCTCGAGTATGAGACACTCTAGCAAATGCACCTTCGATAAACAAAGATCGTAGTCCCTCGATGACCCTCGATGTTGCCTTCGATAAAACGATCTCGTCCCTTACAAAATTGCTAGAGCGTCTCACAAGTTGCCTTCAATTATTATATACGATGACCCACGCCTGTCTCGTTTAACATCCTAACGCAAGGTTGTTCACCAAATACAATGGTGAAATAACGCTGTTAAGAGGGTTAAAAACATAAGAAAAATCTTTGAGTAAAATAGGGTAGACAACTCTTAGTTACTTGATCAAAAATCTTGTAAAACATCCTTGCCATTTTTCGAACACACTTCACAACACAACTTCAAAACAATTTCAAAACAACTTTCAAAATATTGAAATATCTTTTCAAAAAGAAACACACCTTTGTATATATTCAAACAAGAATCATTACAAAGGTTGCCTAGACAAGGCATCTTTTTCAAAACCACACACACAAAGCACCATTTCAAACAATTGAAAAAGCAAAGGCAAGTAATCTAAAACAAGTAACTAAGAGCCCATGGATAACCATGGATAGAAAGGGTGCTAATACCTTCCCTTTCTATAATCTACCCCCCGAACCTAAGAAAACATCTCAAAGGTCTTCCTGTGCTTTTTGACCTTTCCTTTGGATAAAATAAAAAGTCGGTGGCGACTCTTGCTAAACCGAACAAGTGCGAATACAAACGTAAAATCCCAAGTCAGCTCTCCCACCGTATCACACAAGTGATCATGCAAATTGAATTGCAGTTATTATTTATTTTGAAAGGTTTTTTATGATTACCATTTTCTAATAAAAAAGCAAAAAATAAAAAAACAATTTGGGAAACAAAGACAACTTTTATTATTGATTTTAAAAATCAAAGCAAACAGGTAAGCCCATACAATATCAATACTTTCACCTTGGGCAGAGTGGAAGTTTTTTTTTCAAAAAGATTAACAAAAAAAAATTACTTTGAAATATGTATGCAAGAGGGAACATCATTGGTGATCCAGTTCTGGACCCTAACTTTGTGCGTCACATAATTTGGCATTTCTGGCTCTGCTTCATCCTCCATAATGGAATTAATCCCAGAAACAGTTGGATGAAGATAATCTCCGCTACGAAAGATATCTTGATACTTTCCTGCAGCAGACTTCAGCTTCATGCTCTTACCTTTATCATTCTTCATAGAGAACCCCAAGCCAACTCTATTCTTGTTTACAGGTGGATCAACAATTTGTTCCCATACTTCACTATGGCCATTACGCACAATCTGCTGAGCATCCTTAAACGAAGCCATAGAATTCTCATTTCCTCTTATATTATCAATGTATAAAGCTTGGAACTGGGTTCCAACAGTCGCTTCATCCGCCTCCACAATGCTGGAAGAAGACAAATGAGATATCCATTTATAATTACCACTTTTCCTTCACGCACAAACTTCAACTTCTGGTGTAAAGTCGAAGTGACACCAATAACAGATTTCCTAGATCCATCAAACGCTTTCACAATAATTCCACTTGGGTGCATGGGCTTTTCTTGATATTTCAACTTCATAAGTGTGCTCCTTGGTATAACGTTCAATGCGGATCCATTATCAATAAGCACATTGGATAATGAATCATTCTTGCAGTTCATAGAGATGTGGAGGGCTAGATTGTGATTCCTTCCTTCACCGGGCAGTTCATCATTGCAAAAACTCAGGTTATTACATGATGTAATGTTCCCTATCACACCGCTGAATTGGTCTACTGGCATATCACTTTCCACGAAAGCTTGGTCCAATACCCTCATCAAAGATTCTCTATGAGCAGCATAGTTCATCAATAAAGCCAAGATAGATATTTTTGAAGGAGTCTGCAGTAGCTGATCTACAATTCTGTAGTCGCTCATCTTGATTATCTTCAAAATAGAATCACCTCTTTTTCTAGTGTAGCTCCACTAGATTCACCTGCAGCCTTCTTGGGTTCAACATCTTCAACAGTTTTCTTTCCAGCATTATCATTTCCATGAACAATTGGTGGAAATACACGACCGCTGCATGTCACTCTGCTAGTCTTAACAATATTTCCAACATTAGGCATTGGATGGATGGGAACTTCCACACCATCCTCTAAAATTGTAGCATTATATTTGTAGGGTACAACCTTGTCTGACTTGTAGGGGACATGACCCGGTAAGCTAATCACCAATGGAGTAATATCTGGCTTGCCATGATATTCAACTTCAAAAGGGGTGGGTGAACCAAAACAAGGCACAATAACATTTACTCCCTCTTCAACATATTTAATCATTACAGAGTCATCTCTGGAAAACATATCTTCATCTGAGGAAAAGAACTCATCTGCAGAGGCATACTCATCATCTGAATCTTCTTCAGCCAAACAAACCTCAATATTATTAACCTCATGGTAATCATCCCTTTGGCCTATAACCTTGATGGTTCCATTAACAACTGAATACATTTCCTTACAATTGAACATCCTCGGGAGTCCCTGCAGCAAATTCGGCAAGATCCATACTGATGTTCTACCTGACCAGCCATGTGGCAGAAAGTAGCATGAAATTGTACAAGATCCTCATTCATATGTTCCACTTCAAAGATTATAAACTTTCCAGGACATCTAGAAACCATGTTTACTTCCTCTTCATACTCTGCCCTAGGCCTGATTATGTGGATGAGGCCTTCATCCATCATCTCTTGCAAATCAGCCTTTATCTTGTCACAACCCTATATATTTGTGCTGCAAATAGCACCACCAACATGATCATGAGTATAATAGCTAAATTCACAGAGGTCTGCATGCATTTTTACCAAATCTCCTCTAACCAAATTAATATTTAAAATCCGGAAGTCGCCTGGACAACCAGCCACCACGTTCACAACATTTTCTCCTCCATGCTTTGGTAAAGGATTATCTTTCACATTAGGGCCAACATCTTTGAAGGATAAGATACCAGACCTCACCAATTTTTGTACTTCAGTTTTCAAAGGATAACAATTCTCAAAATTGTGCCCTGGTGCTCCCTGAGAAAAGCACATGTTTGGTCTGCCTTGTAATACCAAGGCAATGGTGATGGTATAGCGGGAGGTGGTCTGGTCTGAACCAACTTCTTTTAAATTAACATCAGGAGTAATTCTGCATAGCTCATAAGGATATGGTCATAACTCTCCCTTCTCTTATTATAACCTTGATTCCCCTGATGGGATAGTCTCTAAAAAGCAACGGTGGTTGGAGCTACACCAACAACTGGATTAAACCTCCTCTCTTGCATAACAACATTTGTATCTCCTTCCTTATTTTTAGCAAACCAATAGGATGGCTTCTTCATACTTCCGGAACTTTCACTTTTTGTTAAATGACCCTCTCTTACAGCCTCTTCCAAATGGATACCCATGCCCACCATTTTAGTAAAGTCACTTGGCGCACTCGCTACCATCCTCTCATAGTAGAAAGCACCCAGAGTCTTCAGGAAAATCTTATTCATCTCCTTTTCTTCAATGGGAGGAATCACTTGGGCGGCTACCTCACGCCATCTCTGTGCATATTCTTTGAATGATTCTCTGTTCTTTTAGACCATGGCCCTGAGTTGATCATGGTCAGGCGCCATGTCCATGTTATATTTGTATTGTCTGATAAATGCTTTTCCCAAGTCGTTGAAAATATGGACATTAACACTGTCCAAACTCATATACCACTTCAACACAGCACCAGTCAAACTATCCTGAAAAAAGTGAATCAGTAGACGTTGATCATTAGTGAGGGTAGACATTCTTCTTATATACATCACAAGATGAGCACGAGGATAAGTGTTTCCCTTGTACTTCTCGAATTCTGGGACTTTAAACTTCGGAGGTATCTTGACATTCGGGACCAAGCATAAATCATTCACATTCTGCCCAAACAATTCCTTTCCCCTGGGGACCTTCATCTCCCTCTGCATCTTGTCAAACTTATCTTGAAAGTCATCCATTCGATCATAGAGACCCAAGCCTTCACATGGTGGAGGAAAAGGACGATACATATAATTATTAACAAATGGGACCATATTCACCGAAGGAGGTGCAGTAGGAGTAACATGCACAATAGGAGATGCAGGAGTAACATTAGTCTGAACGACTGGAGTAACTTGAGGACCAAGATTGAAAACTTCAGGCATAAAGTTCTTTGGCATTCCCCATGAATAACCTTGAGGCATGCGATTCTGAATAACAACTGGAGTAGCAGACACAAGAATAGTTGGAGCTTCAGTAGTAAACTTTGTCTGTTGAGGTTGAAAAATCGGTGGCTGATTCTGAGCAGCCACCAGAGATTCCATCAAAGCAGTGATATTGGCTATGCCAACCTTCAGAGAAAAAATTCCTCGCGCAGCTCGTGATTCTCTTGTTCTAAGTTGTCCGTCTTCCTTCTGAAATTAGCTCGGGTATTGTACTGGTGAGACAACTTGCTGAACGAAGTAAAGAAGCTTGGTAAGACACCTGGATATGCATAACAAATGCAAGAAATATGTGCAATATGATGCATGATATGCAACGCACATGATTTATTTTATTATTAATATTTCAAGGGACTTAAAGATTTATAGACACATTGCAAATATCAAAGTAATAACACATTTGAAATATTGAAATTTTTTATTATAATAACTTCAAAATGGATTACAAGTTTCAATAATCCCAATTACAAGATGAAAATAAAGTCTAAAACCCAAAGAAGTAAAGCTGATAGAGATCACTCTATACGCTGACGCTTCCCTGTAAGTCTTGCAATCTGAGCCTTCAACTTCTGGTTTTCTTCCGCATATCTGGTGGCAACCCCCTTCCAATCACTTGAATCAGGAAGTGAGCAACTAGCATCTGACTAAGGATTAGGGGGAAAAAAATCCCCTTGCCTCTCCATTGTCTCTACAACCCGACTCTCAAGAATCCTAATCAAGTCGTGTTTCTCCTTCAAGTCTTCTCTATAGGAAATCTCTAAAGTTTGGCACTTATTCTTCCAAGATTCCTTTTCTTTCCGCATCCTGACTAAAGCAAGTTGTAGCTCTTCCATATCATCCAATAAGGGAGGTGTGGTATTCACAAACAAATCAGGCATAGGTGCTTCCTGGGAATACGACATCTTCAACTGAATAGCTCTCGTTTGGACCCACTGAAGATAAGGCTCCAAAGAAATAGCCCCCCTAGGTCCCAATTCTTTCCTACTCTTCCTATGAATGTGACTCCGGGCCTTCGCAATCTTCTCCCTAGCTTCCTTATGGTATTCTCCCTCCTTCATGAAGAAACTACTCAAATGAATACTATTTGGTTTATTCCTCATCGGATAACCAAGCTGTCATCATGCAAGAACAGGGTTGTAGTTAATTCCTCCCTTTGTACCAAGAAGAGGTACATTGGGGAAACTACCACAACTGTCAACAATCTCTACATCATGGTAAGCCCGATAATACCAAACAATATCTGAGTGAGTAAGTGCCATGATCTTAGGAGCCCAACGAGGTTCCTTCCTGACATCCCAGAAAGCATCAGACTAAGGCATATGAGAAGTAAACCACTGGTATAATAGAGGCGTGCAACTGATAATCATCCCCCGTGCTAAGAATTCTGAAGATGAATAGAGTAATAAGCATCACCCAACAATGTAGGATCTGGGTTTCCAATCATGAAGATCCTGATAGCATTAATGTCAACAAACTTGTCCACATTAGGAAATAAAAACAACCCGTAAGCAAGTAGAGCAAAGATGGCCTCAAAAGCGTTTGTACTCTTCATCATGGCAAAGTAACGAGCTTTCTCCAATAAGAACTGAGCTGGTAATCCTCTAATCCCTTCTTTAGTAGTCATATGGGCTTCAATCTCAGACTTCCCCAAATGGATTAACACAACAATCTCGTGTGGTTTTGGCTCACCCTCCAAACCAGTAAAAGGAACACGATCAGTAGTAGGTAAATCCAACAGATAAGAATACTCCTCTAGTATAGGCATCAATTGATAGTCAGGGAAAGTAAAGCAATGATACATCGGATCATAGAACTGGACCAAGGTCGAGAGAATACCCTCCTTCATCCTAAGCTTCATGAGAGGAATGATGGATCCATACTTCTCCGAAAATCTGCAAAACACTCAATCTCGGGAATTAGACTGATCAACTCATCTATCTTGGGATCTTTGAAACTGTATTTTATGGTCTTTCTTTTTCCGTAACCCATGGTCAAAAGGTACCTGAGATATTCATAAATGGTCAACTTTCAAGTCCCTTGAAATAAATTTTCTTCAAAAGATGCTTATGAGTGCATAGATGCATGATGCAACAATCATACACAAGATCACAAACATAGGGTTCATAGGTTCAACGTCACGAGCATGAGGTTGAAGGTACTACCCATAAGGTATGGTCTAAAAGTTATCACCTGCCGAACAAGGTTCTAGAGGTTCCCAGAGTCTACACCCTTCCTTCGGATATTACCAACTTCCCGATTAACTCGATAATTAGTAATATTCTTAAGAAAAACTCGTCCGAGCATAGTATCGCGTAACAACTATTTCCGAATTACTACATCATAGCTTCTGCACTACACCTAAAACGCCAAGATGGGTTAGGTATTCTACATTCCTCAGCTTCAGCAGGCTCCCAGGTTGAAAGCAGCACGTCTTCCTGATTACTCGGTAAACGACACTATAGTCAAAGGGGCCTCCACTGAGTGGGGGATCTCATGCCTCCTTTTTTGGGATTACTCTCTCAAATTTAGCATTACTATACCGCCCATCCTATCTTAAAGTATGCCCAAGTCCGAGTATAGGACTTACAAGTAATCACCAAGCACCCTGAAAACCAGGAAAGTCCAGATAAACAGATATACAACATATAATATATAACAAACAATAGCACATATATAAATATAAACAAAGATAGGTTTAACCCACTTAGGGATGGACCAGCAAGAGGTCAATCTTTCCCCAGTGAAGTTGCCATTTTTTCTGTAGCGGTAGAAATGTTTAAGACTAAGCCATTGGATTGACTAGACTTATACAGATCAAAATAAAAATCGCCACCGTGCTTTATTGTTTCCAAAGGAATGAGAACAGAGCGAGTAACCCAAAAAGAGGGGGAAAGATTCAAGGTAAGGGGGTTGGTTATGTAAAGGAAAGGTATTAGAACCCTAAACATCTACAGTACTCCGTAGGAACCTCTTTGAAAAATCTATATATTTTGGCTATAAAATGTTGTATAAAAAATAGATGGTGGAGGTGAGAAAAGAAGAATTTTTTATGATTTTTTTGCACCCGCCGCGGTTATGAACCTTTAGTGCCTAGGTACCACCTTCCGTGTAATAGGGGATTAGGGTACTCGTAGTTCACCTTTTAAAAATTTTAAAACACAAGTGTGTTGGTTAATTTTATGAGATAAGACATCATCGTCATTGTCCGTGTGGAAAACATACTCACTACCCACAATTATGAGAAAGGAAAATTTGCATCATCTCAAAGTGAAGGGTATGGTTTGGATTTTAGAATCAACAAAGCCTCACTCAACACCAAAGTGAAAAATATCTCACTTCACTGCATATTGTAGAAGTATAGTTGTTTGCGTCACTACAAGGATTTACAAGAGTATAATCTTTTGAGAAAAGTTTAAAGTAAAAGCCAAAGTGGCAAAATGGTTTGAAATGAGATTGATTGACTTTTAGTCTTCTCACAAAAAGTGTCAAGGTATTATTAAGTTGATTGAATTTTATTTATGAAAAGGTTTTGAAAATGCATGGACCTAGGACCAAGTTTATTATGAAAGTGGTTCAAGTTTAAAAAACAAGAAGAGTTTTAAAAAGGAGGGAGAATATTTTTGAAATTAAAGAAGATGGGAGGAGAAGAAGAGACTATCCTAAAGCATAAGGTAAAATCTAAGGAGAAGAACCATATAACCAACAAGAAGCCAATACTTGACATTATGAGTCAAGATAGAATTCTCATTCTTTGGATTGAAACCAAGCAAGCAAAGATACTAGACCTCTTGAGAGAACCAAACTTCAAGTGTATTAAGTCTTCACAAAAATTGGGCAGAGAACGGCTGTATACGGGTGAATTCCATATTACAAACAAAGTATGTAATCACAATAACCTGCACAAAAAACAAACAAACAACCCAATGTCTTGAGGTAAACCACAAGAACTCCAGACAAAATATCAATTAAGGTCACAAGGTCTCCAACATAGGCCAAGGTTTCTATTCCTAAGTCTAAGAAGTTCAATACTCCATAATGCCAAGGATAGTAACCAAATAGTTAAAGTATCATTAAAGTTTTTATGGTTTATGTTGATTATTATGCATCTTCAAAAATAAAAGAAAAGCTCAAGTGATCAAAATAAAAATGACATAAAAGTAAATGCACAAGTGGACAAAGATGAAAATAGCATGAAATTTATATGCTAAAGTAAATAGTACATAAAGTAAAAGCATAAAAATAAAAGCATAAAGTAAAGTCAATTGTTAAGAATTAGTAGTTAGTTGGATGACCATCTTGAAAATTGAATTTAGAACTCATTATAGGATTGGTAGAAACAAATCCTCTCAATAACAAGTTGCATTTGCTTTTTGTCAAGTATATCATCCATTTTAGAATTCTCAAGGCAATATTTAATGATCGACGATGTTTAAGTGATCCGCGTTGACCAAAATTTATGAAGATCCATTAGAGGATTAGTAGAACCAAAGCCTCCACACAATGAATCTCAAGGTTTATGGATCAAAGGGATCAAATTAACATACTTGGGCTTACAAACATAGGTTTGGGCCACAGATGATCATTTATTCGAACCGGGACAAAATTTAACGCTATGTTAAGCAATCATAAGTGGACTTATATAGAAGTCGCACCTATTTTAAGGCCGGTCAATAGAAATATATGTATTTCATGTTTGGATAAATGATATAGAGATCATTATCCCATAACATGTAATACAATAATAAAGGGGAATAAGATGAATAGGGAAGGGATTAGAGTTTCAAATATCATCAACATCATTCGTCCATTTTAATGGATTTGGTTTATCAATCTATCAACACCCAAGATCCAATGATATTGAAGAATTTTCCTAAAGATATGCTCCAAGTCATTACCATATGCTATTTCAATAATCAAACAAGAATCATGTACAAAAGTTTTCAATTACAAGCATTAATCAAAGGTAAAACCCAAAATGCAATCTTAAGTAAAAAATAGTTTTAAAATATGAAAATGAATTGAAAAATTATGAAATTAAAACCCTAACTTCCTAAATTATTATAAAAGTCAGAAATAAAATTTGGAGTCCCTGGATTGAGGTGGAAATTTGCTTTAGAAATGCAAACTTGGAAACTAGCAAGTTTAAGCCTTAAACTAGATGGTTTTGGAAAATAATTTGTGAAAAATAGGAAATCACAATGTAAAATCCAGAAAAATGATTTTTATGGCCTCAACATGTTCAAGTACTCCAAACAACTTCATCTATGATTTTATAGGCATGGGAAGTTAGAACTTTAAATCAATTAATGTGCATGATCAAGCAAAAACCCTAAGAGAGGAAATTAAGTTCACAAATTAATCAATTAGATCCAAAGGCCAAATAAATTTGATGTAAAATAACTTAAATATCAAGAAAATTAAAATGATTAGAAAGCATATTTTTCTTGAATTTTATCTCAAGGAAAAAAAGAAATAGAAATTATTTAAACAATTCATTAAAAAAACAAGGAAAAGATGAATATGTCCAATTAAATGATTTAATTTGTAATCCAAAAATTTTATAGAATAGGAAAAAAATATTTTAATGTAATAAGCTCAAAGAGGAGTCCAAAAATATTTTTTTGAGATTTTTTACTTAATAGAAATAGGAAAATAAAATTCAAGATTTAAAAGAAACATTAAAACCCTAATTATTTACATGATTTTATTTAATCAAGAAAATGATTAAAAAAAAGAAATAAAAATAAAAATATGAAAACATACTGAAAAAGGAGTTTAAAATATTTTTTTCATAATTTTTGAAGTGGGAAATATTAAAATAAAACTTGAGAAAACAAAAGAAAAATTAATATTCAAAGGCTATTACACCTGTTTTTGCCAAAATGTGCTGTAAAAGGTACTAAAACTATGTCCAATTAAAACAAGACACCTCATCATCCCTACCAAGCAACCATAATACTCACGTTTTCCATCTCTGACACACCATTTTCAAGCCACGATATCTCACTCATTTCTTAATGAAATCCAAAAATTCCAACACCAAAGTTCAAGATTAAAATTAGTAGAACATGCTAGGATCAAAAAATTCATGAAATGATGCATGGATGATTGAGAAAATCGCGCGTGAAGAATGCTACATGAACACTTTTTTTATTTAAACATTTCAACAAACAGTTTTGTGATTCACTTTTCTCCTTCAATTCTCCACCAAAATAAACGATCCAAGAATGAAAATTGATCAGAAAAATGCAAGGATTAAGAGTTTTCTATTGGATTTTTCAAAAGGTTCATGGATTTAAAAAGAAAATTCAAGTTGCAGTAGAGGGAGAAAATGGATTATCTACCTTGAAATGAATTGGATGATGTTGGAGATCAAATAAAGAGCTAGCTCTCCAGAAATTCTTGCTTTGAAGATGCAATGATGATGAGTAGAGAGAGAGAGAGATGCGAAGAAGTTTTGAAAAAAAATGTTGAAGCTTACTTAACAATGGTGGAAGTTAGTTTGAAATTCAAAGAGTGAGAGGAGAGCTTTGTTTATTTTCGTGAAGGAGAGAGATATATGAGAGCTTCTGATTTTTCTTTTTTTCCACCCCTTACTTGTTGAATGAAATGGATTTTTATAGAGTGTAGAAAGAGAATGTGATGGAACATGAGAAATGTGAGGAGGTTGCGAGGTGTTGCATTTTTCATGTTGTTTTTGGATATAAATCACGTGCTCTTGAGTAAGTGAGAAGGGATGGGGCGTGTGGGCTGGCAAGTGGGCTGAGTTGGTACAAAAAATTACCATGCATTTTCATGCAAATATGCTATTTCATGAACACCTATTTACCTCCTTATATATCTCCCTCTCTCTATGGTGCATGAAACGTCACAAACTTTGAATAAAAAATGGAGAGGACACTTCATACTCCAATTTTCATGTTCAATTTTTTTCAAAATGAGGCTTGAACCATTGATATATTTGGCCATGAACACATGCTTACAAACTGTTTGATAAAATTTCTTGCCTGCCTGGGCTGACTGCGCATGCGTGATGGTTTGCTGGGAGGAAAATTCAGCATGCATGGTGCCTACTTCTCACAATTATATCTTAAAATATAGGAAGAATTTGGAGAAACTTTCTGAATCAAAGTTGTTCCTCACATTTAGGGCTTGAACTTTGATGTAGGACATTTATCAAAATAATGAATATTTCACATAGAAAAGTGATGATGAATGCGCGCCCAAACATGTTTGATGAAATGACTGCCTAGCGCGCGTGACCTGCCTTGTGTTGGGCAAAAATTCAGTTTTCAGCTCAAAATCCTAATCATCATATATTTCTCTACACTTAAATTTGAGATGATTCTTGAATGAAAAATGAAGAGCAAACTTTAATCTACAACTTTCATGTTGCCAACTTTTTGATTTAAGTCCAAATGGTCATTCAAAAATGGACACGAAGAAGTCAATTTTTTGCATTTTTAACCAAAATTTCACTAAGTGTCAAAATCTTCCAAGCTTCAGAACTTTTTTCCTTTCATTTTTTGGACTTGTGGCCACTCCTACAAAGTTGGAGAATTTTTCATCCTCTTTCTAGGCATATAAAGTTTGCATATTTTCAATAAAAATTGAGAAAGTTGTAACCAATCAAAATTCAGCCCTATGGATACTTAGAAAATTTTCAAAACTTCAAATAACTTCCTTGACGAGTTAACTCCCATTCACACTTCCTCTTGATATTTTTGCATTATTGACCATGAAATATGAGAATAGGGATATTGAATTGATGGTTGACCAAAAGTCCACTTGGTCAACAACTGATTTTGATTGTCTTTTGACAAAATGACCATTTTACCCATTTTCACCAATTGAACCCTTTCAATCCAAAGTTGATGATCAAACTTCCAATGATAGATGCTCATGACTATGTAGGGAAGTATGGGATCAATAATTTCCTAAGGATCCAAAGATCTCCTGATTAAACTTCAAACCATAGTTTTGATCCTCTGTGCTAGGAGATGGTGAGATGAAGACAATTGTGCCATGACCTACAATATAATATTCCAAAGGACAAAATGCCCACATTTTAAGTTTATTTAAAAGCATACATATACAAAGTACACAATTAAAGGCTCTTCAAGGTGCTTGGTGATTCCATAAGCAAACCCTAAGACAAGATGCGGTAGAAGATAAACCCCAAACCCTAATTTACGATCTGATTGCATTGTGATGGTATGAGATGATATATGAATCTTAGGGGAAAAAATTGGGGTACAACACCCCCTTACTTAGAAAATTCTCTCGAAAGGTCTTTCCTGTTCTTTTCACCCTTTTGTTTGTTGGATAAAAGAAAATTCGATGACGACTCTTGCTAACCGCAATATTGCGATAAAATGTAAAACCAGTAAAGTCAGTTCTCCCACCGTATTACACACACCCCATTTGGTTCTCTAATACTTTCAAGTACATGATCAGAGGTCTTCCTTAAACCGGTGGCATCAGAATTGGAGGTTCTTTGAGGTATCCCTTGATTTTGTCAAAAGTTATCTAACAATCATCGTACCACTTCACTACTTGATCTTTCTTCAGTAACTTGAAGATTGGCTCACAAGTAGCGGTCAAATGGGAAATAAACCTGGCAATGTAGTTCAATCGTCCCAATAAACCTCTGACTTCCTTCTCAGTATGGGGAGCTGTAATTTATTGAATGGATTTAAGCTTGGCAGGATAAAATCCAATACCTTTACCACTGACGAAGAAACCTAGGAGTTTACCAGATCTTACCCCAAAGGTGCACTTGTTTGGATTCAACCTCAACTTGTACTTCTTTAATCTCTCAAAAAACTTGTGCAGGTGGTCGAGATGTTTTTCTTTAGTCTGAGACCTGGCTATCATGTTATCAACGTAAACCTCTATCTCATAATGGATCATATCATGGAACAAAGCTACCATAGCACGCTGATATGTTGCACCAGCGTTCTTTAAACGAAAAGGCATAACTTTGTAACAGAAAATGCTCCACCGTGTGACAAAAGTGGTATTTTCCATGTCTTCAGGTGACATCTTGATTTGATTATAACCATAGAAACCATCCATGAAGGAAAATACTTTATGTTGAGCGGTGTTGGCAACCAGAACATCAATATGTGGAAGCGGAACGTCATCTTTGGGGCTTGCCCTATTCAAATCCCTGTAGTCTATACACATATTCACCTTACCATCCTTCTTAGGTATCAACACCACATTTTCAACCCACTTAAGATATGACGTAACATCTAATAAACCTGCATTTAATTGCTTCATGACTTTAGCTTTGATCTTTTCAGACATCTCAGAATGCATAAGACAAACATTCTATTTTATAGGAGGACAACCTTCCTTCACCGGTAGACGATGAACCACAATGTCAGTATCAAGCCCTGGCATGTCTTCATAAGACCAAGCAAAGATCTCAACATAGTCACATAACATCTGGATTAACCTCTTCTTGACACTGTATTCCAGGTTGGAACCTATCTTGATTTATTTCTTATCCTCTTTAGTACCCAAATTTACAACCTCGATTTGCTCTTCATGTGGTTGTATGGCTTTTTCTTCTTGTTTTAACAGTCTAGCAAGCTCTCAAAGTACTTCATAATCTTTCTCACCTTCGTCCCCAACTTGGTATATCGGATTTTCGAAGTCATAATTGGCAATAACACAATTGTTATCTATGGGACCCAGGGTGGATGTGGATCTGCAATTTGTTATGTGGTTGTGTGTAAGAACACATAGCTATATTTGAAAGCAATAAAGTAAAAAAAAGACAGAGTGCAAAATTTGAATGCAAACCTCCAATTATTTATTAAATTAAAGTATGTGAACGAGATATGACAACCCTAACAAATGGACGTTGTGCCCTGGGTAAGGAACAAGGCTTAAAGTTACTGTTATAATTACATAACCAAAAACTTGAAAATAAGGAAACAGAAAATAGCATTTACTCCTGACTAAAGGAGATTGGTATAATGTCTTCAGCTTTCCAATTGTTGAGCCTATTGCCGATAGTAGGGAAAATCCAATTGTGTATGTCACAGTCGATATCAGCGTCTTCCACAACATTGACTTGATTTTTGTGAACTCCATTGTTGTTGATTCGAAATGGCGGTCTCCCAGAATTAGCATGAGCACGACAGATGACCCTCTGAGCCTCTGAAACCCAAACCAAATTTGTCAGACTTGTAAGGAATGTCAGGAAGTTGACCCCAAACAGTGCCACCACCTTCTTCTACCATAACTTTAGCGTCCTTCAGAGAGCCATTTTTGGTGGAATCCTAGAAACTTTGGAAACAGTAGGAGCAGCTTTAGAAACAGGGGTTATCGGAGAAATAACTTCAAAGGTCTGGCAAGGAGTCTCGAGGAATTCACCATCCATATCAACATACTTGAAGGAGTTCAAATGGCTTACCATATTCTTCTTCACCACAAACTATAATGATTTTTCCTTTCACGGGATACTTCAGCTTTTGGCGTAAAGTAGAAGTAACAGCGCCTGCCCCATGAATCAAGGGCGTCCGAGCAAACAGGAATAGGATGGACGAATTTCCATCACAAAGAAAATAGAGTCGAAGACCTGGGAACCCACTTTGATGGGAAGATCAACCTCTCCATGCACCATTATTTTCGAACCATCAAAAGTTCTCACCATAATGTCACTGGGATTTAGCACAATCCCCTCACAGTCAAGTTTTATTAAAGCAGCTTTTGGCAATAAGTTCAATGAAGAACCCGTGTCCACCAACACATGAGATAAGGTAGTACCCCTACACTCAATAGAGACACGCAGGGCCTTAATATGGTTCCTTCCTATGGGAGTTAAATCAGCGTCAAAAAAGCCTGCCCATTATCAGTTGTCAGACTAGAAACACAATTTTCGAACAGATCAACAAAGATTTTTTGTGGTACATGAGCATATTTCAGAAATTTCACCAAAGCCTGAGCATGGGCTTAAGAGCACAACAACAGAGATAGCATAGATATTTTGGAGGGTGTCTACCCTAACTGGTCAACAATCTAATAATCACTCTTTTGAATAATTTTCAGTATCTCCTCCATCTCTTGCATGGAGGTATCTTCAACAGTAACCTTATTCGCTGCCTCCGTCTGGGAAGGCTCAGTCATCTATTATTTGCCTCAAGTCTCAGTAATTGATTCAGTAGCAGTGATACGAATTGCTGTAGTAATAATATTTGGATAGATTTCTGGAGAGAAAACTCTTCCACTTCTGGTAACCTTACTAGTACTAATAATATTGCCAACATTGGGATCAGTAACTTCAGTATTTTCATCTTCAACAACCAATGGTTCTTTCTTGATGCCATGGTAGTAGACATCAACTCCATAATTACAAGGGATAGCCTTGTCAGAGGAATATGGAATCAGCCCAAGTGCAGTAATGATTAGAGGAGCAACCCCAGACTCGACAGTAATTTCATAGGACCCTTAGAAGTGATCCTTACAGGAGTACCAAATTTTTTAATCACAGACACGTCTTCAAGCTCCAGGCCTTGAGATATAATTTTGCATAAGCTCTCCACATGAGGAATCTTCTCAAAGATGATTACACGGTCATCCATCAAAAACTGAATACCTCTTTTCAACAATATACAACCATTGGATTGGGACACATCGTAGTAGCAGTTTTCAATGCAACCCGGAAATAAACCGGCTTGCAACAACTTCTTAACGATCATCAGAGGAGTAGTCTAGTCACTCACACCAGAAACATAAGAAACATACTTAATAGAATTAACACCTTTGTCATTATTAAGCATAGGTGCAATGATCACATTAGGAGTCTCAAGAGGATCAAATTCAATCTCCTTAGAGTCAATCATGTCTTGAATTTTATTCTTCAGAGCCTAACAACTGTTAGTGTCATGTCTAGGACTATAAGAGTGGTATGCACACCTTGCATTAGGATTGTAACACGGAGAGGAAGTATTGGGGTTCTGAGGAGGATCCTTCAATGTAATCAACTTTGCCTTCAACATGTGTTGCAATGCTTGAGACAACGACATATTGATTCTTGTGAACTGTCTCCTGGGTGCATCCTGCCTACGTTGATTGTTTTGTTGTTGTTCTTGTACTAGTGCCTGATTAGAGATAAAAACTGCCTCCATAGATTAATTACGGTCACTCATATTACGACCCTTCTGGCCGTACCCAACATTGGATTCTTTCTTACCATTGCATGACTTCTTCATAGTATTCGAAGATGTAGCCACCTGAATTTTACCACTTCTGATTCCATTCTCAACATGCTCCCCTATCAATATCAGTTCAGTGAAACCAACTGAAGAACTTCCAAGTAGGTGATTATAGAAAGGACCTATTAGCGTACTCTTGAACATGTCAACCAACTCCATATCAGCCAAAAGAGGTTGAACCCTGCCTGCAAGATCTCTCCATTTTTCTGCGTACTCTTTAAATCCTTCCTCATAGCCCATGGACATACTCTGTAGTTGCACGTGGGTTGGTGCCAAATCAGAACTATATTGATACTGTCTATAGAAAGCTACAGCCAAATCTTCCCAGGTATGGATATTGGTACCTTCGAGTTGATAATACCATTCCAATTGTGTTCTAGATAGACTCTCTTGAAAGAAATGCAACCATAATTTATTGTCAGCAGTGTGTGGTTGAATTTTCCGAACATATGATCTCAAGTGCAGCTTCGAGAAAGAAATGCCATCATACTTAGCAAAGGTAGGAGTTTTGAACTTATGAGGAATGACGACTCCTAAGACTAAACCCAATTCTTAAAATTTCAAGCTAGGCACCTTCTGGATCTCCATAGCTTTCAGACGCTTTTCTAACAGCTTATACTTCTTGTCAGCAGGGGGATATTGTTCATCCAAATAATCTTCTTCCTCTCCAGCAAAATATTTGTCAGAATCATGATTGCTTTTTCCAGTTTTAACACTATTACCATCTTCATCCCGTTCGTCATCTTCGTCCAATGGGATATTAAGATCTTGAGCTTGCTTGACTGGACCTCTAAACCTTCTCCCCATGTTAAGGATGATGATTGGTTTCTTTGTCTTTTTCTTCTTCTCGTTGATGAGCGCCTTCAGTTCTACTTTCCCCTTGGCCACGTTTAGGAACATCTCTTGGAACTGAGCATTCTGAGCTTGGAGTTCTTTAATTGTTTGTTCGAGAGCCATTTCTTCTGAAATAAACAGCAAGAAGATGAGAAACCTGTCTTGGAACCCTGTTATGAAATGATATGTATGGCATGTAGATGCATATGCAATGTTTTCAAGGACCTCGTGGGATTTAAATTTGTTAATAAAAAAGGAACATAAACAAAGCTTCTTATTAGTAAGTTCAAATTATAACAAAAGAGGGTTACAAAGAAACAAATTATGACTCAAGTCTCCCATGGATGCTTCCTCTTTGTGTTGACATATGCATTAAGGATCTGCTCTTTGTGAAGTCGTTTTGTCAGCTCCAACACTTTCTTCTCACTAGCATAAAACTGAGTCTCGAAGGTGTCTCTTTCTTCTTTCAGTTGAATCCAAGAATTTTGAAGCTCTTCAAGTACAGTAGGCATATCTGGATGAAAGATGGTATGAGGAATACCTCCTTCAACAACAGGCTCCATAATTACTGGTAGGACCGCATGATATGGAATTATAATATGTTGAGCACGATATCACACACATTTAAGGTAGGGCTCCAAGGGGATGGAGTTTTTGTGTTCCAAAGTCTTGCTATCTATCTTACTCACCATGCCCCAAGCACGTATAAACCTTTGAGGATAACCTTGAGGATCATTCTCGTAATCGAATACAATACACTGGATAAGCATATCGTGAGGACCGTCTCTTCGAGCATAACCAAATTAATGTATAGCTCGAGAAGGGTTGTAAGTAATACCTCCCCTTATACTAAGGAGTGGCAAATTAGGGAATTCCCCACAGAAGTCAATAATAGTGATGTCCTCCTGAGATCGGGAACACCAATATATATCTGAATAATAGAGTGACATCATCCTTCGAGACCACCTCAAGCCTTGTCCATTCTTCATCACTGATCAGGGAAGGTGCCAAATAAACCACCTGGATAATAAAGGTATGCAACACAGGAGAATACCTCGCTTCCTCATAGTACGAGTGTGAAGGGAGTGAAAAATATCTCCAAGCAAAGTAGGTACTGGATTATGAGTAAGAAATAGTTTGATGGAGTTCACATCTATGAATTAGTTTGGATTAGGGAATAGTACCAAATTATAGATCAACAGGGCCAAGATTTCCTTAAAAGCATGAAAAATCATAGCATCTAGAAACAACTGAGCTTTCTCTATCAGAAATTTAGCAAGACCTTTAACTCCACTTCTTGTTTCCCAATTAGACACAATGTTTGACCACTTCAGATGTAAGGATGCTGCAATGTCTTCAGGTTTTGGAGCTTTCTCTAAATTGGTGAAGGATGTTTGTTCTAAAATAGGTACTCCAAGTAGCTTATAGAACTCTTCCATTGTGTGTACCAACTGATAATATGGGAAGGTAAAATAGTGATGCTTAGGATCAAAGAACTGGAATAGAACACTCATCATGTCTTCTTCAAAACCCGAGGTAACCAAACTGAGTAGATAAACATGCCTCTTGGTAAATTGAGAGTTTTCGGGAACCTTTGAGACTAACTCCTTAAGCTTGGAAGGTATCCTCACAAAGTTGATTCCGATTGTATTTTTGCGGGCGGAGGCCATAACCTGCAATAAGGAACAAAGATAAATCCCTAGGTCTTTTAAATGGTTAGCGAAAATGTTATGTTATGATGATATGATGTTATGATGTCATGTTCATGTTAAATAAGTAGCAAACACGAACAAGTATAACAAGAGCCTTAGGTTTAAAGGCTTGCATGAAGTCCATAGGTAAATACCCTTCCCCATTAAAGTTAAGTTGGCTTAACCTATCCTAGAATAGTAACCGGGTTCTAAGGATCTCATATCACATATCTTTCTCGCAGGCTTTATTTTAGAACGGTAATTGGCCTGCCACCAAAAATCACGAAAGTCAAATCTCAATGAGCATAACCTCAGGTATCAACCAACTTTGGACTGCACCAAAGCCGACTATCTCACTACTTTCTAATGGCCAAGATGGGTCAATTAAGGTTCTAAAAGTAAGTTAGTGTTAACGACACCACGCAGAAGCCTAATGTTATCCTTGACTGACTCAAGGAACATCAGTACAGACCAAAGTGTCACACTAACTGTAGCCATCATGTTAACCATATCGGTCTACACCGTACATTGTTTATGATCTATTGCTACTTACCTAAGGAATTCCTAGATCCGGGTGTAGGATCTTACAAGCAATAATACACAAACAAGAACTTAAAGTAAAGCAAGAAATTCAAACAATTAAAGCAAGTAAAACTGATATAAACTCTAAGGTAACCCCTCTTTCTCAAGTAGTTGTCCCCAATAAAGTCACCAGTTCTGTAATACGGTGGGAGAACTGACTTTTTTTGGTTTTATCCAAATATGCAGATAGCATGAGCCGCCACCGACTTTTCTTTTATCCAATATTTAGGAAAGGTGAAAAGAACAAGAAAAACCTTTGATAGATTCTGAGTTCAGGGGGTAAATTATGAAAAGGGAAGGTGTTATCACCCTTTTCATCTGTAGTTATCTACGAGCTCTTAATTGCTTAGCTCACTTTTGAAAATTTACTTTGTGCGTGTGTGAGTTATTTGAAAATATTTTAAAATGCCAATGTAAGACTAACTTTGTAATGATTCTTTTATTAGTTCTCAAGAATGTATACAAAGTGTTTTTTTGAAAATATTTGTTTGAAAAGTAGTGTGAAAAATAAAAAGTTTGTGAGAAAAGTTTGTGAGCAAGCAATTAGGAGTTCTTACCCACTAAAGGTATTTCTTGTTATTTTCCTTCTCCTTTAGAGATAGTATTATCCATATCATTAGTTGGTAGGTAATCCCATCTATTGGATGTGAAGGGACATGCGTAGGGTCATCATATGATCATCAAAGTCAACATGTAAGGATACTTTAGCAATTTGTATCGAAGAGACTATCATCATTTACTCGTAGGGACTAGACTATTTTGTAGGCAACTCGAAGGGTCATTGAGGGATTATGATATTTATTCGAAAGGGACTATGATGATTTGATCGAGGGTCTTTTGCTAGAGTATCCCCAATGTCGAGGGACATGACCAATATTCGTAAGGCAACAAGAGAGGTTACCCTAGAGGTACAAGTGTGAAGACTGTGTTAATTCAATTATTTATATTGAGAATTAGAGTTTTCTACATTTGTTTTTAGTCTTTCAATACAAACCCTAGTTACTAGCAGTTGAATATGTATAGAAAAATAAAGGGCGGAATGTAAAGACCTAAGCTATTACATGGATTTGGGACAGATACATAAGTATAGAATTTTGTGGGAAAAGTAAACTTACACTATTACATCCTCGGAGCAGATACATAATTAGAAAAAAATGTGAGAAAAGAAATCTACACTATTACATTGATAATACGACCTACACAATTATTCTATGAAATTAAATAGCAGTAGGAAATAAAAGAATGTTAGAAAAATGTTTAAAGACCTAAAGTTCTAAATATTAATATATATTTTTTTGGTATTTTATAGAAAATAATTTAAGTGTTAGTAATTAATTAAAACCTAATTGTTTCTAATGAATTTTAATATTAAGGAAAAAAAAGGTTAATTGATTAATTAATTAGTAAATAAAAATATGTCGAGAATTTAATTATCCATTAAAAACCCTAATCCTAATTTGTTAGTATTAAGAAAAAAGATTAGGTTAGTAGATGATTAATTAAAAATTAATTAAAAAAAAAGAAATAAAGTTAGGTTAGAAAAAATAGGGTAAAAAGAATCTTTTGTTTGTGATATGAAAATAGGAATAAATCATTATGTAATAAACCTGCACGTTAGTTTGGAAAAATAACAAAAATAATTGCAAGACGCAGGGATCGAACCCACGCCCCTCATGTTATACAAACGCATCATTCACCATATGCGCCATGATGCATTCGTTATTAAAATACAAGCAAATAAATATATAACAAAAGTGAGTGAATTAGAGAAGCGT